>OY979703.1:27486449-28086449 GCA_963855925.1 Inga laurina | reverse complement strand
GTTCCTGGATTTGTGCTCTACAAATTCAGACAACCCTTTTCCTCCAGTTCGATGCAGTTTAATACTCTCTCTCCATCAAATAGATTTTTGTTGAAATTCCATGACTTTGAACCCTATACCTAGATCTTCAATCCCTTCTCTATTTCTTTTCCCAAACAATGTCTTGGCTAACATTTGAGATTCATGTTTGTTTGAAAGCAATGAATCGATGCAGTTGGGGTTTCAATTTGTGAAGTTCTTTGGGAGAAGACATGTATTTTACTTATCTTTGTGGATTTATATAGCTCCTATGGGTAATTGCGATTGGGATGGAGAGGAAGATAAGAGAGGTACGATGGGTAAGGAAGGAGTTTTGATATATATATATATATATATATATATATATATATATATATATATATATATATATATATATATATATATATATATATATATATATATATATATATTTATAAGGACAGTATAATCTTTTTATAATTTATGACTAATTATGAAATAAAATTAATTTAAGCGGTACCTCTAAATATTACTGTGTACCAAACATAATTTAAAGTCCTAGTCATAATTCCAATCCCAATCTCAATTCCTATTTATCAAAATTTAGTCCTTCAAACCAAACAGGACTTTAGTGTACTCTTTTGACCAATGTTTTAAAAGCCGGACTGGATGTTGAACTAGAAAGGCCAGCAGTTCGCGGTTCATCCTGTCGGATTAGTTGAAACACCGGTTGGACCGGTAATATAATAATTAAATAAAAAAATTATATATTTATATAATAATATATGTATAAAGGTGAGAAACATAGAAATAACTAATGTTTAATTTTATTTTATATTTATGATTTAGATAAGGATAAAAGTAAATTAAACAATGCTTTAAGTAAATGAATTTCAAAAAATTATAAAATTTGAAATATAAAGAAGGGAAAATTCCTAAAAATACCATGGAAATAGGTAAATCCCAAATCAGTATGCCAAAATTGCAAAATCCCGGTTCAGTGCTGAGTCAATACAGACGACAGATCTCAGTCAGCGAAAAGACAATTTTGCCCTTCAGCCCTCTCTCTTTCCACTTTAGAATAACAACACGAGACTCTTAATTAATAGCTTCGGATTCTTGATTAACAACTCCTGTTTCTTCTTTATACTTTCACAATGACAACACCAGTCTTGTTATTAACAACACCATATTCTACATTAACAACTCCCATTTCTTGTTTCATAACCTCGTAATTTAAGTTTTAGGGCCAATAATAACTCATATTTCATTATTAACAACACCGTATTTTACAATAACAATACTATATTTTTGAGATACAAAGATGTGAAAGAATAAAGCGGAGTTGTTAATCAAGAATCCGGGGTTGTTAATGAAGAGTCTCGTGTTGTTATTCCGAAGTGGAGAAAGGGAGGGCTGAAGGGCAAAATCATCTTTTCGCCGACTGAGATTTTTCATCCGTACTGATACAGCACTGAATCGGGATTTTGCAATTTCGGCGCACTAATTTGGAATTTACATATTTCCATGGTATTTTTTAGGGATTTCCCCTATAAAGAATAAAATAAAACATGAGGAAAAAAAGCATTAATAAACTAATGGCATCTACCTGTTGTGGTTTTTTTTGGGTTCAAATTATCTACTTGTTCAAGGTATAAAGTTTCTTTACTTCGGTTGTTGTTAGAGCCGGTAATATGGGCTCAACCCGCGGGCTCAACCCATGAGCCCGCAGGTTTTGACGGGTTAGGGTTGGGAAAATCCCAACCCGTAAAAATGCGGGTCACACAGGCTCGCACCGCATAACCCGGGGGTTAATGCGGGCCAGCCTACAGGTTGGCCCGCAAAATTTTTTATTTTTTATTTACATATAATAATTTTATAAAACTTATAAGTTTTTCACTCTTATCTTAGTACCTCCCAATCTAAAGAGAAAAAATCTTAGCTTCTTCCCTTCTTCTTTAAACAAAATTATTATATCTTGGTTGCTAGAGGACGAGTTTATGTTTTTTTTATAAACTCTAACAAATTTGATAACTTTATCTCTTAAATTTTAGATTGTGTTTTTAAATTTTTATAAAAGAAATGATTGATACTAGGAAGGTAAATTTAATTACTCATATATATGCGTCTCATATTTTCAATCCTCTTTAAAAAATATGATTTTTTTTCAAAAAAAAAAATGCGGGCCTGCGGGTTGGCCCGCAACCCGCACACTGCGGGTTAGGGTTGGCATTTTTCTGCGGGCTGCACAGGCCAGCACCGCGCGAGCTGCGGGTTGGTGCAGGCCAGTCCGCAACCCGCGAGCTGGCCCGTATTCCCAGTTATAGTTGTTGTGTATTGTAGGGATGGACAATAGTAGTAAATTAATATTTATATTGGAAAAAGAGGATAGGTCACAGTAAAGTAAAGAATAACAGAAGTGTAATGCCCTAAATTTCAATTAAGGGCTAATGATGATTATTAAGGATAATCATTTAATTAAAGTGGAATAATTATGTGTTTTGTGGCAATATTAATTAATATGCCATAATTAGTGGAAATTGAAAGAATGAAATTGTTGGGCCATTAGTTAGTGATTAATAGAGGAATTAATTACTAGTTAAGAGAAAAAAATGAGATATGTGATTAAATGGCTAATAGAAGGATTAGAATGGCTAATTGGTTGCTTATTTAATGAGAGCCAATGGAAATGAGACATGTGGCAAAAGTGGGTATGATGAGAGAGAGTGAGAAAAGTCAAAGGGGGGAGTATTTTACCATTTCTCTCTCCTTTCTTTTCCTCTTTTTCGGCTGGACATAGAGGGAGTAGCATCATCATCACTTCATCTCTCTTTAATCTCTCTCATCTCACTCTTCTCTCTCTCTCTCTCTCTCATTTTCTCTCTCTCGTCAACCATTGAAGAAGGAGAAAGGAAGAAGAAAAGCATGTGATTTGGGTAAGCTAATGGCTTCCATTGCTCAAACTCTCTTATCTAATGTTGTTCCTTAAGTTGAGAGCTTCATTTTGGTGGTTGTAGTTTCTCCATTGGTGGTGATTGGAGGAACCATGAAAATCTGGTAGTTGGAGAATCAATAAGTGTCTTTGGAAAAGTTGAAGAGGTAGGTGAAGCTAATCCTTCTATTTATGTTTTATGCCAAATGATTAAGATTGGAATTTTTAGAAATTATGGCATATTTTCTTTGGAATAGGGTCATTGGTAGTTTGGCATGTTATTGGTATAGAAATGGGTGTTTGGTATGAGTTTTGGAAAGATAGATTGATTTGGGATTGGAATGATTAAGTTTAATGATTTTGGAATTTTGATGTTTATATTGCCCAAAACCAAAGCATGATAATGGAGTGGGATTTTGATCATTTTGATGGTTTTATTGGATTCCTTGAGTGATTTTGTGTGGGGATAGCTTTGGTTGAAGTTTTGGGTCCCCTTTGATCAATTGGGCAAGTGTTGGGAGGTATAGTCAATTTTCTGCGTTTTCTGGTTTCTGATAAGATCACTCGAGTGATCTGGGGTTCACTCGAGTGTGGGATGAATGTCACTCGGGTGAGGTTGTGTATCACTCGAGTGCTGAGTGTATATTCTGTTTCTCTTTAGCTTTCTGTTGTGCTTCTATGATCAAAATCCAAAAGTGTGTCTTGACACTCACGGGTGTCAAGCCATCACTCGAGTACTCTTGTCCCTGCTCGAGTGATGTTGCCTTTTGAAAGTTTCTTGTGCTCTAGGGTGAGCACTTCCTAGACCTCACTTTGGGGGACTCGGGTGAGCATTAGACTTCCACTCGAGTGATTGTGTTTGTGCTCGAGTGTAGCGAGCAACTCCGGGTTCTATTGTTTCTTTTTGCTCTCGGGTATTCACTCGCAGTTGTCCACTCTCTAGTGCCTGAGTGTAGACCGTACCATCACTCGAGTGAGGCCTCCTTCATTGAGTATCCGTACAATATCACTCAAATGAGGTCATTTTCACTCGAGTGTCTCAGTGAAAAATATCAGTTTTGAACTTTCAAAAAGGGGATTTTTGGGAATCTTCTAACTCTTTAGAGTAATTGATAGAGGCATTCATGGGTATTAAAAGAGTAGTGATGATAACCAATGATAAGTGTTATTCAAGTAAGGATTTGGAATAGTGAATAATCATATGTCCTCGATTTGGTTATAAGGTTAGGTATCCGCCCTGATCATGGTTCGATATCCGCTCAAATCGCGAGTAGCCAATGCTGGAGCATACGTGGAAAGAATAAGGGTAGAGAACTTACCTCTCCTGCATGTATTTGATAATTGTGTTGGTGTACTGATGCATATTATTGCTTTGCCTGATTATGTGAAACATACATGAGTGATTGAAGCTCTGTTTCAACTTATACTATGGCTATGAGTATACTATTTGAACATTGAGCATGCTGATATGTTATTGTGTCAACATGAATTATGTATTGCAAGCATGTTATGCATTAAACACTTATCTTGCATGCATATTGGTATTGTTTTCCTACTGAGATTTCCCAGAATCTCACCCTCCCTTACCAACAGTGTAGACAGGGCAAGTGGATCAAAATAGAGCAAGCAACCAGGGCGGCTAGGTCTCCTTATGGGCAAGTGAATTGGTAGTTGGTTATCGTTATAAGTTGGTATAACTATATATGTTGGATGTATATGCTCATATGATAGATTGGAATGTGAATTTGAAATGAGTATTGTGTAATCCCCATTTGCGATATTGTAAAGGGCATATGTGCCCTATGAATCTTAATGAAGGTATGAATCCAGGATTGCCGGGATTATTATTGTGCACTCTGATATATTACGAATGTAATTTATCTTCGTGTAGTAATTGTATTCGGAATGTGAATGTGAGACTAGGTTATAAATGATTTTGAAATGTATTTATGAAAACCTGTATGATAGATGGGTTAGTAAATGTTATTTGATTGTTATTGGTCTCTATTTCACTATCATCGCGTATTCCAGATATTAATTACGATAGGGGGTTACATTTGTGGTATCAGAGTTGTAGTTCCTGGGAAGTATGGGAATTTACTAGGATAGCTCCCTTAGATCTCTGCCTTGGTGGTAGCAGAAGATTTGTGATAGTTAAGTGTATACACATGTAAGATGATAAGTTTTCCTTACCAAAACCCAATAATTTGTTTGCTCACTTTAAGAAAGCCCAAATCTTTTTAAAGTTTAACTCAAAGCAGGCTTTTGGCAACTGGGTATTTACCCAAAAGAGAGGCCCAAAAATGCTTTTTGTATACCTAAGGCCCAGTACCAATGGACCGTCATGCCTTTCGGCCTTAAAGTTGCTCCATCACTATTTCAAAAAGCCATGATCAGGATTTTTGAATCTATCCCTCACAATACCCTGATTTACATTGATGATATTCTTCTTTTCTTTAACGATGAACAATCGCATAAAATCTTGTTGACCCAATTTACTAAGATTATGGAATAATATGGCATCATGCTATCTTCCAAGAAAAATGAAATTGGTATTAAAGAAATTGAATTCTTGGGCATGCATTTCAAAAATGGTTAATATAGCCTTGGACCCCATATTGCACAGGAAGAATTAAATTTTCCTGATGATAATCTTACTTCCAAACAAGTTTAATAGTTCTTGAAATTGTAAATTATCTCAGAAACTTTATCCCTCATGTGTCTTATCACACTAGCTAGCTGTCTAAGCTTCTCAAAAAGAAACCTCCACAATGGGGAAAACAAAAAATAGAAGCTATCTAAATCCTCAAAAGAATCACTCAAGATCCTCCATCGTAGATAATTCCAGATCAAGGAGAAAGAATTTTACAAATGGATGCCAGTAATGAATTTTGGGGTGTAATACTTCTTGAAGAAGTTAATGGAATAAGATACTACTGTGGACATGTTAGTGGACAATTCAGAGAACCAGAAAAGCATTACCATGCCACGTATAAGGAAATCCTTGCTATCAAGCATGTGATTGAAAAATTCAACTTTCATCTGAGCCCTTACCGCTTTTATTATAGAAATGGACAATATATCTTTTCCAGAGATGCTTGATTCAGAGAAATGATCTTACCAGATCCTCAATTACTTAGATGGAAAGACTGGTTTTCTCGCTATAAATTCACAGTTCGACATCTTAAAGGTCACCATAATGCCATTACAGATTTCTTATCCATACCTCAAAAAGTCTTGCCTCCTAAGCCTTCTCCAAAGCCTCTGTATATTGTAACCATCTCAGAAGCACATCCAACTATGCCTTATATCATAAGAGCCACTCTTTTCCTTTCAAATACTAACCCGATTTTTCCTCATCATGTTCAAAAGGTTGATGAACAACAACTTTTCTATTGGCTTCATCTTCTTTTTGTTAAGACTAACCTTGCTCCAAAAACCCAACATGTTAGCCTGAACACTCCTTACACAACCTTACCCTTCCTCTAAGGACCTATGCCTAAGGAACTCTTTTGGTATCTATGGTCTTTGACCATTCTCCATGTTAGTGCCATAGCCTTTGCACCATTACCCATATATCACTATGTCTGTGATAAAACCATGAAAATTCCCTTCTTCACTAGTTTTTAGAACTCTTTGCCCCTCTACCTTACTGGAGAGGAAAACTTTATAATTTTATTTGTGATAATTATCTTTGGCACATTGAAAAGAAAAAAACAAAAAAGGTTTTCTTGTGTTTTCATATTTAACAGGTCTTATCAAGTGCAGTCAGATGGTCTTTATTCTAGCAGTGATGTTGAACTTTGGGACAGTCCTTTTGATTGGGTTCGTCAAAAAACTTAGATGTTGAACTTTAGGACAAGTCAATGACCGCCTGAAGACTAACTGCCATATCTTAGGACCCAGTCCAGTTGAAGACTATAATCCATTCGCAGGGATTATTCCTTCAAAAACCGGCTATGTTGTTTAAGGATTTTCTTCTCAAGCAACATCTAGTCAAATTCCCACAGGAATTCTAGGCCCTGAATTTTAAGTTGCACAAAATCCAGCTGAAGATTATCCTCAGCTCAGCCTATCCATCCTAGGCACCTTCTCTAAAACATTTCAAGATCCTCATCCCAAAGGACTTAA
Source organism: Inga laurina (assembly GCA_963855925.1). Taxonomy (NCBI): domain Eukaryota; kingdom Viridiplantae; phylum Streptophyta; class Magnoliopsida; order Fabales; family Fabaceae; genus Inga; species Inga laurina. The sequence goes on along the minus strand of OY979703.1, from coordinate 28,079,389 downwards.
CCTACCTCAGCCTACTTTATCTCAGACCTATCCACCATACTTACCCAAGCCTCTATCCAGAAGGCCCAAGACTTAATCTATCTATAAGGCCTTGATAACAAGCCATTGGATTCCCTTCCAAACAAATATTATTATTGGGATCCACTTACATGACATGATGTATGGAAATAATGACCATGACAATTTGTCTCCTAATGCTCAAAGATTGAATTCCTAAAGTGTCGGTAGTATTTCACCCATCCAAAGGTGTCGGTTGACTCACTTTGTAAAAAAGTTGCATTTACTTTTCAAAATGCTTGCGTATCTAAATCATGAAAGTCTGTATTACCTTCCAGGTGTTTGTACTATATACAGTGTGATGTTTGTCTTCTTTCCAGCCCATGGGTCTAAAAAAGAAATGATCCTTACTTCGATCAGGATCATCGAGAGTTGTATTCCTCTTCTATCAATATAAGCTTTTCTTCTCAAATGACTTCCTTCTAAGCTCTTCTTTTCTTATGAAAGCCTGAATTCTTAATATGTTGCTTTTGTCTCTATGAAGATTCAAGTATGCTCTGCACTTGCATCTTTAAGAGGAACTTGTGCATCAGAAAGAATCCGACCATGATCCTTTGAAAGTATTGAGAAATGGGTTAATGGTGAAACCCAATATTTATTTATGGCTTGAAGGTCTTTAAAGTGTCCTTGAGAGAAGAGATGTGAAAGCTCGGACTTACATGGACAAAGAGTCTGAAACATACTCCTGGTTTACATCATTTACATTTTTCTCAGTTCATTTGGAATCAGATGGGATAGATCTTGGTTCCAATGTCTTTATTGGTGTCTGTGTCTGAGATCTTCTAACCTTATAATATAAGACACCACACAGACATAGGGATTCGGATACATCCACCTTTTTTTTTTTACCTGAAGACTTGCCACTTTCAATTCACACTTTTTCTTACAAAAATATCAACTCCATATGAGTACATAGTAGGTGGAAATTTCATGATTATCTAAATTTTTTATATTCTCTCCAACATTTTTTTTATATGTTATGTTCTGAAATATTTTTATATTTTTATTTATAAGTCATTTTGCAAAATTTATAAAATAATTTATATGTATTTTTTTCAATAGAGCCCCTGGACAATGGGGTATCCTTGGATAATTACTGCGGAAAAAAAAATTGTGAGGGATGCATAAAGTTGCATGTTAGAACTTAATTTATTGCATTTAACTAAAGATATTTTTTTATTAAAAAAAAAGGGTTAAAGTGTAAATCAACGTGGGAAGTATTCAAAAAATCTTAGTGTCGTCTTGGAAGCTTTTCTTAATATAACCTTATACTCCCTCTGGTTCTAATTATAGGATAATATTTAAGAGTTGATCTTGGTCTTAATTATATGACAAAAGTCTAATTTTTATCAATTTCTTCCCAAAATACCCCCTATTGATACTTTCTCAATAACAATTAAATACATTAATAATTTAATAAGAGTAGATCGGAAGTTGTTGAGGGAGATTGACAATGCCAGATTGTGTGAGAGCTTGGAGTAGTCGTGTGTGAAGCAGGAAATGTACAAGAAAAAACAGAGAATCAATGTAATTGGATGCCATTTTAAATTTTAAATAAGGATATTTTAAGAAAATAAACATGATTAACTAATTTAACCGCTATCCTTAATTTCTCTAAAATTAGATAAATATGTCCTATAATTAAGACCGAAAGGAGTATGTTTAAAACGTAGCGTTTAAAACGTAGCGATATTGTCCATAACCGTTAACAAAATTAATTTTAATCGTTAACTTCGATTTGATTGAAATAATACACATGAAACTCTTGCCTGACATTTAGTACGACACTTAAAACAAAATATGATGAGGTGGTGCAATGACTAGTCAGTACCGGACAAGAGTTTCTTTGGCCCTGTTTGATACATGGGATTAAAGATATCCTGGATAGATAATATTACGTAAGTGGGAATGGATCAAAATTCAAAACTACCTTCCCTTCTGTATTGCTTTTTCAGTTTTCGAATTGCAAATTTATAGCAAAAATATCTTTATTTATAATAATTTTTGGACAATAATACTCCTCAATTTTAACCTAAATTATGACTCATCTCTCGCCATCATCGCTTTCCAGTGCTGCTATAGTGCTATCTCCCACATCGTGGCGATCACGGTTGCTCTGGAGTTTGGCTGTTGCTCTTCCATGGGAATTCCAGCGATATACTTTTGTCAAAAAAGAGAGAGACGCCATGAAAGAGAAGGTCAGCATTTGTATCGAGAAGACTGTTGTAAATTAGAGTGGGTGATTGTAATCTACTGTCTGAGGCTTCGATTCTTTTTGGATTCACCCATGGCAGCAAAAGGGAAAAAGACGAGAACTCAAGAAGGAAGAGCTATGTGAATTAAGAAAGTTTAATCTTGTCATTAGTGTTATTTATTATTTCTCAGAAATAGGTGATGAGCAGATCTATGAAAATGGAACCAGGGAAAAAACATTTTAAAAACGTTTTCCCTTCTTTTCTAGTTTTACCATGGAGGATGATTTGTGATGATGGAGAAGGCGAGAGAGACAGGGATGAGAGCTTTTTTATTATTCTTTTTTATTGAAAGCCTCAATTCCACTCTCAATGGTTTGGCCAAAAAGAAAAATATCTCACTCCAATCTCAATCAATCAAAATTTAGTACTACGTACCAAACAGATCCTACTTATATTATTTCAGTCATATTAAAAAGTCAACAGTCTTAGTCAAAGTGATTTATTTTTTTCAGACCGAAGGTTGAAGATGATGATCAAGACACAGTTTTTCGTGCTACATAGCTGGTGGCTTCAAAGAACTTATCCCGTAATCATTGATCTCCAGATGGGGCAATCCACCGAGATAGATCTAACATAGATAGGGCATACTGATACATAAATTCATCACCAATTAAAATCATACACGAAAGAAATCGCAATTTGAAGTTTGTTTATACTATGAGCAATCATCACACAACAGATCTGAATTACACATCGCCGTCCCAAAGTTCTTCCAATGTCTTGTGAGATCCAGTTTCAGATAGCCACATATCACCTGTATATTACATGCGCTGTGGAATCTGCTTCATCCTCTCCATCTCTTCCTCGCTCAGCTCAAAATCAAATATATCCAGGTTCTGTTTCATCCTCTCCTTGTTAAAGCTTTTCACCATGGCACTCGATCCTTGTTGGTATGCCCATCTAAGTGCAACCTGAAATACTCACATGCTTGCTTCATTATTGCTTTGTCCTCGTCTTCACATAGAAATAGCTACTAAAAACTGAAGTCAAATGACTGTGTCTGCCTATGCATGTTAGGTGTTTGATAAAATTACTCAGAGAGAGTGTTAGCATTTGAGTTTAACTCTGAAAAGATTGTTTATTCCTTTTGAATGGCGCATGTAAACTAAGGTATTATCTGTTACCTGAGCTATGGTCTTGTTTTTGGCCGTGGCAATTTCTTGCATGATTGGATTCTCCATGACTGCTCCTGAACCCCAAAATACCTTATAAGCTCCAAGGGATGACCAAGCACTCACATGAATACCTTTCTGCTCGCAGAACTATCTGAGTTTCTCTTGCTGCCACGATGGATTCATCTCTATCTGTAAACCAATATGTGGCCATCTTCATGAACACCAAGTTCATTATGCCAATACACTAACAGATCATTATTAATTAGGCTATATCACATGATTATGGATACCTGAAGAACTGCAGGAGGGATGGTCGCAACTTGTAGGAGTTGAGTCAGTTTCTTGATTCCATAATTGCATATTCCAATGGCCTTCGCTAATCCCATTCTGGAACACTCCTCCATGGCTTTCCACGTCCCTTCTATATCAAAGGGAAGTAAATCCTCCTTTGAAAATTTCACAGGGTTTTCCAAGTCATGTCTGAGTCTCACTGGCCAGTGAATCGGGTAAAGATCCACATAATCCATCCCCAGTTTCCTAATCATCAGTTCCCAAAAATTAGTGAGAAAACAAAGAAACAAGAACACAATCCCACTATTGCTTGTATAATCTAACCGAGCTAAAGAAAAGAGCTTGTAGTTACTTTAGTGAGTTTCTGAGAGATGGGAGAATAAGATCAGGATGTGCATCAGTATTCCATGGCTTTGTAGTGATGAAAACTTCATCACGGCTCTTTATGAGACCTTGCTTCACAGCTTTGGCCACAGCTTGGCCTAAGGCTTCCTCTGTTCTGTAGACTGAAGCACTGTCAAAATGGCGATAGCCCACTTCAATGGCATCAATGAAGATGGAGACTAAGGTGTCATTTGGAGGAAGATTATCCGCTGAAGTTCCCAAGCCTAGAACTGGCATTTTGTGGCCTGAGTTCAGTATCACATCTGGTATTCTCTTTGCTTCCATGTTTTCTCCTTGTTGTTCTGTATAATGTGCCTAGAAATTGTAGGCACTGCCTCTTATGTAGTTGTTCAGGTTGGAGAAAAGGTATCAGTGGCTGTGACTGTGGTATTTGGTAATGGTCTCTAAAGTTCCTTCCATTTTTTATTACCAAAAAAAGGGGGAACTGACATTATGAAGACATGAGATTTTTGGGCATGGCTTGCGGGGTCGTATAACCTGACATGTTTAGAGATTAGTTTTATTTGTGTTGCATGAGATTTGAAAAATAAGTTGTATTGTTTATGAAAACAAAATAAAATAATATAAAAGTCATTGATATCATTCTATAAACTGATTTATTCAATTTTACATGTGTGAATCTACTATAGGCCCGCCAGAAATATTGCTATCATATCAAAATCAAACGTAGGGCGATAAAGACGCAGGAAAAAAGGGAGGAGAAGCCACGTAGAAAGAAGTTGAATTATTAGCGTTGGAAGGAAGCTGAGGAGTTGGACCCGTCCATGTGAAATTGATAAGGACAACCTAGTTCTCTGCTATAAGGGCGAGTCACGCAAAGTTACCATTAGAGGAAATAAAAAAAATCACGAGATTTTGTGGTTGTGTTTTTAAAGAAAACGTAACGATTAAAGGACTTCGATCACTTTTATTGTTTTAGTTTTGCACATACTTTTAACCTTGTCAAATAATTAATTATTTTTATATTGTTGTGGGATCCTTGACCAAAAAAAAACAAAAAAACAAAAAACAAAACTCTATTTGAAAGTGACCTGGTTTTTTCACCTATTGGTCTGTAGGGGGAAAGTGTTGAAAGAAGTTGGGTGTTCTTTGAACCTTGTAACCAGTTGATTTGGTATGATTTCAGTATTTATTAAAAAAAGGTAACTTGGTTTTTCCTAAAAAAAAAAATTATGACATGTACCCTTATCATAGCTCTTTTTCCATGTGAAGGGTGACACCCATCCACAACACTCACACATACATTCTCAGGCTACATTAGGTTAGAACAACCTTTGTCAGTATAAACTTGTAACTTAGTTATATGAAAACTCTCCTGAGGTTACATGTTTTATCTCCCTTGTTACCTTGAACTGTCAGTACTTATTCTTTTAATTTAAAAAAGAATTCACAAACTTTTGTTTTTTTCACAGGGGTGTGGGCCTGTGGGAAGTGTACATGGTTAAGAATGGTCAAAAGTTGATGGGTATTCAATAATTATTTTTTAAAGAAAAATCATTTCAATGGTTGCCTGACACTTGGCAACCTTTTCCTCATCCATTATCTGCTACTACTTTGGACTGACATTTGACAACCTCTTCCTCATCCATTATCTGCTTCGGCTATCGACTATTAGCCAAATTAAGGGGTTAATTTTTTTTAAAAAAAAATAAAATAAAATGAGAGAAGAGTCATTAATCAAAGGGTGAAGGTGCAATTTTAACAATGATGTTTTATGTCAAGTGTATTTGGCACCATTAAGTTTTTTAAGGTGTTAAAATACACATAAATATTACGAATTGAGACAATTTTATCAAATCTGTTAACTATGAGCAAACAGCCGTTACTGGGTCCCACACGGTGATTTTTTTTTCTCAAAAAATTGCTACTTGCTCCGATCTCTCTCCTCTGCAGTAGAAATTTCACTACCTAAGTGATGCAACGGAGTGGCCATTGATAGCCTCTGGCAGCATTGGTGTTGAGTTGCATGGCGCACGGCCTTGCCGTTTTACTGCTAGCGACTACCTTGTGGCCACCGATGACCAATTCGATCAACCACATTCTGTGAAGCATCTACAACAAAACGAAGCGGCCATTGTCACTGCTTCTTGTCCCCAAACTGACATTTTCCCCCTTTGAGATCTCTGTTTCACAGCACACCATCTTCACCGTTTCGGTGGCACACATATTCTTTATCCCCAAACTGTTGTATAATGTACTTGGCTGTTGAGTTCTCTTGTTTGAGAATAATATATCATCTTAGAATTAGGTATAACAGAAAGAAAGATGAAAATGTGATATGAAGAAAGATCTTGCGAATGGGATATCTTTGATGGGAAAGGTTTGAACAGGATTATGGGTTAATGGGATTGGAGCTAAGGGCAAGCAAGGACCCCAACAAGTATAGCCTCAACTCTTGAGTTTTGGCTTGAATTGTTGCATAGAATGAGTTTGAGGAAGAGAAAGTGGGTCCTGTGGGAGAAACTTTCTGAACTCTGAACCATTCTCTTATAGCTTCCCCACCATGAGCTTTCCTTTTTGGGACCTTCTTTTTTCATCTCAGGGTCGGGACCTTCCATTAAAGGCGTCAGTGGCTGTGGAGCCCAAGTCTGGCGCCACTGCGCTGATCTCGAACCCATTTGTGGCCGTCAAGTCCCAAGAGGAGTGGTTTATGCAGGTGAAGATGGTGATGAAGGAAGAAGAAAGCAAGAGATCTAGCGACGCCTGCAGCAGAGCAAGAAGCAATTTTTTGGGGGGAAAAAATCACCATGTGGGACCCAATAACGGCTGTTTGTTCAAAGTTAATAGATTTGGTAAAATTGGCCCAATTTATAATGCTTATGTCTATTTTAGCACCCTAAAAAATTTAATAGTGCCAGATGCACTTGGCATAAAATATCATTGTTAAAATTGCACCTTCACCCTTAATCAAATTAGGATTAAAATGTGATGAGTTGTTGTATTTTGATTGGATAAAGTTTAGATGATGTGACATTACTAGAGTATGTAAGTATTTCTCGCCTTTTAGTTAGGTAGCTGATGACTTGGTTTTCACTCAACATATTCCGAATTAATTTTGCCACTTAGATATAAGCAATATCAAAACAAACCAAATTACTTATTATATATAGATACAAAGAGACAAATATAAGCATACTAATTTATTTATATGCTGATAATAAATAAATGGAATCATTCTATTTCTTTTAAAAAAGCATCTTTTATTCTCTGTATTTTGTAGTAACTTAGTTGTCTCCCAGGAAGTATTCACATCAACAACCGTTAATTTTCCTCCAAGTTCATATCAGAATGGCTATGTATGAAACACAGGAGGAGTTATCGTATAAATAATAAAAAAATTTTAATAAGTGATTACAAAAGGCCTGATATTTTTGTTTTGTGATGAAACAGACAATATTATTCCAATAAAGGTGGTTATATTTAAAAAAAAAAATATTCTTTTGGTAAAATAAAGAAAATGTTCCTCCAAAAAAAATCCATGACATACAACCCCATCTCTTTGTTGGTCAGTATTGGGAAAAGAAAAACCAACTCCTTTGGACTTAGGTTCGACTCAAGCAAGAACAAAATATGGCCGGAGAAAAATAACGATAAGATATTATAAAAGTTTATTAACATCCCTGCACAACAAAGCAATTGCAATCCTATTTATGCGCGCGTGGGTACTACTCAAAGGATCTAATCTGCGAAATTAAGTTGGTATTAAATTCTCCATATTGAAAAGTGAAATATATTACTTTAAATTTACATTCTTAAAATTTTGAGAGAACAACCATGATATAATGCACATGTGGATTAACTTATTTTATAGTATATGATATAAATGTGCGAGATAAATCTTATCTTACAAAACACAAAAGCGCTTATTTTAAATACTCCCAAACATACACATAATCAACATGATGAACAACATGAAATCACAAATTCATATAGAATATATGGCAAGGCAAAACAACACAAATATATATATATATATATATATATATATATATATATATATATATATATATATATTACTAATAATAGCAAAAATTCATGAACGATATGGTTCATTCACCAAACTCGGCAGTACAACACACAGAATCCACACTAATTACTATAAAAGAAGACACAAAGTTGAAATATATATAGAGGGAGATTCAGATTGGTGATCACACACACACATCATCATGGGACGATGCTTTAACTTCGTCATCAGTAGTAGGGACATGAGTGTGTTGTTCCTTTTTAGGAGAGGGTTCTTCAAGCCCGTCAGATCGAGGAGGATTTCCTAAGGTTGTATTTGCATTCTTATTATGATGATGGTGGTGGTGATGATAGGAAATGATGGAAATGAGGACCAAGAAAAGCCAAGCCAATAAGAGGAAGACAGAAGCAGCATGTAACTTGCTCCAGAACCTGGATTGTGGGTCCGTTAAGGATTGCATCAATGCGAGTTTCTTCCATAATGGATCCAATAAAGTGTCCTCAGCGACTTCGCCACGACCTCCCATTAGCAATTCTTTCTTGAACTCACGAGAAACAGCAATACCAGCTCCACTGCCTGTGGCTAGAAACATACCCAACACCTGCTTCCAATTTAATTTGAAAACCATCACTTGTAAGCTGGGTTTTCAGTTTGCCAAGTTAGGTTTAATTTTGAGTCAACAGCTTGACTTTATACACACACGCACACGGACACACGTACGGGGTACTTTTCTTGTATTAGTATGGAATTTTGCATGCTTCATGATTGGATATGTTTTGTCCAAAACGGTACTCCCTCCAATTCTGTGTGTGTATATATATAAAAGCTACAACTAGCCAAATCATGTACTTACTCCGGTCTTATTTATAAGAGCCCATTAACTGAATTACATGGTTTAAAAAAGTGATTAAAATAAATTAAAAATAATAAATATTTTTAAAATTAACTTTTGTTTTCAAGTATGCCCTCATTTATAAGAGGGAAAATGAGAGAGAGAAATAGAGTAAATTTAAGTATCACCAATCTTTTAATTAATGCAATATCTATAATTAATGAGGGGCAAAAGTGAAAAAAACTCATTAAATATTCAAACAAGTTTTATCGGGTTCTTATAAAAAGGACCAAGATAATGTAAATTTTAGACTCTTATTAAACAGAATGGAAGGAGTATATCAAAATGTTGGTTAGATATTTTTTAAAAGTAATAAATGTGTTAGAAATGTGGTTTCCCCACCTCCAAACATGCTTTTTCATGGAGATGATGAGTGAGAGATGAATGAGACATATAATTAATTGAAGGTAAAAATGGGAAAAGAGTGCTTTTAAGTTTTTTTTTTTTACTTGATGAAGGGTTTCCTCTTTTTAAAATTTAAACTTGTTCTCTTCTTTACATGGGTGAGGTCACTTACCACCTCAACCAACAATTTATTGATAGAGTGCATTAAAGTTTTAGCCAAACACAAAGTGTTACTTTACTTTATATATAGACCAACTCTATCTCAGAGAATGTTAGTTATATATTGGTTCGGATGGAGGTTTTCGTTTTTTCGTTTTTAGAATTTGGATCATCTCTCCGTTCTTTTTTTTTTTTCCAGGTAAAATTCTCTTTTGTTCTTTGTTCTCATTTTCTTCTCCTCATCTCATCCCACTATAGGATTAAAAAAAAAAATGAATGACTAAGATTTAGTATTTTATGAAATCATTATTTTATTTATTTTCATGAGTCTATACTTATGAACCGGTCAGACCAAATTTTAGAAATTTATTTTTATGTAATATTGTAATAAAATTTTAAAGATATTGAATTCCTACCATTCAGTTATTAATCCAAATGTAGATATAGGATGAGGAGAAGAAAATGAGGGAAAAGATGAGGGGATCAGATTTTGTTTTTCTCCTGGTATCTGTAACTAATTAATCAAACTCATTTAACTAATGACTTTTATTGACCATAATTTTAATTTTCTTATTGATTTGTGTAAAATTACAAGGTGTTTATTCAATTCGCAAACTTTCTTTTAAAATCCTCCTTTAAAAGAAATAAACACCGAAATATATCTGCATGCGTGCATGTAGAACGATATTGGGCAAAACTTTTCTTTTGTATCATACTTACATCAAGTTCTCCAATCACATATGATCACATGTTTTTTTTTTTTTTTTTTTTTACATATGTTTATAATTAAATGATAATAACTAAAAAACAAGACATATAGTCACATGTGATGGGAGAATTTGATGAAATGGATATAAGGAACTTGACCTAAATATTTTTTTATATATTTATTTCTTTCAGGATAAAACCACTTAAAATAAATTAATTCCACATAGCAATTAAATTATATGCTGAGGGAATGACCTTATCGGCGTAGAATTCAAAAGGATGGGGTATCAATCTCTTGCTGATTAGTAAGTAGGACGCAGCAAACGGTAGCTGCACCACACCGTATACTAGCGACATCACTGCAACTGCCATCACATATCTGCAATTTTAATTTAATAAAAAAATTAAAAAGCCTTTAAGTTCAGTGGCATTAATTGTTATACTTTTAAATGCATAGCTTTTTAACTGTAGATTCATAGAATTCAGTGGTTTAAAATTTAAAAACATAGTCTCAAAACTAATCAAAATTGTATAAATATTTTTTTAGAAATATATATATATATATATATATATATATATATATATATATATATATATACCCTTTTTGATTTTATTTCTGCAGGAACATAGTAATAAAATAAATTGAATAAATTATCCTGACTGTTTTTTTAAATTTTATTGAATACAAATACAAACTTTTCAAATGATTTTAAGAGATATTTACGTACAACTCACTCATACAATCCAACTTATAGTCAAACTAGATAGTTGGTATATACAATAAAAAAACAACTCGTTAGCGTCGTCAGTTTAGCTACTTATACTTAATCATCAATATTCAATATATCATGTAAAACTTAATTATAGCAAATTAACCACACTATTCTTAAGCTATATATGAACAACATGTAACAAATCATAAATACTATGTCCATACCTTAAAGTGATGATGTTCTTAAAATCATAGTGAATATCATGATCATAACCCACAGCATGGGAATGGCTTGAAGCCACTAAGGCCACCGATATTATAGAGGCTATCAGAACTAAGATCCTAAGTATAAAAGTTGATAAAGCGGCTTTGGAAACCATTGTAGCAGCTTCGCCTTGAGGTATCATTAATCAATCTTGAAACCCCCGATTTTATACTTAAAAACCCTAAGAGGTTTTTGTCTGTTTTTCTCCCTCCTTTGCCCCACTGATTTAATTATTATTTGTTATAAACTAATATAAAAACCGCGTGTTTTTTGGTCTTTTAAAGGAGGCATTCAATTCTAATTTTGGCTAAATGTTGGAGCCAAGGGCAATGGCTAGCTACAAGAGTAAATGTAGGGGTATTTCTTGAATAAATTTTGAATTTAAAAACTTTAAGCTAGACGATTACCCATGCCAGACGGATGTTAACCAATACAGAGCGTGAGAAACTTTTGTCCCCAACAAATAAAGGAATAAAAGGTTAAACAAAATCATTCACTCAATTTTTTAAAATTTATTTTATTATACTTTTGATATTGATATGTACATTTGATTTAACCTTCAGAATATTAACATATCTGCTAAATCCCAATGAAAAGAAGAATACTATATAAGGTATATAATATATATTAAATAGGGACAAAAAGTTAAAAAATTGTTATGTACTAACAAGTTGTTGGTTAAGGTAGCAATCAGCTTGACCTTTCTAAGAAAAAGAACACAAGTTCAAATCCTAGGAAATGCACCTATTGAAAGATATGAAAATCATTTGCTCTCTAAGTTTTAAAAGAGAAAACCCTTGATCAAATAAAAAAAAGATGAAACATTGTTGAATTGTAAGGCTGAGTTAATAAAGTTTATAATTTTTTTTAATATGTTTGACATGCTGAAAATGACTTATAAATATAACTAGATGAGTATATAAGATCAGCCCTACGGAAAATAATGTTACTTATCAAAGAGGTGAGGAATTATTATTTTTTAATCACAAGTGGCGGTATATGGAATTGAACCCATGATTTGACGCCAATAAGGATGAGCAATGTGTCACCGGCCTTCCAATCCAAAAGAGCTATACGTGTGTCGACCTTTGATTCACGCCTCTACGATGAATACATTTCCATTTGATGAAGAGGCATTTGATGGAACCCGGTTTCTCTCTTTTGCTTAAAAGTAAAGGAGCTCCTTTTTTTTCTTCTGTGGGCTGTTGGATTAAGATCTCAACGGTCCAGATTTAATATAATATTTTATTAACATTATTAAAATATAATAATAATAATAATATTTTTATCATATATTAAATTTGGACCGTTGAGATCTTGATTCAACGGCCCACAAAAGAGAAAATGAGATCATTTACTTTTGGGGCAAAGGAGAGAAACCGTTTGCCATTTGATGACTAAAAGATATTAGTAGTAACTTTTTGGTGCCTCAAATAAATCATTTGGAGAATCATTATTGTTTACTATTTAAAAATTTTACACCTATAATTAATATTTAAAAATTGTAGAAGGAATTTTTTTTTTTTTAAATTTTATATAAGGAAACATTCCTTCCTGATTAGTAGAGCCGGGAAAACGGGCCGAGCCCGTCGGGCCGGCCCTTTTAGGCCCTGGCCCTTCAAGGGCCGGGCTTGTAAATTGTAGCCTGAAAAGGAAGTCGGGCCTAAAAGGGCCGGCCCTGTAGGGCCTCGGGCTTAAAAGGGCCGGCCCTGGAGGGCCTCGGGCCGGCCCTTTAGGCCCGTTTATCTTTTATTTTTTTTGCTTAGAAAGGGAACCATGTTACATTTTTGAATTGCCTTATTGATCTATATGTCACTCTGTCCTCATATTGTATAGAGTATGATTTTTTAGTATATTGTTTTGTCTAATTGAATCATATTGTGATTTTTGAGTATATTGTTTTGTCTAATTGAATCATATTGTGATTTTTGAGTATATTGTTCTGCCTATTTAGAATAAAATCATATTATATACGGTTCTCCGTGATGGAGTATGATTTTTTATGGAGGTTGTGATTATTTGACTACTTGAACTTACTACTCAAAGTGAAACACAATCAAATGTCCTTGAAATTTATGATAGTGGCGAAGAAGGTGAAAATAATAGTCGTCGTACTCATGTTGCTTAGATGTTAGAGTATTTGATTCTTGCCTTTTTATACTTTGTCTTTTGTGTGAGTTATTTATGGACATGATTTTACCTTTGATTATACATTAGTAACTGTGTTTGTTTGTTGCAAGAGATGTGTTATTTAAATCTTAATGTTGACAACATTTATGTATTAAATTAGAACTTTAATTGTTGTTATTTACTAATTATATCTCTCTAGGGAAAATACGTAGGAAAAATAATTAAATATTGTGAAAAGAACTTCCGGGCCCTGCGGGCCGGCCCTGGCCCTGATGCTCTCGGGCCGGGCTTTGAAAAACTGCAATTTTCCTGACCCCGAGCCCTTTAGGGCCGGCCCTGTTAGGCCCTGGCCCGTCAAGGGCCGGCCCTGTAGGGCCGGGCCGGCCCTGATTCCCAGCTCTACTGATTAGCGTAGAAGAGGGTGTTTTCTCCTGTACTAGGACACGTTTTTCATGTTTTGTAAGTTGTAATCATTGTAAATAAAGTTGTACAATTCCCTATTTATGAATAATATCTCTCCGTGCCTATTTATTAGGTCATTTTTAAATGGTCGGTCCCCTTTAATAAAGTCCTCTTTAACTTTGTATGAATAATTAATGTTTCCATTGGGATTTTTTTTTTTACCCATTGTACTCTTCATTAATTTCATATATTGTGTTAATTATTAACCATACTCTTTCTCCTTTACCCACTTATATAAATGAGGTCATATTTTTAAAAAACAAATATATTTCTTACCTATTTATTAGTATAACTAATTTTAAATGTTTTCTTGAAACACTCAATTTAATTAATGTGACCTTATAAATAGAGATGGAAGGATAAATTCTTTCATTTTAAAATTTTATATTAAGTTTGATGTTTTGATGATGCATGTGTGTGATGAAGAATCATATGTAATATGTTGGTTGTATGCAGGTACCAATCATAGCAAAAAGCTTTGGATCGAGCATGATAGCTATGTGTGTGTGGGGGAAAATTTATTTTTATTGGGGTTAAGGTATTTAAATAACCTTCAACTTTTTTAAAAAGTGTAACAATAACCATAAACTATTTTTTTAGATAAAAAATAATCATTTTATAAAAGAGGGTAAAAGTGATCATGACGTTAATAACCCTAAACACTAATTACTGTGAGCTATTTAATAAAAAGTTAAGGTGTTAAAATACTCATTAACTTGTATAAAAAGTGTGAAAGTAACTATAAACTTTTTTTGAAAGCAAAAGTTACTAAAAAGTGACTTCTTGAACATTAATTTATAAGTTTTTCTTTGGTTTTTGTATTATGAGTGTTTTATCAATTTGGGGATTAAAATGACAAAAAAAAAAAAAATATGAAGTAATGTTCAAGAAGCCATCTTTTTTTATTCAAGTGAGAATGACGAAGCGAGAGAAACTTGTCACCTCAACTCCAAAGGCTAAAATCTCCAACATGAATCATTGGCCTTAAAAATACTGTCACTGTAAATGTTGAAGCAATCCCATAACCAATCCTCTGAGAGGATTCTAAGGGAAAAGATCTGAGAGGAAAACTAGGAGGCAATGGAAGATCGCAAATAGATATGGTAGAGTTGAGAAAATCCACTTCACCTACTTGAACTTCAACTTGCACAAGCAAAAAAAAAAAAAAAAAAAAAAAACTTATGAATTAATACTCAAGAAGTAACCTTTTAGTTATTTTTGTATAAAAAAAAAGTTTATGATTACTTTTGCACTTTTAGTAAAGTTAATGGCTATTTTAACACTTTAACCTTTTATTAAAAAGCCCATAGCAATGGACGTTTGGGATTATTAATATCATCACTAGTAAGGAAAAGGATTTTTAGACTGGAACATTTAGACCGGTTATATTGGATAAGGTCTTAAAAATATGATCGGTGACATTTTTGTAATTATGATGAAATATTAAGATCGGTTATATTTATAACCGGTCTTAAAAATACCTTTAAGACTGGTTATATTTAAAACCGGTCTTAAAAATAATTTTAAGAGTTATAATAAAAACCAGTCTCAAAATATATACAATTAAAAAAATAAATACGTGTAATATATTTTCTAGACCGGTTCTAAATATAACCGGTCTAGAAAATATTATATAAATTAAAGAAAATTAAAAAAATAAAATTGTTATTATTTTTAAGATTGGCTGTGTAACCCCCCACAGTAATTATATCCGGACTACGACATTTAAGTGAAATAGAGACCAATAAGACAAAAATCATTTTTATAATCACTCATCTCCAAGAGATGGGGGTTAACAATCAAAACATTTAAAACAGAATTCATCTGGTCTCATATTCACTTTCGAATACAATTACCTATGTAGTTATATCACATGATAAATATCAAAGTGCGTAACCAAAATCCCGACAACCCCGGGTTAATTATATATATAATGGGTTTAAAGGTTTCCCAAAATGGGGATTATATATCCAAAATATTAATTACATCTCATATACATTTGGTAATTCTAAATCAAAAACAGATAACCAACAATCCACTAAATGTCCCAAGTAATTCTAACTACTCGTGGTTGTCCACTTCCCCTTTGAGCCACTCGCCCTGTCTGAAATGTTAGTCATTTGGAAAGAGTGAGATTCTAAAGAATCCCAGTAGTAACAAATCATTCATACCACACGTAATCACATAGCATGTAAACAAATCATCACATAATAGCAACTCAACTCACACTCCACCCTCATCCCCTTTTACCGTCGGGAAGGCACACACCGTCTTAACCCGAACCGTTGTTAGCGACTTAGGGACTATTGGTGTGGCAGTGCATACGAATAGCCTTACGGCTCACATATAGCCTTTCAGCCACAATTAGCCTTTCGGCCCACAATTAGACTTTCGGCCCACATAATCACATATATCACACCCTAACCTCATCCTCTTTTACCACCGGGAAGGCACACAACCCTTACCTGAACCGTTGTTAGCGACTCAGGGACTATTGGTGTAGCGGTGCTTTCACAATTTCACAAATCTTGCAGCATTTAAATCCATCATAAACCAATGATATAACACACATACAATGTATCACATAAGGTATAAATAAAGAGTCACTACCTGTATCTTTCTTGACTGGCTCCAGTACCGTGGTCTCACGAGGGTGACATATATCAAATCCTATACCAAATTAGGGACAACCGGTCAATCTCTTTTCCAAGTTCTTAATTTCATAATACTCTAAGTTGGTTATCATTTAGGACTCTTAAGGTGACTATTAGAGGCCTATACATATGCCTAAAGGGTTGGAAGAAGCTACCTTGAAGACCCCTTTTTCAAAAGGTAAAAAAATGATTTTAGGCTTGATCACTCGAGTGAAGATGACCTCACTCGAGTGATGAGCGACTCGTGCTCGAGTGAGAACGACTCTCACTCGTGAGTGTTTGACAGTGAGCAGCTACTACGGCTAAAAAGTGCTCACATTACTCGAGCATGAAACCTTGCACTCGGGTGATGACTCCAAATATGCTCGAGTCCCCGAAAGGGCAATATAACAAGTGACAACCCGAGAGCACATGCTACCTAAGAGGGACAAGCTCACTCGAGCATTCCCCACGGTGCTCTGGTGAAACGGCCGTGCTTGCGAGTGTCATAGCACACTCTTGACAAATGACCAGCGAGTGAGGACCCGAGAGCAACCCTAACTCTGGACTTACACCATCATTCGAGCAATCCCTTGCTCACTCAAGTGACCACCAACTTCACTCGCGGTTACAAAAGTGCACTTGAGCTCTACTCATAAAACCCAGGCAAAACTCGAAGCAGAAAAGGGAAAACACATGCAGCACTTGAGCATGATCTTCCCTCACTAGAGTGTTGTCCATCAGAGACCAGAAACGCAGCAAATGACAGAAAAAAAATACCAGATGGTCAAATACAATCCCAATAGTTCCCAAACTTCTCACAAAGCTCAAACACACTTAACCATGCCTAAGGTGTAACCCCCCTCACCTTAATTACATCCGGATTACGAAATTTAAGTGAAATAGAGACCAATAAAACAAAATAACCATTTATGATCCCTCATTGAAGAGATGGGATATTTCAAAATCAGTTCTAAAGCATACTTAATTCTGGTCTCACATTCACGTGCGGATATAACTACTTTGAGAAATCAAATTACATAATGAATATCAGAATGCGGAAGCTAAAATCCCGGCAAAACACCGGGTTACTACATATAACTTGGGTTTAAGGTTTCCCAACAATGGGGATTACATATCCAAAATATCATTTACAACTTATATACATTTCGTAATCCCAAAACTAAAACCAAGATAACCAACAACCACTATGATTTCGGAGCAAGCCTAACTACTCCTGGTTGTCCGCTTCCCTTTCGAGCCACTCGCCCTGTCTGAAAAGATTAGTCATATGGAAAGGGTGAGATTCTAAAGAATCCCAGTAGTAACAACAATTTCATACCACATGCAATCACAGAATATGCACACCAATCATCTCATACAGCAACACAAGTCACTCCACCCTCATCCCCTTTTACCGCCGGGAAGGCATACGACCTTCACCCGAACCGTTGTTAGCGACTCAGGGACTATTGGTATAGCGGTGCTTCCACAGTTTTCACAAAACTTGCAGCATACGATATTTATTTCAAAACGATGACATAATATGCATACAATGTATCACACAAGGCATAAAGAAAGAGTCACTACCTATATCCTTCCTGACTGGCTCTGGCACCTTAGCCTCACGAGGACAACAGATGTCAAATCCTATATCAATTAGGGACAACCAATCAATCTCTTATCCATATGTATATTTCAATAATACTCTAAGTTGGTTATCATTTAGGACTCTTTAGGTGACTATTAGAGGCATAAACATATGCCTAAAGGGTTGGAAGACACTACCCAAAAGACCCCTTACTCGAAGGCAAAACACTGATTTTTGGTCATCTCACTCGAGCACAGATGCTCTCACTCGAGCACAAGTACGGACATCACTCGAGCACAAAAGAAAGTGAGACTGCGAGTGAGCACCTGAGAGCACAAAGAAACTTCCAGGAACTGGCTCACTCGAGCACGTTGACCCTCACTCGAGCACAAGGCCAAATGCCTCACTCGAGCACCTGCTAGTGAAGTTCAGAAAGTGAGGACCCGAGAGCACACAAAGCTCTCCAAGACCCAGATCACTCAAGCACAACCACATGCACTCGAGCACACACCTCACACCCGCGAGTGAGAAGGCACACTCGAGCACCTTACTCGCGAGTGAGAACCCGAAAGCACAACTCTCACCTGAAGCACAATCTCACTCGAGCAGACCCAAGCTCACTCGAGCATTATTCAAAGAACCCAGATGAACTCGAAGCACAAAAGAGAAAAACTCGCATATCACTTGAGCATGTTCATCCTGTGCTCGCGTGATGTGCATCAGAGACCCAAAATGCAGAAAACCAAAAAACTCCAGATGGTCAAATGCACTCCCAAATGGTTTCCCAAACTCTTCCCAATGCTCACACACACTAAGCACTAACTAGGGAACATATTGGCCACTTCATAAACACTCTAGAAACCAATTTGACCACAATCATTCATTAAGGTCTCAATGACACACCATATCCAAATTCCCTTAACACATTTTTATCATTCCAAATTACATCAAATGCTCCTATATCTCCAAACTAAATCATTTCCAATCATCAATCATAATATACTTCATATTTCCCGAAATAGGCATAATTAGGGCAAAATTCCAGATTTGACCAAACTTAGCCAACAATCACAAACAATACTTTAAAATGCTCTAAATGCCTACCTCTTCTCTTTGCTCAATTCAGAATCTTGATTCCTCAACTTTCAATTTCGGCCAAAATCCCAATCAACGCCATTCAAGGCTCTACAATCATCACAATGTAGCTCTCATTGAGATGAACAATATTAGAGAAGAGGATTGGAGTAAAGGAGAATCACAACTTACCAAGATTCAAGCTTTTCTTCCCCTCTTTCTTGCTTGTCCAACGCCAGAAATGGAGGAAGGAGAGGAGAGAGAAAATGAGAAAGATGGAGCAATGATGATGAAGAAGCTTCTCCCCTTGCCTACACACACACTCCACTGGACCAAGAGAGAGAAGAGGGAAAAAGTGAGGTTTTGTCCTCTTGTGGCCTCATCCAATGGTCCACCTTAAGCCACATGTCATCATCCACTCACTCCCTTATAAGCTCACCAAAATCGCAACACATAGGATTCCGACCCATCAAAATGAATCTCAACCCTTGATCTTAAATACCACATGTATGTTTATTCCAATTTCACATTACATAAATTTCCAAAAGTGCTTAATTACACTAATCTCAATGATTATCAGAATTATCAGCCCTAATCACAAATCGGGATATTACATAAGGAACACCTTGGCAACTTCCAAAACACCCAAATACCATTTTTACCACAATTAACACTTAGGTCTCTATGATACACACAATATCCAAATTTCATTCAACTCAATTCCAAACTTCAAAACAATATCAACTACTCAAAGAACTTCACAATGAACTAATCCCAACATCAATCACTTTGAAATTCATTCATTCAACATTTGGCATATAACCAAGGCAAAATTCCAGAATTTACCAAACTTATCCAAAATCACAAAATATATATCAAATGTATCAAATCCTTACCTCTCCGCTTTGCCAAATCTAGAATCTCGATTCTCCAACTTTCAAATTTCAACCAACACACAAACCTCCACTATTCAAAATTCTGAAAACACCACAATGAAGCTCTCAATAAGGTGCACAACATTAAAGAAGAGGATTTGAGCATAGGAGGATCACAACTCACCCAAAATCAAAGCTTTCTTTCCCTCTTTTCTTGCTTGTGCGTCGGAAATGGAGAGAAGAGAGAGAGATGATGGGATGCGAGATGATGATGATGAAGATGCACCAACTTTTCCCTCTTCCTCACACAAAAACGCATAGGAGAGAGAAGAGAGAGAAAAAAGTGAATTTTTGTCCTATTGTGCCATCCAATGGTCCACCAAAGTGCCACTTGTCACCATCCTACTCACTTCCATAATGAGCTTACACAATCGCAAAGCATAGGATTCCGACCCATAAACAATGAATCTCAACCCTTGATCTTAAATACCACACACATTTATACCAAATTCACATCACATTAATCCCAAAAGTGCTTAATTATACAAATTACAATCAATATCAGAGTCATTAGCCCTTAATCCCAAATTGGGATATTACAATTCTCCCCCCGAAAAATAAATTTTGTCCTCAAAATTTACTACACCGCTTGAGCCATAAACTCCGAATATCGCCTTTGCATATCCTCTTTCGCTTCCCAGGTTGCTTCTCTCTGTGACATTCCCTTCCAGATCACTTTCACATAAGAAATACTTCGATGTCTGAGCTGACATTCTTCTCGGTCAATAATTTGCTCTAGCTCCACCGTATACGTGAAGTTATCTTGCAACTCCACATTCTCACACTCAACAACATGAGATGGATCCGGTTGATACTTCTTTAATTGGGAAACATGAAACACATCATGAAGTCTGCTCAAGTTCGGGGGTAGGGCTACTCGGTATGCAACCGGCCCAATCCTTCTAAGGATTTCAAAAGGACCTATATACCTTGGGCTCAATTTCTTTCGCTTGATAGCTCGCCCAATACCGGTGATAGGAGATACTCTAAAAAACACATGGTCACCAACTTCAAACTCTAGAGGCCTTCTCCTCTTGTCATCTTAACTTTTCTGCCGATTCTGAGCTGCAACAAGTCTCTTACAAATGATTCGAATTTGGGCTGCGGTTTGATCAACAAGATCCAGCCCATACAATTTCCTCTCAGACAATTCATTCCAACACAATGGCGATTGGCATTTTCTTCCATACAAAGCTTCATACAGCGCCATTTGAATGCTCACATGATAGCTATTGTTGTAGGTAAACTCCGTAAGAGGAAGAAAATGATCCCAACTCCCTTTAAAGTTGAGAACACATGCCCGCAACATATCCTTTAAGGTCTGAATAGTCCTCTCTGACTGTCCGTCTGTCTGAGGATGATAGGCTATACTGAATCTTAACTGAGTACCCAGTGCCTCATGCAATGCCTTCCAGAATCTCGATGTGAAACGTGGATCACGATCAGAGATGATATTCTTCGGTATGCTATGGAGCTTCACAATTTCATGAATATAAATCTCTACTAGCTTGTCTGGAGAGTAACTAGCATTGATCGGTAAGAAGTGCGCCGACTTCGTTAACTGGTCCACAATGACCCAGATTGCATCATAATTCCTGATCTTGGGCAATCCTACAACAAGATCCATGGTTGCACTTTCCCATTTCCATTCCAGAATCTTAGGACTTTGCAACAAACCAGGTGGCCTCTGGTGCTCGATCTTTACCTTCTGGCATGTGAGATACCTCGCCACATATTTCGTCACATCACTCTTCATTACCAGTCACCAATATATAGATTTCAGCCACCAATATATAGATTTCAGATTATGGTACATCTTAGTCATACCAGGATGAAGAATATACCGGCTCTTATGCGCCTCATCTAAGATTTTCTGTCTCAACTCTGCCTTGAGTAGAACACAAATTCTCTTCTGATAACGAACTAGTCTACTAGGCGACAAATCATAGCCCTGAGCTTCCCCCCGCTCAATTCTAGCCAGGTTACATTGTATCCAGTCATCTTGCCTCTGAGCCTCCTCAATCTCATCTCTCAAGTCACCTTTGTTAAAGCAAGCGTTTCACCCAAGAGGGGGGGGGGTCAATTAGGTAATCTTAAAAATTTTGTTGCAAATATAAAATTTGATGTTGAAATTAAAACAGGAAAGAGTAAGGAGGAATATCACCGAAGTGTACACCGGGAGTTATATTGGTTCAGCCACAACCACTTTGACCTACGTCCAGTCCTCAGAGCTTCTTTGAGAGTTTCACTATAACTTCCAAGATTCAGTGGGTTCTTGGCACCTCAGTACAAGCAAGTTCCTTCGCCTGGACACTCGCTCCCCCTTACAAGTTGTAATCCAATCCCAACTCAAGGTTCCACAACCTTAAGTTATCTCAATAACAAATATTGAGTTTGAATGAAATATCTCTCTCACAGAGTAAATAAGAATCACTGAAGCATAGAATTACAAGTATAATGTGAAACAGAGTAATGAACTTGATGATACATTCGTGAGTGTGTTCTTGTTGTTCTTCTCTGTTTGGATGTTCCCATATATATAGATACATTGGTAATGATTGCTGGAACATATTTCTTCATGTCCGTTGGAGCGTGCGCAGCCACTATTGACTTTTTCAGTATTTGAAAAACATACGTTTGCGGTAGGTGGCGGTCGGTGACATTTGAGCGTTGCTTTTGAATTTCCTTATTTGGTAAGATCTCTTCATTGTTTATCTGTAGAAATGCTAAGAATACTAATATAATAAAAGGTTAATCAAGTAGGAAACAAAACAATGAACGTTGGAATGATTTCAAAATTTCTGGGTTTGCATACTCGAGTAGCTACTCGAGTATTCATTATAGTTTACTCGAGTACTTACTCGAGTATCATCGTGAAATCTTTGATGGACTGCAAGTCAACAAACAACTATAAGATTACTCGGGTAGTGCATGGAATAAACAGAATATCAAACCTTTGGAAATGCTTGTTTACTCGGGTACCTACTCGAGTAATGCACTCTTTTCTTCATAGGTTACTCGAGTAAACCTTCAAATAAACTTATGTTACTCGATGCTTTACTCTAGTAATGTTGGCAGGATTTCAAGGCCGAGAGCACTTCAAGTTTGATTACCTTGTTACTCGAGTACATACTCGAGTAAACTCAATTTATGTTCATAGCTTACTCGGGTAATGACTTGAAGTTTTCCTTCAAAAAATAACTCTGCATACTCGAGTACATACTCGAGTAATCCACTTAAAATGAGTTAATAAATTCCTGCAAACTTGAGTAATGACTCGAGGAAAGTATGATAAAATTAGTTCAAGTTATTCGAGTACTACCTTCAAGTTTTTACTTACCTCAATGCGTTGCTCGAGTAGCTACTCGAGTAACATTGGCAGTGGTACAAAATGCCGAGAGCAACACATTTTCTGAAACAGAGTAACTCGAGTACATACTCGAGTATCATTGGCAGGCCGAGAGCAACTGGAAGACTTTCACATGGTTACTCGAGTAGCTACTCGAGTAACGTTGGCAGGCCGAGAGCAACTTGAAAACTTTTATACTATTACTCGAGTACTTACTCGAGTAACGTTGGCAGGTTACTGGAAGGTGTCTCTGGTTACTTCAAGTTTTGTCTCATTACTCGAGTACATACTCGAGTAATGCCTTAGAAAAATTGCTCCTGTTCAAGTTTCTAAGCTTTTTCTCTTGGCCTTTCCTTATTACTCCAATGCTTACTTCAAGTGATGCTTTTTCCTATTATTACTTTGTTCAAACTTATTTATTAATCAAATCTTTTTCATACCATTCTTTGTTATCATCAAAACATGAGATCTAACAACTTTCCCCTTGGGAAATAGTATAGTTAGCACAGATGACTTGATTCGATAAATTCATATCACGAAAATCAACAATCCACAAGCACAGTCCTTCGACTAAGAGCATCAGTGACTACATTTACCTTACCCGGATGATATTTTATTTCCAGGTTGTAGTCCTTAAGCAACTCCATCCAACACCGTTGTCTCATATTTAATTCTTTTTGATCATACAGATACTTGAGACTCTTGCGGTAGCAGTATAGTTCCACAGTCACACCATACAAATAATGCCTCCAAATCTTCAAGGCAAACATGATAGCCGCCAGCTCCAGATCATGAGTAGGATAATTCAATTCATGAGGTTTGAGCTGTCGAGAGGCATAGGCCACCACACGTCCCTGCTGCATAAGGACACACCCTAATCCCTGCCCACTGGCATTAGAATACACAACGTAAGTCAAACTGGGATCAGGCAAAATCAACACTGGTGCCGTAGTAAACCTCTCCTTCAGCTCCACAAAACAATTTTCACATTTATCATCCCACACAAACGACTAATCTTTTCTCGTGAGGTTGGTCATCGGCAACGTAATACGGGAGAAATTCTGAATGAATCTCCGATAATAACCAGCAAGACCCAGAAAACTACATACCTCTGCCACAGATTCTAGCCTCTTCCAGTCCAGTACTGCTTCTACTTTACTGGGATCCATAGAGACCCCTTCTTGCGAGATAACATGGCTTAAGAATTTCACTTCTAATAGCCAAAACTCGCACTTACTCAATTTGGCATAGAGTTACTTCTCACGCAATGTATTCAACACAATTCTCAAATGATGCTTATGCTCTTCTCTACTCTTAGAGTATATCAAGATATCATCTATAAATAGCACAACAAATTGATCTAGGCATTGTTGGAAAACACGATTCATGTAATCCATGAAAACCGCAGACGCATTAGTTAGCCCAAATGGCATTACTAAGAATTCATAATGACCATACTTAGTCTGAAAAGCAGTCTTCGGAACATCTTTCGCTTTCACTCGCAGTTGATGATACCCCGACCTTAGATCAATCTTCGAAAATACACATGAACCAGACAATTGATCTAACAGGTCATCAATTCTAGGGAGAGGGTACTTATTCTTGACGATAATCTTATTCAACTCTCTATAGTCGATACACAAACAAAGGCTCCCGTCTTTTTTTTTTCACAAACAAAACTGGAGCTCCCCAAGGCGACACACTGGGTCTAATAAACCCTTTCTCAAGAAAATCCTCAATCTGCTTTTTCAGTTCAGCCATTTCATTTGGGGCCATCCGATATGGGGCTTTGGATATCGAACCAGCTCCAGGCACAATTTCAATCAGAAATTGAACTTCCCTCTCAGGAGGTAATCCACTTAAGTCATCCAGAAAAACCTCAGGGAATTTATTCACTATGGGTATACTACTTAAAGACTCACTGGTTTCTCCTTGTACAGAAAAGAAAACCATATACCCCTGACAACCCTTTTGCAAATATTTCTCACCCCTACGTCTGTTCGCGGCAGCTCCTCCTTTCCCCTTCTCTCCTCCGTTCTTACCTTCGCCGCCGTCAACAGAGATTTATGGTTAAATACATTGTCGTAAGGCTATTGTCGTTTGTTCCATCCGATTGGTTTCATTCTCAACCTTATTTTTATTTTCAGGTTTGTGTTTCAGTTGCAAGGCATTCAATTAAATAAATGGTTTCATTTTTGGGTATTTCATTGAAATCTCCATTTTCTTTGTTCGATTCTTGCAGCAAGTCATCAACCCACTTTTCAGAAGCATCCATTGCCTCCTAAGAGAGACCTTACTCAATTCTTAAATTGGCCAAAGACTATTCAAATCCAGAGAAAGAAGAGGATCCTCAAGCAAAGGTTGAAGGTACCATTAATTATTCTGAAGAGTTTTACATAATGCATGTATGTTTGAGGTTAATGTCCTTATGCTTTTGTGGACCTGGGTTTTTTTGGTTGTGTATGAGAAGGGTTCAATTTTGGTTTTGTATTTTTGCATGTTCAATATAGTAAAACTCTGGATAAGGTAGTGCTGATATTGCTTGATATGAACTTTGGTATTGCTTCTGAGTCTGCCTCCTAATGCATTTATGTTTGTTCAACTTGTTCAAACATGCCTCCTATTTTTTCTTCTGAGTCTACCTCCTAATGCATTTATGTTCAACTTTGTTCAACTTGTGGTGACATTGTTATGGAATGTATAAGAGTAGCTTGATAGGGACCTAAGTGAATAAACTAGATTAGTCTAAATAAGGACTTAAGTGCAAACTCACATAATTGTATCAGTTTTGACCTGATAAGAAATCAGAAAGAGAGAGAGAGAAGAACAGAAAGTGAGGGAAACGGAGGAGAATCAGGAATAGAGGAGAGTAGAGACGAGAAAGGTTTTTTTAGAATATCACTCAATGAACAACTCAGGTCAAAACTGATACAATGGAGGGTGCATAGGCTATTTATAACATAATAGCCAACCTTTCCCAATGGCTACTAACTTCCTTGCACATTATTCATTAATAACTATCCAATTATGTGAGTTTGCACTTAAGTCCTTATTTTGGCAAATCTAGTTTATTCACTTAGGTCCCTATCAAGCTACCCTTCTACATTCCATAACAGACATTAACTCCTATTTTTTGCATGTATGTTCAACTTGTGCATTGCAATCAATTATTTGTTCATGTTTGCAAAACTTGGGAATTGCTTTTGAACGATGCCTTTGTAGATAGTGTCGTGTAGCAAAATTTCCTTAAACCATCACTAGCTATCCTTAAATAGTGTCATTAAAGTGTTTTTAGATAATGAGTCATCCTAGTAAGGGTACTCCATATCCAACTAATCCAAATCAAAGCGAGCCTAGCAATGCTCCTAGCTAGGAACACAGTGAGCCAAGTAATCGGCCTAGACAAAGGGGTGGAGAGCCACCCGATTGAGAGACATTCTTCTCAATCGAAATACTGGGGAAAAAATTTTGATTGAGTTTGATAGTTATTGGAAACTAATCGGGCCTAATGCCCAACGTTATAGGAGATTTGTCGGCCTTCTAGCATGCAACAAGCCTAGCATCTTGATAGAGCAGTGGAGAAATATGGATAAAGGTGTGAAGTAACATATTTGGGAAACTATCTAGCTCACTTATGACATTCCTGAGAGTGAAGTCTTGTATGACAAGACAATGACGTATTGTGATAAACGCAGGAGGAAGTTTAAGACAAGTCTAGCCAACAATTACCTGCATATCGAGGTGGAAGAAGGTTAGCCTCTTCCTAATCGGTATGATCAGTATTCTTTTATTAACAAAAAAACTTAGCAAGAATTTAGACGGTTTCGGACTACTCTAGAAGCATTGGTGAGTTGAGTTATTTTGCAATTGATTTGCTTATGAACTATGAATTGTCTTTATTAATTTACAATGACTTAATTTTGATTTCTTATTTGCAGGAAAAAAGGAAAAAGGCCTAAGAGAGTGGTAGAAAGAATGATTGACCCTATACAATGTCTTATGGGGGGTATGCAAAGGCCGAAAAAGACTTGTTGGCGGCCAAACGGAAGATATTGGAAGAAGCAGCTCAATCTGATCCTTCTGTTCTTCTTTCTCCACCATCTTTAATACATTGCAAAGAGAAGTGGTTGTTCGCTCACCAAAAGAGGAGCGGGTCTTATACGAGTGAACAATCTCATATAGTCGGTGAGAAAATTGTAAGTATTATTGTTGACTTGTTGTTATTAATTATTTAGTAAAAAAATTTCATTACTAACATTTGTCATCTGTGTCTTAGAGGAGGAGCTTAAAAAAAACAAGTCGAGGGATCGTTTAGGTCGGATGGGAGGAATGACATAGGGATTACTTTGGAGCACCCCCACGCCGTTCCTCAAGAAGTATGGTGACTAGGGAGGAGATGGAGTGTATATTGGCCACTGTGAGGGTGAAAGCTAGGGCTGAGGCAGAAGCACATTTGATGCACGATTTGAAGAAAGGTTTAACAAGATGAAGGAGGAATGGATGATCATGACGAGCATAAGACAAGAAGATACCAGTACTCCCCAGGCTCATTCCCTAAACCCTAAACAGAGCACTAAAGGGAGTTGCATTGGTCAGTCATTAGAGGGTCCTGGAAAAGAAATTGGTAAGCATTGTGACTTGTTTGTGGAGGATCCTCTGAGATGATTGGTTGCACTAGGGAGCGTGCACAACTTGGGATCAACTGTCCACCACCAAGAAATAAAGGATGATCAAGCCAGAGTAGCAGTTGAAGAGGTGATCGTTGCAGATGCACCTCTCCCGATCCCTGTTGATGACTTCAAGGTCGTAGGTGATGTCATCAACTCTTTCATCTTGTGGCCAAAGAAACTTGTTTCTGATCAAGCTGAGGAATCCCCGCCACCTCCACCTCCACCTACACCTCCCTCCACTCAAGATGTTTTACGGCCTCCATTGAATGTCATGCAGCAAGTGATTCTGATGGCATATGATACATCCTTTGCAACAAGAGATTGGGCTACTGAGTCAGCTGTTGGCAAGTTAAGGGCGCAATGCTATCTTGAGAGGGATGATTTAATGTCCCTGGTAGCTCCTCTACAACAGCTTACGATTTCGCTTGTCCAGCTCTTTTTGATGTAAGTATCTTCTCAAATTGGAAGTTAATATTTTACAAATTACGCCATTAAACTTTGATTTAATGTCCCTGCTTGAATTATTATAGGTGCATTCATCGTAGGTTGGTTGACTCTGGCAAAACCGATACACACATACTTATCGCACAGGCTTAGTGAAACCTCAATTGAGTGTTTCTTGGCTCCATATTTGCATGGGTAAGAAACAAATTTATATTTCATAATATACATAATATTTTATATTTTCTTAAAAGTCTTCCCTTTTTCAGTGATCATTGGCAATTGGCTATTTTATGCAAGAAGAGTTATTCTGAGGCACATGTATAATATTATTACCCTAGGCACGACAGAACTTACTGAAGAGGTAAATGTATATATATTTCAAAAATTTTGTATTACTTTTATTTTTTTTAAGCGAAGCTAATGTTTTGCCTGGCTTTGGTGTTTCAGATGTTTGAACTTACTGACCCCTTTCCAGAAGAAGATATTGAGCACATTCGCAATTGTTGTACTGAATTCATTAATGAACTTTTACAACAGTGAGTTCTTATAAAATTGAGGAATTATTTTTTATATATTGATGAATTGACATGTTGGTTGGTTGCAAATATTGTTGGTTGCATGATTTGCCATGTTTGTTGGTTTTAACATGGTTTTTGTATATTTTGATGAATTGACTTGTTGGTTGCATGATATGACATGGTTGGGTTCATTTATGCATATATATATATATGATGGTTTTAAACAAAACATTATACATGAGGATATACGACATGTTACAATTTTCTAATTCAATGAGAAGGTTAAAGTAAAAGGAAATGGTAAGTGGATGGTTAAAGCAAAAGGACATGGTAAGTGAAAGCAAACTGAACACCATATGACACTTAATAAGTATAGCATTGGAGTTAGCAATTCAAGGATGCGTTCTGATAACTAAGCTAATCACAAACAATTTTAAAAAATATAACACTTTTAAGACCGATAATAATTATAATCAGTCTTAAAATTAAATTTTTAAGACCGGTTTCATGTACAACCCGTCTTTAAAATTAAAATTTTTAAGATCAGTTATATATAAAACCGGTCTTAAAATAACTTTTAAGACCGGTTATAATTATAACCGGTCTTAAATATGTTATAAAAATCATCTTACAAAAGAGTTCTTTTAAGACCGGACTGGTGCTTATGAAAATCAGTCTTAAAATTGTTACTTTTAGATCGGTTATTAATACAACCGGTCTCAAAAGCGACATACTTTTAAGACCAGCTGTATCAAGACCGGATCCATAACCGGTCTAAAAAGTCAATTTTAACCGGTCTAAAAAGCCCTTTTTCTACTAGTGCATGGTCATGTTTGCCCTCTTTTATAATCACTACTACTACTACTACTACTACAAAAAAGAAGTGCCACAGCTTCTTCTTATTATTTTTTTTCAAACATAGGGATGTTGTGGCACTTACTCACAGCCTGGTGGGGCCTTGTGTGGCACTTGGTTGACCATAAGCACCACACAAGCTGCTTTATAAGCAGCTGTAGCGCTTCCTTGAGGAAGGGCTACAATTGCTAGTGGTGCTTGTATGGTGCTTGGTTGACCAAAGGCCACACAAGCCCCACGTGGCAGACTTTGTGTGGCCCTTCCCAAGAAAAGCACCACACAAAGTGGCTCTTTTTTTTTTATCAAAAGCTTATCTTGACTAGAGATTTCCAACTAGTCATCCTTCCCTTTATCCCTTCCTCCTTTTCCACATGCATATTCCACCATCTCGTCAACACTCCCCCTTTTCACTTTCATTCTCCC
Organism: Inga laurina; assembly: GCA_963855925.1. Taxonomy (NCBI): domain Eukaryota; kingdom Viridiplantae; phylum Streptophyta; class Magnoliopsida; order Fabales; family Fabaceae; genus Inga; species Inga laurina. The sequence goes on along the minus strand of OY979703.1, from coordinate 28,049,134 downwards.
TTGTCATTCTTACTTTGAGCTTCACTGTATTGTCCCCACTCCTTTTTTTTACTTCATTCTCCATTGTTGTCACTTAGAGCTTATCGTCCCCACTCCCTTTTCCAGCATTCTCCATTTTTATCCCTACTTACGGTCCCCACTTGTCACATTTCCTCTTCCTTGCCGCTTCTTTTCATCACTCACCATCCCCACTTCCTCTATTTCTTGCTATAAACAGTCTGCACCACTCCTCCTCCCTCTTCTTTTCTTTACTCATCACCATACGTCCCCACTTCCTTTAGTCCCATTTCTTGGACTAAACCGACCCCACTCCTCCTCCGTCCTCTTTTGCTTTAGTCCTATTTGTTGCACCGTACCCATGTAAGTACCCACTCCCTTTTTCTTTTTCTTTTTTTAATTTTTAAAGATGCATGCAACTTTATCTTTCTAATTTTTTTTTTCATATTTGTGTTTGTAGTTTCAACTCACTCTATTGAAGCTTCTATTTACTGTAAGTTTTTTAATTTTTGAGCTTACAATGTAATTTATTAGAGGTTATAATTTAATTTGCTAAATGTCTTTTATATTTAATTTATTATGAAATATGAAAAAATATTCTCATTTTTATATGATGAAAAATAAATGAGATAAAATTAGATGTTATTGTGTATAGGTTGTATGTTAAGATATGTAGTAGTTATAATTTGTAGGTGTTCTAGCAATTGTTATTGATGAGTTACATAAGTAAAATAATTATTTATTTTTAACACTTATATTTTATTTGTTGGCTTGTAATGCTTTCTAATTTACGTATGATATGTGTTGGCAAATATGATTTCTTTCATTATGAGCTATGAAAAATTATTATGATGCTGCAGCATTAATTAATTGATTATTTGTCAATTAAAAGAGAGGGTTTAAGACCTGGAAAACTTCAATTTTTAAGATGTTATGCTACCGAATTTATTTTAATATAAACAACGAAAGATAAAAGTAATTAGTAAATGCAATAGTCAAGCAACTAACCACTTTTTAAAAATAGGTTGAAGGTATAGATGGATGTCACAAAATATATAGATAGGGTGAAAGTGTTTATTAGATTTGTATTTGAGCATACAAAAGATCCTAACAAAATCTTATGTCCTTGCTTATCTTGTTGTAATAGAAAGTGGATTAATTCACTTGATTTGCTAGACCATTTAGTGTGTCATGGAATTGATCAAACATATACACGATAGATAAGATATGGTGAGACGAATGATACATGTAGTCATCGGGTGCATACCACAAGTGATGCTTCGAATGAGTTTGACTCAAGCATGTGTGATGAGGATGATGGTATTGAAGAAATGCTAAATGCTATTAAAGGGGTGCTTCATAACTGCCCTAAAGAATTTAAGAAATTAAAAGGTGATGTAGAGAAACCATTATATGCCGGTATACTAAATACATAAGATTGTTAGCAGTGTTGAAATTGTAAAACTTTAAAGCACACTATGGATTAAGTGATTCAGGTTTTATCGTACTACTTGAACTCTTGCAAGATATGTTTCTAGAAGAAAATGTACTTCCTACCAAGACATACAAGGCAAAGCAAATTCTTCGTTCTACAACTTGTATGGGTTATGAGAAGATACATGCATACCCTAATGATTGCATATTATTTCAAAATCAGTATGCAATGTTAGAGAAGTACCTTAAATGCAACGCATCTGGATATGGGAAGAAGAAACGAAAAAGTACTTCAAAGGGCTTATGGTATTTTCTTATTATTTCGAGATTCAAGTGACTGTACAGTAATGCAGTGATTACTAACCAGTTGACATGGCATGCAGATGAAAGGATTGAAGATATGAAGCTTAGGTACCCTGTAGATGCTCCTTAATGGAAAGGAATTAATCATGAGTACCCTAACTTTACTGACAAAGTAAGGAACCTATGAATTACTATGTCAACTGATAGAATTAATCCGCACGGTGTTCATAGTAGTACACACAACACGTGCCCGGTGATATTAATGATTTATAACCTTCCTCTATACTTGATCATGAAATGTAAGTTTATGATACTGTCCATATTAATTTATGGGCCAAGTCAACTTGGGAATGATATAGATGTATACTTAACTCCTTTAATTGATGACTTGAAGCTACTTTAGGAAGAAGGCGTCTATGTGTATGATGGGTGTAAGGAAGAAAGTTTCTAAACCATGTTGTTTGGCACAATTAATGATTTCTCCGCATATGGAAATTTTTTTGGATACAGTGTCAAAGGATTTTGTGTGTGCCCTATATGTGAATATGACACTCATTCAGTGTGACTAGATTATTGTAAGAAAAATATTTACATGGAACATTGAAGATTCTTACCATCACAACATTGTTGGAGGAAATGCAAAAAGGCTTTCAACGGTGACTTAGAAGAAGGTAGCCGACTGAAGATGTTGACCGGTGCTTAGGTTTTTGAAAAGGTAAAGACTTGGATAACAATTTTGGCAAGCCTTTTGCAAAATAAATCGAGAAGAGTGGTTGGAAGAAAAAGTTTATTTTCTTTGAACTTTCATATTGGAAGTCATTATATGTGAGACATTTTCTTGATGTGATGCACATAGAAAAAAATATCTATGATAGTCTAATTGGCATGTTGCTCAATATGCAATGAAAAAGTAAGGATAGTGTTAATACGAGGTTGGATTTAGTGAACTTGGGTATAAGAGAAGAGTTGGCACCAATTGAGCAAGGGCATTGTACTTATCTACCTCTAGCGGCTTACACTCTGTTAAGGAAAGAGAATTTTTTTTTGTGAGTTTCTGCAAGGAATTAAAGTTCCCGAGGACTACTCTTCAAATATAAAGAACCTTATATCAATGAATGAGTTAAAGTTAGAGAAGCTTAAATCTCATGCTTGTCATGTGCTCATGCAGAATTTCTTACCGGTTGATATACGGTCCATTTTGCCCAAAAATGTAAGAAATACTATCATTAAACTTTGTATGTTTTTCAAGTTGATTTGCAGTAAAGTGGTTGATTTAACCGAGTTGCAAGATTTGCATAGGCTGATTGTTTGTACTCTGTGTGAACTTGAAATGTATTTTCCACCTTCATTTTTTGACATTATGGTCTATCCAACCGTACACTTGGTCAAAGAGGTTCAATTATGTAGTCCAGTGTACTTGAGATGGGTGTACCCTAATGAGCTATTCATGAAAAATTTAAAACGGTATGTGAAAAATAGATATTGACTAGAAGGTTGTATTGCTGAAAGGTACATTGTAATGCCCCAAAATTCATAACTCATGAGGATGAATTTTTTCGGGGAATAAAGTGTGAATTATGACCCGAATTAGTGCCCAAACCCTGTATTTAAGCTCAATCATGGTGACTAAGCTTAAATTGAATTTAAAATGAAGGAAAAGGTGTATGGCATAAGAAATAGGATCAAATGATAGGTTAAGTGGTATCTTATGGAAATTGCCATAGTCAGGGGCAAAATGGGAAGAAAGAAATTTGTCGGCCAATTAGTCAGCTACCGAAAAGGAAATTCATTATTAATTAAATGAGTAAAAGGTGTGACTAAATGGCTAATGAAATTAGTTAGTGTAACTAATTAATTACATGTATGTAGGAGAAGCTTTCAGATTGGGACATGTGGCACCATGAGATTGAAGTAAAAAAGTCTAAGCTATTACGTTTTCAAACTCTCTTCTCTCTCGACCTCTTCTCATTTCGATCAAAAGGGGCAAGAAGGGAGTTGAAATTAGATTTCATCATCTTCGCTCTCTCTCTCTCACTCTCTTAAGGTCAACTGCCATGGAAGGAGGAGGAAAGAGAAAGTGGCAAAGGAGAAAGGTGAGGTTTTGACCTTGTAGATAACCTCTATGGCTTGAAGCCTCTTATCTAAACTTGTTTCTCTTGATGTGAGCTTCATTCCTATGGTTTTATATTTTTAAGAGGAGGTGTTTTGTGAATTCAAGAAAGTTAAAGGATGAAGAATTGAAGAGCAAGCTAGTGGAAAAAGAAGAGGTGAGCAAAATGCATACTTTGATATATATATATATATATATATATATATATATATATATATATATATATATATATATATATGTGATGTTTGGTTGAGTATTGAAATTTTGAAACTATCCAATCTAATAGTTCACATGCCAAGCTTTAATTTGATACATTATGGCTGTCATTTCGATGTGTATGCTGGAAGTTGTGTATTTTCAAAGTTTGAGGTTGAAACTGGACTTAATCCTGGAACAATATGGACATTTGTTGAATCATGTATTTTTACAGTTATGGATAGCATTGATTCATATTTTTCCTATATAGATGACTTAAACAGCTTTCTATGGAACATAGAATCACCTCATTTTGATTTTTGTAGAATTAGTTATGATTTTTGGAAGTTTAGCCAAGAAATAGGATTTTTCTTGGCCTGGCCCAAATGTTTCTGATTTGTTCTTGGCCACAGCCAAAATGTTTTTTACCATTTCTTGGCTGCAGCCAGAGGATTCTGGGCACAGCCAACCCCCAAAAACAACAACAGCAATGGCATTTACAGCGTGAGTAGTCGTAGATGTGACATAAGTCACACCTACCCTTGCCGTTGTAAATGCCATTGTGAAATATGCAATGGTCAAATATACCATTATGTATTACAGCATGACCAGTCATGGATGTAACGTAAGTCACACCTACCCTTGTCATTTTAAATGCCATTGCTGTTGTTGTTTGGTGATTTTTTTGCATGCTATGTGATTATATATTATATGAGTGATTTGTTACTATTGGGATTCTGTTGACTCTTAGAAATTCATAACATTCTAACACATTTTCTTCTCTTTTTCCATACTTTTGGGTTTAAAATGTACATTGAAAGAAGTGTAGAGAAGAAAATGTGCATATCAAAGTATAAAGCAAAAAATCAAAGAAATTCTTGATATATTTGTGTATTAATTAAGAATTTATAAATTCTCTCTCTCTTTTGTAAGAGGATGAAGACAAGTTTTAAAGGCCTATAAGAACCAAGAAATAAGGAAAGAGCAAAGGAGGTGAAGTAATGTAAAGATAGAAGGAGCTTATGCAACTTGCCTCAGCAAGTTGACCAATTGGCTGTGGCAAGTAAACATTCTCAAGAAATTTACTCTCTGTGTAACTGGCTACAGCAAGTTGACAAAGTTGCTGTGGCAAGTGATCTTCGTATGCTCTCTATGTAACTGGCCACAACAAGTTGACAAACTTGCTGTAGCAAGTGAAGAATCTAAAGCAAAATTGGCTCTCTATGTAATTGGCTACGGCAAGTAGACAGACTTTCCGTAGCAAGTCCTAAAAAAGTGCAGCTGCCCGTTTTGATGTTAGAAATGAAAAAACCTTATTTAACCTAGGGAAAGGCGCCGAAATCACATATTCTACACATTGGGAAGCTGAAGCACAAAAGGAGACACCTTGGAGAGGGGATTTTAGAGAGTTTTGGAGCTTAAGTGGTGGTTCCAAGAGGGATTTTGTAACTCCTACCTTGGTTTCATTCTTTTCTTCTCTTTTCCCTTTTTCTATGGTTTGTTTAGTTGTTATGCTTAGTTTTTCTGTACATTTGGACATGAGTAGCTAAGTATCTCTTCTCTTAGGATTGTTTTGAACCCTTGTATGGATAAAGTACTCATTTCCTCTTTATATTTGTGATTAATGATGAGATTATGCTGATTTTACTCTTTGCTTAATGCTTCTCATTGATTGGCCACCAATGAGATTGTTGGGTTCACTTGATTGATACTTGAGAGGGCTATATTGAGTGTAGAACTTGAGTTTAATCATGTGAGAACTTGAAATTTATGAATTGAATGGATAGTTTTGTGAATGAGGTAGAGATACACTCATTAACCTCACATAGCTAAATAGGATTTGAAATGAAAATCAGGGTTTAATTAGTTAATTAAGAGATTAATGAATTAATTGAACTAAACACCTATTTGAAAACTTAAGAGAGAACTTATAGGTAATTTAGTATCCTTGGCTAGGATAACCTTTCATTAAGTAGCATATATTGGGGGGATTTGATTGACTGCTTTTGAAATACAAGGGGGATAAACAATCCTAAGTTTCATTTAACACTTGAATTCAAAGAATCATTTGCTTTTATAAATTTTTAGTCTAAACATAGTTTTAAATTTCTTTTTTACCTCAACAACATGTTTTGGCTTAACTTGATCAATTTCAAATGATTCCATTCAACCTAATTAAACATATAGTTACATTAGTTATCTCGCTTTCGTTATAGTCCTCGTAGGAACGATCTTTACTTATCACTTTATTACTTGAAGCGACCCGTGCACTTGCGGTAGCGAACAAGGTTTTGGCACCGTTGCCGGGGACTATTGACTAAAGTCTCTTGAGTTAATTAGTGTAATTGTGTGCTTGATTACGCTTGAATCCTTCTCTTTTTCTTGTTTTACTTTCTTAATTTGCTTTGTTTTCAAGTATAGTTATAACCAAAGCTCTCTTTCTTGTTTTTATTATTTTAGTCATTATTTGTGATAAGTTTGATACTCGTTTTGGGATTTTTGACTTGTAGGTATTTGAGCTCCGTATGCAAGCTGATTTAGAGATCATTCTTGACGGTGTTATTGAAGAATATTTTTCTGAAGACTTTGAAACTGAACCGGAGACTCCACCTCAAGTGTAACCTATCCAAGGACCTGAACCTTTACCGGCACCAGAGCAACCGAGACCACCACCTCAGCCTTATCCATATTACAATATGGCCAATCCTAATGATGATGACTTGGAGCGCACCTTAGATGAATACATTGAGCAAGAAAACTCCACTTATCAATTTAGCATCCAGTTTCCTGCTATTCAAGCTTGAAATTTTGAGTTAAATCTGATTATGGTTCAAATGCTCCAAATGATTAGCTTGTTTTCAAGAACTCAGAATGAAGACCCTACTAACCATTTGACACGCTTTGTACAAGTGTGTGAGAACTTCAAGTTTCAAGGAGTAACTTCGAATACGCTCAAATTGTGACTCTTCCCTCTATCACTTGACAAGAAGGGTAGAGCTTGGCTTTCCGCTTTACCTCCTAACTCTATCACTACTTGGGATGAAATGATATCTAAATTCAAGGCAAGGTTCATTCCAAGGGGTAGAAGGGCAGTTTAAAGAGCTGAACTCTTGGGTTTTCAACAACAACTCGGATAACTTTTTCATGATGTATGGGAGAGATTCAAGGAGCTATGGCGTAGTTGCCCCAACCATGAACAGAAGACCTATGTTTTGCTCGAAGCCTTTGCGGCTGGATTGGATGTGCCCACTTCCTATATGCTTAACAATGCCTCTAATGGTGGAATTGGCAAGATAAGAGTTTTTGATATCTCATAGTTGTATGAGGACATTGCTTCTAGCTCCTTGCAACAATATGAAAAATCACGTTCTAGCTATAGAACATATAAGGAACCAAGTCCTTCTAGTAGTTCCAATGTGTCCAAAGAATTTGCTGCTCAACTTGAAGCACTTGCCAAGCGATTTGATCAACTCGAGTTGAAAATGGAGAAAAATTCTTCCAAGCAAGTGAATGCGATCCAAGCTCCAAGTCCTTCTAGCGAAATATGTGGAGAAGCTCACTCCTATGAAGAATGTTATTCCTAGGTAGCTCACTTTCGTCATAGTCCTCCTGGGAACGATCTTTACTTATCACTTTATTACTTGAAGCGACCCGTACACTTGCGGTAGCGAACAGATTCTCTTGAATCTCATTCTTTCCATTGACTAACCTATAGCTAGGGCAAGCAGCTCGAAGGAGAAACAAGCAACCAAGGGTGGCTAGTACTCCTCTAGGGATGTAATTTGGTAGTTGGTTGTCATATTTTGGTTGGGATTATTGTACATATTGTAGATGTGTATTTTGGATGTTGATATGTAATCCCCTCAATGGGAAATTGTGAGGGGCGGATATGCCCCATAAACCCTTTAGTTAATATATGGAACCTGAGAGTTGCCGGGAATTTTGTTTACACGATGATATGTATGAATGCAACTATACAGCGTAGGTTAATTATATTCAAAATGTGAAAATGAGACCGGATTAAATAGGTTTTAAAAGAAATTTTTGGAAACCCTGTCTTATAGATGAGATTCTTAATAAGTTTTAAACTAATCATCGGTATCTAATTCAACTTTATAATGCATTTTTGAATTATAATTATAGCTATTAAGGTAAGAGATTACATTTTTGGTATCATAGCTGAAGTTCCTGGCAAGGGTAGTTTGCTAGGATAGTTGTGATAGTTCCTTGTTATAGTGTGGGTAGTTAACCTATGACTGTTGTTGTATACCCTTAAATGTTCCTATTGTTTGTTAGTATGTGAGTTTTAAGGAACATGTGTATACACCTAGTGTAATATTGATGTTTTGAATCATTTGTGTTAGAGAGGAAAGAACACAATGATTCGACTGGAGATTTGACGGGTAGAACCTAAGTTGGAAGAAATAAACCACAATCCACTTGATCTCATATAGCTGATGATGGGTATGTTGTTGGAGCAGTAGGATATGATCTATGAAGTGAGAAATGAACTCTGAGAGGTGAAAGTAGAACGGAATGAAGTTAGAGTTCAAGTGACACAAGATGAGACAAATCACGAAGAAACGACATAAAGGTTGATTCAACCTCAGGAGTTAGGACTATATATTGAGTTGGATCAAGAGTCACATGGGGTACAAGCCCAAAATGATAGAGATCTATAGTTTAGGGGAAGATTTGATCCCCAAGCGGCTGAAGGCTGGCTAGTCTGGTTAGAAAAGAGCTTCGAAGTATTAGAATACCCAACTGAGGTGAGGGCCAAGTTGGTCATCTATAAGCTAGATAAAGACGCTGATAGGTGGTGGTGAAATATTGCCATGATGTTATGGACCTGGAATATGCCTCTGACCTGGGAGCTGTCTAGGAGAAATTCCATGAAAAGTACTTTCCCAAGTTGGTGAGACTCGAAAGAGAGTTAAAGTTCCTGTCGATAAGCTGGATGGTGAGGAGTCATTTGATGATTACCTATCTTAATTCATCCAACTGGCTGATACTCCTCGTACCTGCGACGCATGGATAATGAAGAGTGGAGCTCTGATATGTGATCCAAGGATTGAGGCTTAAATTGAGGAAACAATTAACCTCCAAAAAGTTCACTGAATTCAATAGAGATGTAGAGGAGTGTCTAATCACAGAGAACAATCTAAGATATTTGTACCCAGCCAAAGGTGGTAGCAGTCGTATTAAGCACAATAAGGGGAATACTTCCTAGAAGCAAAAGGGGCTAGAATTCTCATCGAAGGGCGGCAACAAGAAACCCTCCTAACCTAAAGATTGTGAGCCCCAGAGGCCTCTAGCGATATGGTTATGTCCTGGTTGTTGTAAGGCACATAGTGGCAGAATGTGTTCGGGTGCAAGTCATTCCTTTGTTGCTTATGACTGTGCAAAGCGCCTGGGATTGTGTATGCATAATCAGCCATTTGGGTTAGTTGTGTTGATGCTAATGGGTATCAAAGCTATGGCTGTTGATACTTGCATGAATTGTGTGACAACCGTTGAGGGGCAGGAGTCCATGGTTGACTTAAATCAATTGTCGCTCTATCAATTAGAAGTCAGACCGGGTTTTGATTGGTTGACGATGAGTAATGCACCCATTGTATTTATGAATTTGATGAATCATATCTTTCGACTGTACTTTGACCAATTCGTGGTAGTTTCATCAACGACATCTTGATATACTCCAAGGGTAATGAAAAGCAAGAGTATCATCTGAGCATATTTCTCGATAGAACAATGAGTAGCTATGGAATATGGTCTTACGGTTGAGACAAAAAATTGAATCTATGAGTGACTTTCAGATTCCCTGTATAATGTAGGCAGAATACCCCGATAAGGGTAGTAGAGTTTGTGAATATGCCTGGAGTGAATTGATAGTGGAAGCCCATATGCATTGGCCTAAAATAATTTGAGTTGAAATGAGCAAAGAGCGGGCACAAAGGAACATAGATTGTGGGTGCCTCAGGTGTAGTAGGAGGTTCTTATGAAACTCCTATAAAATCAATCTGTCATTATTAAGGCATATATGAGGAGATAGATCTTAGAATGTGCAGCAAAAGCATAGTGAGTGTGATGTGTTTGAAAATTGTGCTTAGTAGAGGTTTGAGGCGGTAAGAACAATGTGCTAGTTTGGCTCCTGGAAGTAAAACTTTTGGGCCATGTCATATCGCAAGAAGGGGTCTTGGTAGATCCCAGTAGGGTAGAAGCAATGCTAGTCTAGAAGAGGCCAGAAACTATAGTTGAAATACGCAGTTTTCTGGGTCTTACTGTTGTTACCGGAGGATTCACTTAGAATTCTTTCTGGATCATGTTGCTAATGATCAAGCTCATGTGTAAGGATCAATTGTTTAGGTGGGTTGAATGATGTGAATAATGTGAGAAGAGCTCATAGAGCTGAAGGTGAAGTTGTTGACTACACTAGTATTGAGTATACCAGATTCTAGCTTGACTTTGTTGTGTATTGTGATGCGAACTATGATATGTAATGTGATATGACTAAGCAGGGGTTGGGGTGTGCTCTACCCAGCTTGACTTTATTGTGTACTGTGTGGATTTTATTATGTACCGTAATGTGAATAAGCTGGGATTAGGTGTGGCCATATGCAGCAGAGCAAAACTAGTTCAGTTGATGGCAAATTCGACTATATGATCAGGGGTTCTCACTTGTGATGACAAATACCCTGATATGGCCAGCATGGCTACCTACCAGGCCAGTTGCACCGGTGTTGACTTGAGGGTGAGAGGCGATGCGTAAAATTAGAGTCTACTGTGAGTTTACCATGGATTTACTGTGAGTTTGTGGTGAGTCTGCAGTACTTTGAGGTGTTCCTAGAATGGCTTAAGCCTTCGACTTCCGAAGTGGTGTGAAAGGAACTATCCTACACATGATTTGGAGTTTACGGCGATTGTGTTTGTGTTAGTGGTTGTGTTAAAGATATGGTAATATTGCTTGTATAGTGTGACAACAAAATTGTATTGCAACCATGAGAGTTTCAAGTATTATATGATTATAAAGAATCGAATGTGAGATAGCACAAGTGAATGAAGTTAATTGCTAAAAGATTACAACTTAGAGATTAAATGTCATCTTGGTAAAGTTAGTGTCGTCTCATATGTGCTTAGTCGAAAGGTGATGCAGGTTATGGCAATAATGATAGAAGAGTTTCAGGTTTTAAATCTCTCGAATCAAATTATATGTGTTAATTATAATGTTCCCCAAGGGAAAGTGAATTGATGTTCGAGACTGAAGAGGCTTAAAGCCGGGATGAATGAGTGTAGTTCATCTGGACTAGGATCGAATAAGGTAAAGACCTCTAGAGTTTGAAAATGGAGATCACATGCTCATGAGAGTGTCTCCAGTCATAGGAGACAGTAAAGTGATTAAGATAAAGAATCTGATCCACTATATATATTGGTCCGTTTGAGATTCTTTTGAGAATCGGACTTGTAGCATACCATTTGTGCAAGTGTCTAGAAGGGACTGTCCTAACGAGAAGTAATTTGAGAGAAACGGAAGCTGTTGTGAAGAGGCATCCGAGATTTACGTCCTAAGTTGTGTAATAAATTTCGAGGATGATATTTATTGTTCGGGGGGGGGGGGGAGAATTGTAATGCCAGAAAATATGTAATGCATGAGGATGAATTCTTTTAAGGAATAAAGTGTGAATTATAGTCCAAATTAGTAGTAGTCAGTAGCTAAACCTTGTATTTAAGCTCAATCATGGTTTTTAAGCTTAAATTGAATTTAAAATGAAGGGGAGGGTGCATGGTATAAGAAATGGGATCAAATGATGGGTTAAGTTGTATCCTATGGAAATTGCCATAGTCAAGGGCAAAACGGGAAGAAATAAATTTGTCGGCCAGTTAGTCAACTATCAAAGAGAAAATTCATTATCTATTAAATGAGTAAGAGGTGTGACTAAATGGCTAATAGAATTAGTTAGTGTGACTAATTAATTACATGTATGTGGGAGGAGCTTTAAGATTGGGACATGTGGCACTATGACACTGAAGTCAAAAAGTTCAAGCTATTACTTTTTCAAACTCTCTTCTCAATCTCCCTTTTCTCATTTTCGTTAAAAGGGGCAAGGAGGGAGTTGAAACTTAGAGTTCATAATCTTTTCTCTCTCTCACTTTCTTAAGGTCGGCTGCCATGGAAAGAGGAGGAAAGAGAAAGTGGTAAAAGAGAAAGGTGAGGTTTTGACCTTTTAGACGACCTCTATGGCTTGAAACCTCTTCTTTAAACTTGTTCCTCTTCATGTAAGCTTTATTCCTATGGTTTTAGATTTTCAAGAGGAGGTGTTTTGTAAATTAAAGAAAGTTGAAGGTTGAAGAATTGAAGAGCAAGCTAGTAGAAAAGGAAGAGGTGAGCAAAAGCCATAATTTGATATATATATATATATATTGTGATGTTTGGTTGAGTATTGAAACTCTCAAAATTTCTAATCTAATAGTAGACATGCCAAGCTTTAATTTGATATATTATGGCTGTCATTTCTATGTGTATGCTGGAAGTTGTGTATTTTCAAAGTTTGAGGTTGAAACTGGACTTAATTCTAGAGCAGTGTGGACATTTGTTGAATTATGTATTTTTGTGGTTATTGAGAGTAGTGATTCATATTTTTCCTATATAAAGGACTTAAATAGCTTTCCATAGAACATGGAATTACCTCATTTAGATTTTTGTAGAATTAGTTATGATTTTTGGAAGTTCAGCTAAGAAATAGGATTTTCTTAGCCTCGGCCAGAGGGATCTTAGTCGCAGCCCAAATATTTCTAACCTATTTTTGGCCACAACTAATGGTTCTTGGCTATAGCCAAAATGTTTTTTACCATTCCTTGGCCTCGGTTAGGGGATTTTTGGCACGGCCAACTCCCAAAAATTAGCATTTTGAACCTTTGATTAAGTTCTTCCCAAGCCTTTTAGGCTTTCGTTTGAGCTTATCATAGCTGCCTAAGGGACTCAAATGATAACCAACTTTAAATGTTTTGGAGTTGAGTATTGGATTAGAGAATACCTTTTCATCCTTAATTATGGTTTATAAGGTTTGATATTTGCCCTGTACGGGATAGACCGGTGCTACAACACACACGAAAAGAACAAGGTAGTGACACTTTCTATTATACTATGTGTAATGCATTGTATGTATGTCTTATCATTGAATTGTGTTGCTTGCCAATGCTGCGAAGTTTGATGCTGTGAAAGCTATGTGTATATCGTGAAGGCAATGTGTATGCCACGAAAACTATGTGGATGTCGTGAAGGCTATGTGGATGCTATGAAAGCTATGTGTATTATAGCATGAGCAGTCATGGATGCGACGCAAGTTACACTTACCCTTGCCATTGTGGAATATGTCGTGGTTAAACATGTCATTGTGTATTACAATGTGAGCAGTCGTGGATGTGATGCAAGTCAAACCTATTCTTCCCATTGTAAACGTTGTTGTTGTTGCCTCTTGGTGATTTTCTTGCATGCTATGTGATTATATATTGTATGAGTGATTTGTTACTACTAGGATTCTCTTGAATCTCATTCTTTCTATTAACTAACCTACATCCAAGGCAAGTGGCTCGAAGGAGAAACAAGCAACCAAGGGCGGCTAGTACTCCTTTAGGGATGTAATTTGACAGTTGGTTGTCATATTTTTGGTTGGGATTACTGTACATATTGTATATGTGTATTTTGGATGTTGATATGTAATCCCCTCAATGGGAAATTGTTAGGGGCGGAAATGCCCCATAAACCCTTTAGTTAATATATGGAACCCGGGAGTTGCCAGGAATTTTGTTTACACTCTGATATGTATGAATGCAATTAGACTACACAGGTTAATTATATTTGAAATGTGAATATGAGACCGGATTAAACAGGTTTTGAAAGAAATTTTTGAAACCTTGTCTTATAAATGGGATTCTTAATAAGTTTTAAACTAACCGTCGGTCTTTAATTCAACTTAATAACACACCTTCAAATTATAATTACGGCTATTAAGGCAAGGGGTTACATACATGGTTTAAGAAGCAAGTGACTTCTATACTGATTTTCTATGAAATGTTAACCCTATAGGGATCCCGAAGTCTCGTCATGATGGGTAAAGATCAAGGAATGGAACAAGTAGGTGGAATGTAATAAGGATATCAGTGATTCAATGGAAGCAAGCTCAATTGTATGTGCTACATAACACTGATAAGGTTGAACCATATGTTGAAGAACAGAAGGATGCTCTTTGACAATTATATGTTGATAGGAATGAAAATTTGATAACAAAAGAACACAATAGACATTTTTCAAGTTGGTTAAAAAAGGGCATTAATGGTGAGATAGAGAGGAATCCTGATTTAGTTTTTGAAAAATTGAAATGGATGGTAAAGGGACCGAGTTTAAATGTATTATCTTACAAATGATTATGCAATTAATGGTTACTCATTCTATACATAAGGCCATGATACACGGAGCAAGATGTTTAATAGTGGAGTAACACTTATTGCTGATTCTTGGCATAGATCCAGTGCTAAAGACATACACCCTATCTACACACCAATGTCATACTTTGGTGTCATTGAACTCATATGGGAGTTAGATTACTCTATGTTAAGGGTCCCTGTCTCCATATGGAAGCGGGTTAACAATAACAGTGGATTACGGATAGATGAGTTAGGCTGTGTTCAAGTGGACCTTTGTAAATTTTGCTATAAAGATGATCCTTTTATTTTAGAATCACAACCAGAACAATTAGTTTTCATTTCGGATCTTACTAAGAAGAATTGGTCCATTTTACTCCCATCGAACAAGAATCATCAAGAACAAGTTGATGTTGAAAGTAATGAATATTTGAATATCATTGAGAATGATCCTCCATTTGAGATTTTGGGGTAAACAGATATTGGTGTAGATGAAGATGAACCTTTATACATGAGACATGATCATGAAGAGGGGACTTTGGTTATTCCATCAATTTGTACTACTAGGAGACTCAAGAGAAACATAATTCTCAATTCAACATAAATCATGAAGAATAAAATTTTAAATCAAACAAGAAAAAGGTAAATATAATGAGTGCCTTGACTTTTTTACTTGTATGTTTTAGATGTATTTATATATTTCAAATTAATTTACTTTCATTGACATGATTGTCACTGTGCACTGATGTTTTGTTTGATTTATTTAACCTGCAGGGTATGGATTCACCACGTGAAAATGATAATGTTCCCATGAACATTACTAGACAAATATTTATGGAGAGCATAACTCATGACAGGAACATTATGGTTAGGTTGATCAAATTGAGAAGCAAGGGAATTAAGTTAGAACTAGAATGGAATGAAAAGGGAAACCTAATCAGATCAAATAGTAGCTCATTCAATAATTTCATTGGAACTACAGTTCGAGACAGAGTCCTTATTACAATTCAAGATTGGAAACGAGTGAATCAACAATATGGGGATGAAATATGGGGTCAAGTACAGGTAACACATTAATTACTTTATTTCTAAGTTTGGTTTGTTTCATATAATTACAATCTAACAAATTATGTTTGGTTTTTTTATTATAGAGCTATTTTATTATTGAGAGTGATGATCAAAAGAACTTCATGTTGAGAAAAGCGGAAAAACTTATGACAAAGTTTCCTTTTGATCTTGTAAAATACTTCATAAGGGATGATAATGAGAATATCATTCCTACACCGTCGGATGTGTACGAAGGAATCATCACTCAAGAAATTTGAGATGAGTTTTTGAAAACACATACAACTTTGGAAGACTTTACCTATTACTTGTAATCTATTTGTAATTAATATTTATTGATATGAATCATTTAGATCTAAACAGGAGTTGAGCGAGAAAATTTACTCCAATGCAACCAACATAGCATACCGGTACGCACAAGGACCTATGTCATAAGGACAGTTATAAAAAAATTGTAAAAATTAATGATTATTTCATATGTATGTAATTTGTATGAATAATTTTTAACTTCAACTAATTAACTTTGATATGCAAATAGAAGAATCATATTCAGATATTACACAGGTACCACAATATGATTTGTAGGTAGCTAGTTGCACAAATAAGAAAGGTGAAATTCATTGTGAAGAAGCAAGAAGAGTAGCAGAATATTGTGTAAGTATTGGATTATGTGTACAATAAAGAATTAGCTTTACTTAAATGACTCTGATTTATAATAACTAATCTTGTTGTAGTTCTTTTTGTGATAGCGATGAATGATACAGAAGGAGACTAAGTTGGCGAGCTATGTTGTCGTGATGATTTGCTGGGCAGAGCATTAGGTGTACTTGAGTATGATGGTCGTGTTTGAGGTATTGGTTTTTCAATCACCTAAACATCATATTTCAGATGCCAAAAGTGTAATGTATTGAAATTTTATAACCAATATTGATTTGTGTGTATATGATTTAGCCGGATAAAAGAATCGGTGCAAGATATATATGTATACTTGTGTTTGGGAAAACCTGGTGACTCCTTAGAAGCTCCTAAATGATGCCATTATATCAAACTTCGGCATATATGGCACCATGACTAGGTGTGGGTCCCGCACGAATATTAGACCTTTACCACAGCATACCGGCTTACACCACTACAACAAAAAAACACAAGCTGTAGCGCTTAATTTAAAGAATACTATGCCGCTTGGGTAGCACCGTAGCTTTTAGCACCATTACAATAAGCTACTTCGCTTCTTGAATATATAGAAGCGCTATAGCTTGATTATTATGTTTTTAAAATAACTATAACTTCCTATGGTGCTTCCTTGGATAAGCGCCACAGGAAGTCATTTGACTTCCTACAGCGCTTCCCTAGGAAACGTCGTAGGAAGTCTTTTATTTTTTTTAAAAAAAATAATTTTTCATAATTATTTTATTTTCCTAATGAAAACATCCATTTATAATCCAAAAGCCACAATCCACAGTAATTTACAATACAATACATAGCAAAATGAAATAACATGGCACATATATTTAGCAATATTGTGTCTTCATGCATTAAGTATAAAAGAACTCTAGCATTTAAGTTGCTTAAACTTGAGCCATACACGTTACTTCTACGGAGAATTAAACTAAGTATTATTATATTTGCAAGCTCAAAAATTAAAAAAAAAAACTTATAATGTATAAGAAGTTCAAGAAGATAGAGTTAATACTTTAAATAAATACCTAAAACAATAAATTATGAGCGCACATATAAGATTTATGACATATTGTAACTAAAAGAAAATGTGATCCAACTGTTGAAAAAAGAAAAATACTTATAAGCTAGGGAGCTTCTGAAGGAGGCTAAGATAAGAAAAGAAAAACACATAGGAGAGGAAGCTTTTTAAAGTAACGGAGTTTTGGAAAATGAGAGAGCTAGAGAGAAAGCGAGAAGATGGGAGAAACTACGGCGCTTTTTGTCAAAACACCAAAGATTCTCAATTTGAAAAAAAAAAATGATGGCCATTTTTTTAAAAAAGGTAGAAGCTACGGCACTTTTCTTAAAGCATCAAAGCTTCTTAATTAAAAAAAATACAATGACCAATTTTTTTTAAAAAAAATAAGTCAAAGGGATGATTTATTAAAAAAAAGAAATGACAAGAGGGAAGGCAAAGAAAGGACAAGAGAGAAGCCAGAAAGAGGGAAGCCCTTGGCTGGCGATTTCTAAGAAAGTGCTGACCAAGGGGGCCTTGGCCGGTGCTCTTAATTGAGGCGTCGACCAAGGCTAGTACCTTAGGCAGTGCTCCAAACTAGAGCACTGGCTAAGGTGCTACAAACCATAGCCAACGCTCATAACTAGATCGCCGGCTAAGGATGTGTTTGGTGTCATCTTGTTGGTAGAAGTACTACCGAAATCAAGAACTGATCGGAGAATCGAATATAGGTAATCGTAATCTTTGATTTGAGTATAGTGTCTTGATGCTTCAGTGAATTCTTATGAAGTTATGGACCCCTTAGTGTTTCAGCAAAGAGAGAAATTTAGGGCTTTGATGGTCATATGATGATGAACATGATGTTAGATAAGGTTTTATGATAATAGATAACTAACATGTCTTGAGGTTGAAATTGCTAGAACTCATTTTGGGATAATTAGGGTTAAGTTTTTGCCATCCTTGAATCTGAGGGTTGGAGCTAGATTTTGGTACAATGGAGGTTGAAAATGGATTCTATAGGTAAAAATTATGTAGGAATAGATTATGAATATGATATTTGGATTATTGGTTAAAAAACCCTAATTTTGGAATTTAAAGTATTAAAGTTCAATTCTTCCAGATTCGAGTTAGGGCACTTATGGGTTGTTTTTTAGTAGTCAAATATTATCCAATGATTGTGATATTTTATAGGGTGTTAGTAGACATCCTAATCTTTCAATCGATATACAGAATGCACAATTTGGTATGATCTGTTGAAGTTGAGGCACAAACACTGGAATGCATTCTTTGGCAGTAAGGTTGGTCGATGATTCTTGAGGCTTTGCCCTTATAATTAGCACTGAGTGGCATTTTTTCTTGGAAGAGGACTTTAATAGATTTCCATAGGACTTGGAACCAACTCATTTGGAATTTTCTCGATTAAGTTATTAATTTTCAAATTTGGGTGTCAAATCTTGCAGAATGAGGTAACCTACGGATATGAGATATCGAAGGCAATTTGTAGTAAGCTTGATTCTAAAGGGTAAAGACATAAACTAGAAGCTAGTGTAGACTCCATTTGTTGCCTAATTAACATAATGTGAGAGTCTTAAAAGATAACTAGTATTAGAGGATAAGAATTTGAAGCAAGTAATAACACATTCGTTAGTGAATTCTAACTTATAAGATTCGACCAAGAAACTGATAACCAAGGACAAGTTGTCAGAAAGGCATTTTGGTAGTAACTCTTTCTCTCATATACTATGTGATGCTCAAGCATTCATAATATGACGAGCGAACGCCTGTGTGACAGTAAGACTATGTGACCAAGGGCTTTGGTGTAGGACCAAGGTCCAGTGTTTGACATTATGCTGTATGTGAATGTGCTAAATGCTCCTGTAATGCTCATTGTGTTGTGATGAACATATTGCATGCTTTGTGTACTTACATTTTGTATGATTGAATGCTTGTTACTACTGAGATTCTTCCAAATCTCACCCTTTCCAAATTTCATTACACAGCAAAGACATGTGGCATAAAGGGCAAAGAGGTAAGCACTAATGAGTGAAGAAAGCAGATGAAGAGACGAAGTTATTTTGTTGGTTATATGTAAATATTAATTTTTTGATAACCTTAAATGATTGTACGAGCTTGTATGTATATGAATCTTATAGATATAAATAGTGAGGATAGTATAAGGTGGTACCAGAACACTTAGTTATTTTATCAGAATATTTACATATTTGGTAATATTGACCGACATAAAGGTAAGATCAGTACAAAAGATAAGGGTATCAGTATCCGAGCGTGGTATCAGAATTATCATAAAGCAGTAGTATCAAAGTATACAACCATGATAATAGTATCATTATCGGTATTGTATTAATGGAAATAGGGAAATTAAGTAATAATTCATATGTATACGTTAAATAAAGGAGGGTTTTACAAGAAGTGCTCCAACCAAAGTGACATTTTGCAACTGTGAGAAGAGATGAATTTCTTCAAGCATCAAATGCAAGAAAAACTTCAAGAACAAATGCGCTTCAAGCAACAAATGGAAAAAAAAAATTTCATGAACAAATGCATTTGATGCAAGAACAAAATGTATAGTTGAGGATGCAAATTAATCACTTGATGCAGTGTAGGGTAACGCAAAATATTGCCACCTGTGACAGCCCAAGTGTGAAAGGCAGTTGCACTTCCATGCCTAAAGTCCCTCTTCCTTTGGTAATTAATTTCTTCTCTAGTTAATTTTTTTTTATATTATAATTTAGTGGACATAATATATTGACTCTATTTTCCATAGAGCAAGTAGACGTGCAAGTTATATGTCGATCGATCTTCCAAGCACATGGTTGCAATAGGTGTTGCCTACAACACTGATAATGATACACTATATAATTTACTATTGCCCGACAACATGCTCCAAGTAAGGGTTGACATTTGAACGAATAAAGATGCGCTCTTACTGATCCCTTCTCGGAAGAAAACAATGGTGAAAGATGTTGTAGGTGGCTAGGTTGCTTGGCCAATAGGTCTTATAGAGACTTGTGAAAAGGTAGTTCATTTACAATTCCCTTTACTTTTCCTTTGCACTTCCATCTAAAACTATATGATTTAATTTCATAATTTTTGTAGGTTGGACAGTCTAAAGGAAAACAAATTCAATTGCATGGCAAGATTTCAAAGTTTTTGACAACATAACCAAAGTCCAAAGCCTCAACTGGCAATAGAGCAAAAGAAAAATGACCTTATATCGCAATCAATTGGTATTGATTGCACCTAATTTGATCCACAAAGGTGGTCTACAATTACATTTTGATAGACACATCTACAGTGTTCATGGGATAGCTGATCATATCAATGGTGATGTGTTGGACGAAATATTTAATAGTAGATGGGTTAGTGCTTTGGTTATCAACATCTGGATTAGGTACTTTATCATTGTCATTTATCACTATTATTATTTATCATTCAATTTTTTTTGTTTTAATGACATTATTTGTTTTCTATCAAGGCACTTCTACCATGACATCTTTCTAGTACAGACAAGCTAGTGCAAAAAGCTAATTTGGCATCAGCTAAAATTGCATTTTTGCCACAGCATTTAGGGTGTAGCGGAATTAGTCGTAGCGAAAAATATGTATTACGACGTCACTTATTTAAGATATGTCACTGTAAATGAATATATTACAAAGTCAATTGCTCAAGATATAATGCTGTAAATAAATATATTAAGGCATCGCATTATAACTAAACCGACACCGTAATATATGTGTGACCACATGTCCAACCTCCTCGAAGTGCACCAAGTGTCTCCTCCTTGCGTTGTCACGTGTCATGTAACCCCCTTCAATAATCAGGCCGGGATTAGTGTTTAAGCACATTTAATTATCGAATAAGAAATCCGGGACAATTAAAAACTTTTTAAAACACCTGTACAAATGGATCTCCATTCATTTCATTCATTAAAACAAATGGCCTGTTTGGTCTGTTACATATACAATATCAGAGTAAGCACAATTCCTGACATTCACCCGAGATAATAACATTAATCCAAAGGTTTATACAGGGCATCATTGCCCATCTCAGTATCCATACCAGGGATTACACAAAACTATACCACTACAATTCTATTCAATATGTATACATTTATCCAAAATGATAACCAGTTCAATATAAAACCAAAATATATAGCTAAGACTACCGCTGGCAGTCCTAATCGTCCTTTGCCACTTGCTCGCTTTTCGATCCACTTGCCCTATCTAAAAATGTTATTTGGAAAGAATGAGATTCTAGAGAATCCCAGTAGCAACAGTTTATTTATATGATACACATATACAAAGCAAGTCACATATATCACAATGCAACAATCAATATTTGAGACCGGGCTTTCGCCACGTTCCCTTCACTATATACGAGGTCGGGCTTCCGCCACGTCCCCTTCACTATATACGAGGTCGGGCTTTCGCCACGTCCCCTTCACTTTCACTGTAATCGAGTCCGGGCTTTTGTCACGTCCTCTTCACTTTCACTATATTCAATGACTAATGCAAACAAGCAATGCAATACACATGATATAGGATAAAGTGTTACTACCTTTATCTTTCCGTTCTTGCTCAGGCGTATGCCTTCTATGTTCCGGGAAAATAAAAAATCCTATAATCATTAAGGATGATAGGTTATTACTTATTCCAATACTCAAATGACTTCAAAACACTTAGTTTTGGTTATCATTAAAGTCCCTTAGTAGCTATGAAAGTCTCTAACAATCGCCTAAAAGGATTGGGAAACACTGGGTTGGAAACCACCTTTCAAAATCCCAAGGTGCTGAAAACAAGGGGTTGGATGTAGCCAAGAAACCTCTGGCTATGGCCAAAACAAGCACAAAAGGTTTCTAGCTACAGCTAAGAATTTCTGGCTGCGGCCAAAACACGCACAGAAACTTTTGTGCTGCAGCCAAGACTTTCCTGCTGTAGCCAAGGCAACTTCGGAAATTCATAACTAATTTTAGAAAAAAACGAAATGAGGTGATCCCAAAGCCCATTGAAAGCTATTTTAGTTCTCTTCATAGGAAAAATATAAACCAATACTGGAAATCACCATACAATTCCCAGAATTACACAAAACGCATCACTACCCCAAAACAGAGTTCTGTTTCAATCCCAAACTTTGGACAACCATAACTCACAGAATACTAAATGAAATGACACAAAATATATGTCCATTTTGAAGCTTGGGATGTGAAATTTAAGACTAGAAAGTTTCACAATTTTCTGAAATCATTTGGTCATTCAAAACGCCAATACAAAGAGACTGCTCAGAATAGACTTTCAATGGCAACATTTCCAATTTTCTACCAAAGTGACAAATGGCTCCAAAATCATTAACCAAAACTATTCCCATACAATTTTCCACAAGGACCACAATGGTAACCTCAAAATGACCAAAATCACAGCCCATTTACATGCCCTGTTTTGACCAAAGCACAAAACCAACACAAAAGGTGTCAAACTTCACATTTAAGCTTCAATGCAATTCTATCAATTCAAAACACTAAACAAGGTATCATTTCCATAACAACAACATACCATACTCTCCAAGACCCTAAATCACGAAAATTAGGGCTAAAATTCCAGAAATTCAAGGCCTAACCAATAGCCACAAAAATTTATATGAAATTGAAGCTTTCACTTACCTCTTTAACTTTCTCAAAGTGACTTTTCAATTCTCCAACTTTCACAATCTCTTGAGGTCACAAATTAACACCAATGAACACATTACAACCATCACAATGAAGCTCTTAATTCAAGGATTAATATTAGAGAAGGAAGTTTGAGCATTTGGAGACATTTCCCCTTACCTTTTGAAAGCTTTTCCTTCTCCTAGCTTCTTCAAAAATGGCGCAGAAATGGAGTGAAGAGAGAGATGAGATAAGTGTGTGAGGAAGAAGAAATGATGATTCCTTCTCCAAGCCCATGCTTCATCCAACGAAAAGGAGGGAGGGAGAGAGGAAAAAAACATTAAACAATTAGGGGGTTTTGACTTTTCTCTACCTCTCTCATACTCTCATCTTGACACATGTCAATTCTTCATTGGCTCCCATAAATGTAAACCACCTATTAGCTACTTTAATCCCTCCATTAGCCATTCAATCCCACTTCTCATTTTTCTCTTAGTTAGTAATTAATTTCCCATTATCACCAACTTAAACCAATAATTTCTTTCTTTAAATTTTCCATCAATTATGACATATAAATTAATATTGTCACCAATATACATTAATTCCACTTTAATCCGATAATTATCCTCAATAATTATCATTAGGCCTTAATCGAAAATTAGGGCGTTACATGTCACCTCCTACCATTGCCACATGTCCACCCTCCTCGCAATACACCACATGTCCCTCCTCGAAGTGCGACAAGGGTCTCCTCCTTGCACTGCCATGTGTCACCTCCAAGCATTGTCACGTGTCTGCGCCTCTTAAATCTTGGAAATGCCTCCCCTCCTGTTCGAACCTGCGACCTCATGCTCCTAGTGCCTTCGCACTCGAGCCTTTGCCAGTTGCACCAAGATGAACCTGCGTTATTTTATTACATAATGTTATATATATATATATATATAATATTATCATAATATAAAATTAATTATATACATAAATATAATATTATTAAAAATAAAATAAAATAAATAAAAATTCTAAAAAAATATTTAAATATTTATGATTAATTAATTTCAATTTCAATAAATTTTAAATCTTTAATAAATCTTTTTATAACTATGTTTTAATCAATTTTCTAAATCTAAATTATATTTTAATTAAAATTACTTAATAAAAAATAATTTAATATTATAAATTTTATTTTTAATATAAAATTATAAATATAATATTAATAACTAATAATTTATTTTTAAATAAAATTAAATAATAAATAATATAATATTATTATTTTAATAGAAAATTTTTAATATAATATTAATAAATAATATAATATTCATTACTAATAATATTTTATTTTTTATTAAAATTATTTAATAATTACTTTTATAATATTATTTTTAATATAAAATTTTATAAATTTTAAATTTTTGCGGTAGAATGTGCCACGAAAAAGTTCCATGGAACCGCGGCAAAAAAGTTTGCCACACAATTTACAACGGAATTAGCCACGAAACTTTTCTGTGGTTAATTCAATGACAAATTTAGCTACAGAAAAATTCGATCTGAAATATTTCCAATGGAATTTTTGACCAAATTTCTCATGGAATTTCTATAGGAAATTGAGTGTTTTTTTTTTGTAGTGCTCTATTTGGAAGCCGCTATGTCCATAGTGATGAAAGGAAGTTGCGAAGTTAATTAGCAGAGCTGGAGCGAAATTCATATAGAGAAGCCGCAAAGTTAGCAGAGTAGTGGAGGTTTTTACTGAAGGCATTAGGGCGTCGGGTGGAGTAATTGACGCTATATTTCCTTTTCTTTAGAAAAAAATAGTTAACATATTTCTAAGACTTCCTTAGAGCCATATGGGTTATAATTATGGCCTTGGTTTCCTATAGGACCCGATGCTATAAGTAAGCTCGGCAAATAAATTATAAATTATGGGTTAAGTTCCACCTATAAATTGATCATCCATTTTTTTAATAATTAACTAGGTTTAGTTCAGTAGTTAAAAGAAATTCACTAATATCTATCAGATAGTTCTGAGCTATAAATGACACACTTAAAAAAAAGTCATTTATAAGATAACTATAATATAATTATATTTTGGGAAAAAATATTTTTTTTAAAATTTATTTATAGTATTTAATTACAGTTATGACATGTTAAATTTCAAATTTATTTATTTCAGAATTAAATTCTAAAACTTTATATTAATTATGGCTTCTGGTGCTTGCTAAACTGATTTCATAATTATTATTGTTATAGCATCTTAATTACGACATCAATTGAATATACAACTAATGCCATATTGTACATTACTGCATTAATTACGCTTCAAACATAAGTGAACTTATGTCACATGTATTTTCACTTCTATTTTTCAAGTAACTAATGTCATATTGTACATTGCAACGTCAGTTACACATAAAACAGAAGTAAAATTATGTCACATAAATTATCACTTCTATTCTTCAAGTAACTGATGCAAAATCATGTAGTTAAATTAGTATTTTTCACTAGTGAGGGTCCAATTCTCATTTGCCAATCCTTATCTCGTTGGACAGCATATAGGCAGAGTAGATCTGCATGAACAATATAATGATCTGAAAGATTACTTTAAAAAGAAAGCAACACCAACTATGTTATTTCTAGTGCCATACAATATGGGGTAAGTTATTAGTGATAGTATTTCAATGTATGTTTTTTATTGTTTAACTTTTACCATAACATGATTGTTGAAAAAAAAATTTAAAATATTTTAAGACGCATTGAATATTGATTGTTATGAATCCAGCAGCAACCTTCAGGGCCTTGCATTTACTCTGTGGATCCTCTAATTAGAGGTCTTCCAAAAAAACCATTATGATATATTGCAATTGTTCAATAGATAAGCGTACGCCAGTATATGTAAATATTTGCATGTGTGATTGAATAACCAAACATAATAAGCTTCTATTTGTTTTATTAGCGCATTGACTACATATTGAGCCTATGCCTCTTTAAGCTATTCTAAAGCTGCTAACCCTGTCAATAGCTATATTTGAAAGAAGATACATGTACTGATATATGAATTTACTCAAATTTTGTTATTAAACAATTTTTATTCAAAAATTGAGTTAACTATTTTATTATATTGTTGCAGTGCCCTTTCTAGCCCAATTACAATGATTGCAGGTATTACATCATGAAATTCATGAAGGATATAATTACTCATGATCAACCTTTTATTCCTTAAAAAGTAAGTCAGTTTAATTGCAATTCATATTGTGTTTTAAATTTAATTGAGTAAAGACTGATAATTAAGTTGTAGTGATTTAAATCCGTTGTGTGCATGATTGTATATATATAGTATTGTGAAGATCAACATTGTGATAGTTTGATTGACCATCAAATCAATGAAATGATCTAGGAATGGTGTGAATATGTGCTCAGGCAAATATCTAGCTAGCTACTATTTAACTAGCCTAGGTGTTGTTTCTTGCTAATTGTTGTGTTGTTTATTTAAGTTGAATTTGTTGTATTTCATTCATAATTGTTGTAAATATATTTAGTAGTGATTTTGTTAATTAGTAATTTGTTTGTAGCATTTTGGAGTTATTTTATTATAGTTTTCTTTTCTTCATTATGCTGTGGATATAAAAATTTGTGCTTAAAGTTTGTTGTCCACTGTAATTATAGGGTTATGAATTAAAAATATAAAAATGTAATTTTTTTAAAAAAATACTTTTTGTGGCGCTTCCTTAAAAAAAAACTACAGGAAGCAAACTACAAAAAAAGAAAAAAAGAAAAACATCACTTCCTGTTATGCTTCCTCAAGGAAGGGTTATAGTTAGTTTAATAATAAGTGTCACAACTGCTCTTTTTTGTAGTAGTGAATGTTTATAGTTACTTTTGCTCTAAACAAATAATTTATGGTTATTGTTGCACTTTTAAAAAAAAAAAGTTGAAGGTTATTTAATTATCTTAAACCTTTTTATTATTCTGGGTTAAATATTATTTTTATCCCGAAAGTACATTTCTCACAATTGAGCAGCAGGTATCTGAAAGTTTTATTTTGCTCAATATCAGCATGAAAGTGTAAAAAGGGAGTAATATCGTTCTTATACCACCAAGTTTGTTTTTCAATAATAGCACTCATCAACATCTTCCAATTTTTTTTTTTTTTGAAAAAAAATAAGAAAATACCACTTGAACTTCAAAATTTCAAATAAGTAATTTTCTATTAAAATGAGTTGTCAATTGCTATACTTTTATATTTAATATCTATACTCTTATAAGCAATAAAACTAATTTGGGATTTTGAAGTTCAAGTGATTTTTTCTTGTTTTTTTTTTCCAATTTTTTTGGTATAACTTTACCCTTAAAGTATTTTCTGAGTTAATTTTTTCCACTCTTCTTCATATTTTCAATATACTCATCTGCCATATTTTTTGTAATCATCTGTAACATTTACAATAATCAGTTTTTTTACCGTGATATAATCGCCATGATGGAAAACATCAACTCACAAGTTCGCAAAACAAACGAACATATATTTTTAAGGATGATTATGATGATAATTCATGAACCAAACAGTTCATTTACCAAACTCCGCAGTACAATACAAAGAATAACCCACACAAATTAAAATTTGAAAAATAAAACAAGAAGACACAAAAGTTGAAATCCATAGTTGAAATATAGAGATCCACAATGTTGAAAAACTTGAATACAAACCTCATGCAGACACGTCATCAGTTGATAGTTTAACATGTTCGTCAGTAGGAACATGAGCGTGTTGTGCAGGTTCCTTAGGAAAGGGTTTATTTGGGTGTGTTAGATCGATTATTATTATCATGATGAGTTCATAGGGTTGGGTTTGTATTATCATCATTATTATAGGAAGTGAAGGAAATGAGGGCCAAGCAAAGCCAAGCCAGAAAGAGTAAGACAGAAGCAGCAAGTAACTTGTCCCAGAACTTGGAATATTGCTTCATAACATCATAATCGCTGTCGCCGCCGCGGCTTTATTTAATCACCTCACGACAAACAGCAATACCAGCACCACAGCCTGTGGCTAGGAACAGGCATATCACCTGCATATCCAAGTGAAACCACCTCCTCATTTCAATTTCATCACATATATATAAGCGCTAGGTAGGGCTCGTTTGGATTAGCATTGCAGAAATGACATTTTTTTCAACTAGCTTTTACAAATTGAGATAAGGGTAATTAAGAGTCAATTAGTGTGATATAAATATAATTTATGTTTGAATAGGAAAAAAAAAGTCAATTTGACTTTGGATGATATGTTGAAAAGTGGACAATTTAAAAAATGTTCAAAAATGGACAAAAACCAAAAAATCAGAAGTCAGAAAAAAATTAGTTCAACTTTAACTTGACTTTTGACTCATAAGCTATTTTTTTCCAAAAGCCATCCCAAAAATATGGTTTTGCCCAAACTGATTTCTAGGTGTAAAAAAAAAGAAAAACAGAGAGAGATAAAAATTTATCCCAAGCATGGTCAGATAGGTTTGAGTTCACATATACTTGCGGACATTCGTATAATTTAAAACCCTCTGATAAAAGAAATAAAATTAATGCAATGTGTATGTGTTTGTGTGTGGTGATATGGGGTGTTTGGTTTAGTTTAAGAAATATACTTTTACATTTTATAAGAGAAAACTCTTTTTACATGTTTACTTCACTCCAAACAAGTTAGATTATGACGTGTGGGAATGACCTTATCAGCGTAGAATTCAAAATGAAGGGGCATCAATCTCTTGTTCTTGAGAGCGTAGGACGCAGCAAACGGTAACTGCACCACACCGTATGCTAGCGACATCACTGCAACTGCCATCACATATCTGCAACTTTTAAACCATCATTATTCAAGGCATCAAAAATTTTTTGTAAATTGTATAAATAACAAATCCCTATAATTTCAATAAAATCTAAAAACAGTCCATAGAATCCAAATTCCAATCAAACAATTAATTGATACAATAGAAACACAATTCGTGAAGGTCATCGATCGGATTATCTACTTCTACTTAATTAATCATCAATATTCAAAATATCATGTAAAACTTATAACAAGTCACGCTATTTATAAACTATAAATAAACTATATAGCATATCACAAACTCTCTATGGAATATAGCCAAAAAAAGTGTTGCCCATACCTAAAAGTGGCAAAACCTTCGAAGCCACAAAGAGTACCAAAAATCAGGAAATGGCTGGAAGCCACTAAGGCCACGGTTATTAGAGAGGCTATCAGAGCTAAAACCCTAAGTATGAAAGTTGAGAAAGCAGCTATGGAGACCATCGTTGCTTCGTTAATTACTTTGTATTGATGAGGCATCATTAATTCATTGTCTGTTTATGCCCTCAGGTTTTTGTCTGTTTTTCTCCCTCCTTGTCCCATTGATTTTAATTATTGTTGTTGTTATTTGCTATTACAGTATAAACTATAAAACCGTGTGTTCTTTTGTCTTTTGCAGGAGGCATTTTCATTTTTTTTTTAATGAATGGCATTTCCATTCTAATTTTGGCTAAATGTTGGAGCTAAGGGCAAAGACTATTGAAACATGAGTAAATGTAGATAAAGATGTGGACTAATATTTTAATTAATTTCTTTGTTATTAGTAGATATTTTAAATAGTATATTTCTTGACTAATATATTGAATTTTAAAATTAATTTTATGGTATTCGGATGTCAACCACTATGCAGAGGGTAAGAAGGTTTTTTTTCCCTATAAATAATTAAATAAAAGCCTACACAAAATCTTTCACGCAATTTTTAATTTATTTTAGTATACTTGTAACATTAAATGTTAATTTTTTAATACTGAATAGATGGTATTTTTTTAAGAAAAGAAAATATTTTTAAATTTTATTTCTTCTTAATCTTACCTATAAATTGTTTGCAGCTACCTCCTCTTTCACACTTCAATACATGTTATATTAACTAAGTTAACTAACCTAATCAAATTAGATAAATATGTCTTATATTAAGAACTAGAGAAAGTAATTTGTTAGAAAATTGTTATAGTACTCCATTTATAAATTATTTTTCATGAGCAATTTTGTCTTTAAAGTAATCTCTTCATGATAAATTTTAACCTTGTTGTTAACTCTAAAAAATGTCCGCTAAGTGG
Source organism: Inga laurina (assembly GCA_963855925.1). NCBI lineage: Eukaryota > Viridiplantae > Streptophyta > Magnoliopsida > Fabales > Fabaceae > Inga > Inga laurina. Next base: position 28,019,155 of record OY979703.1, on the reverse strand, counting down.
ATGTGCATCTAGTAGCCCCAAAATATTGTTTTTCTTTAATAGCACTCATTAACATCTTCCAATTTTTTTTTTTTGAAAAAAAAATAAGAAAATACCACTTGAACTTCAAAATCCCAAATCAGTAATTTTCTATTAAAATGATTTGTCAATTGCTATAATTTTGTAATTAATACCTATACTCTTGTAGGCAATAAAACTAATTTGGGATTTTGAAATTCAAGTGATATTTTCTTCTTTTTTTCCAATTTTTTTGGTATAATTTTACCCTTAAAGTATTTTCTAAGTTAATTTTTTCCACTCTTCTTCATATTTTCAATATACTCATCTTCCATATTTTTTGTAATCATCTGTAACATTTACAATAATCAGTTTTTTACCGTGATATAATCGCCATGATGGAAAACATCAACTCACAAGTTGGCAAAACAAACAAACATATATTTTTAAGGATGATGATGATTCATGAACCATGCAGTTCATTTACCAAACTCCGAGGTACAATACAAAGAATAATCCACACTAATTAAAATTTAAAAAAAAAAAAAACAAGAAGATAGAAAAGTTGAAATCCATGGTCGAAATATATAGAGATCCACATTGTTGAAAACCTTGAGTACAAACCTCATACTGACACATCATCAGTTGATGGTTTAACATGTTCATCAGTAGGAACACGAGTGTGTTGTGCAGGTTCCTTAGGAAAGGGTTTGGGTGTGTTAGATTGATTATTATTATCATGATGAGTTGATAGGGTTGGGTTTGTATTACCATCATTATTATAGGAAATGATGGAAGTGACGGCCAAGCAAAGCCAAGCCAGAAAGAGTAAGACAGAAGCAGCAAGTAACTTGTCCCAGAGCTCGGAATATTGCTTCATAACATCATAATCGCCGAGGCCGCCGCAGACGCCGTTTTCTTTAATCACCTCACGACAAACAGCAATACCAGCACCACTGCCTGTGGCTAGGAACAGGCACATCACCTGCATATCCAAGTGAAACCACCTCCTCATTTCAATTTCATCACAAATATATAAGTGCTAGGTAGGACTTGTTTGGATTAGTGTTTGTAAAAGTGACATTTTTTGTCAACTGGCTTTTACAAATTGAGATGAGGGTAATTAAGAGTCAATTAGTTTGATATAAATATAATTTATGTTTGGATAGGAAAATAAGTCAATTCAACTTTAGATGATATATTGAAAAGTGGCCAATTTCAAAAATGTTCGAATATGGAGAAAAACCAAAAAATCAGAATAAAAAAAATTAGTTCAACTTCAACTTGACTTTTGGCTCATAAGCTATTTTTTCCAAAAAGCCATCCCAAAAATATGTTTTTACCCAAAAGCTATTTCTTGGTGTGTATATAAATATATATATAAAAAAAGAGAGATAAAAATTTATCCCAAGCATGGTCAGATAGGTTTGAGTTCACATATACTTGTGGACATTCGTATAATTCAAAAACCCTCTATTAAAAGAAATAAAAAATTGGAATGTGTATGTGTTTGTGTGTAGTGTTATGGGGTGTTTGGTTTAGTTTAAAAAATATACTTTTACATTTTATAAGAGAAAACTCTTTTTACATGTTTACTACACTAAGCGTAAAACCACTCCAAACAAGTTAGATTGTGATGTGTGGGAATGACCTCATCAGCGTAGAATTCAAAATGAAGGGGCATCAATCTCTTGTTCTTGAGAGCGTAGGACGCAGCAAACGGTAGCTGCACCGCACCGTATGCTAGCGATATCACTGCAACTGCCATCACATATCTGCAATTTTTAAACCATCATTATTCAAAGCACCAGATTTTTTTTTGTAAATTGTATAAATTACAAATCCCTATAATTTCAATAAAATCTAAAAACAGTCCATAGAATCCAAATTCCAATCAAATAATTAGTTAATACAATAGAAACCCAATTCGTGAAGGTCATCGATCGGATTATCTACTTCTACTTAATTAATCATCAATGCTCAAAATATCATGTAAAACTTATAACAAGTCACACTATTTATAAACTATAAATAAACTATATAGCATATCACAAACTCTCTATGGAATATAGCCAAAAAAAAATGTTGCCCATACCTAAAAGTGGCAAAATCTTCGAAGCCACAAATAGTACCAAAAATCAGGAAATGGCTGGAAGCCACTAAGGCCACGGTTATTAGAGACGCTATTAGAGCTAAAACCCTAAGTATGAAAGTTGAGAAAGCAGCTTGGGAGACCATTGTTGGTTCCTTAATTACTTTGTCTTGATGAGGAATCATTAATTCATCTTCAATCCCTATTTTATACCCTAAGAGGTTTTTGTCTGTTTTTCTCCCTCCTTGCCCCTTTGATTTTAATTATTGTTGTTGTTATTTGTTATTACTATAGGTAGTAATATAGTCCGGCCCACCGAGTTCATGCTAACCCATCACAGGTTGGGACCATATGGGTTCGGCCTTAAAAGGATCACATCAATATGGGTCGGCATTTAGAAATATGGGTTACATGAAGAAAAAAAAAAGAAATATGGGTCAACCCGCCAACCCAGTGGTACAACCCACTGTTGGTTGAAACCATATGAGTTTGGGTCTAAAAGAATCACTCCCAAATTGTCATAGTTTTATAGAACTCAAACCGCTCATTTTGTCGGATTAGGCGAGCTTGACCCATAGTCTAAACCCATATTACTAGCTCTAGTTATTACAGAATAAACTATAACACCGGGTTCTTTTGTGTTTTGCAAGAGGCATTTCCATTTTTTTTTTAATGAATGGCATTTCCATTCTAATCTTGGCTAAATGTTGGAGCTAAGGGCAAAGACTATTGAAACATGAGTAAATGTAGATAAAGATGTGGACTAATATTTTAATTACTTTCTTTGTTATTAGTAGATATTTTAAACAGTATATTTCTTGACAAATATATTGAATTTTAAACTTAATTTTAACCTAGACGGATACACATGGCATTCGGATGTCAACCACTATACAGAGCGTGAGAAGGTTTTTTTTTTTTTTCCTAATAAATAATGAAATAAAAGTCTAAACAAAATCTTTCACGCAATTTTTAATTTATTTTAGTATACTTGTAACATTAAATGTTAATTTTTTATACTGAATAGATGGTATTTTTTTAAGAAAAGAAAATATTGTTAAATTTTAATTCTTCTTAATCTTACCTATATATTGCTTGCGGCTTCCTCCTCTTCCACGCTTCAACTAAGTAGTCTCTTTATTATTATTGTTGTTGTTGTTGTAAATGGGATTAAACCCACAATTTGAGATCAGAAAGGAGGAGCAATGTGTGATTAGGCGGCAGTAAGGGTTTTGGGTTATCTCTTTTTCTTCTAACACACCGGCTATCCAATACGAAAGAACCAAATGTAGTATAACTTTTGATTTACCTTATGAATCCACTTACATTTGGAGGAATAATATTTTCAGGACATGAACATATACAAGTAATTCGATTTAAGTATCAGTAAATTTGGAAATTATAAATCAAGGTCCTTCAAGAATTTGATCTTAAGAGCAAATTTACCAATATACCCCTTGAGTAAGATGCTGTCTTCAGTAGTCACAGCTCACAGTCAGGAGTCAATAGACAGAAGGTCTCTCGCCATTGTAGCGGAGGCACCGAAGTCCACGCAGAAGGCCTGTTGTTAAAGACAATCACGAAAATCGAGGTTGCCTTTTAATTATAGCTAAACTTAGCATTACTTTATCTAAGCAGGAACTCAAATAGTAAATTCGTAAAAAAATTATTTTTATTAATAAATAGAAAATAATAATATATAAGGGAAAATCCCATATAAATACCTATTGAAATAAAAAAAAAAAAACCCCAAAAGTCTATTTTAACATGATAAAGACAGAAAAGTGTTGAAGGACCTTTCAGGGATAATGAAGTGTTGTGTAAAATATCAAAATGCCCTTTTTTACATTTGTGTGACATATGAGGTGGCTTCTATGGGCAAAAGCCAAAGAAAAAAAAACACAGTCGAAGGTGTGTGTACAGCATCGTTGAAGGTGAAGAGCGAGGAGTCAATCAAGGTTGAATCGGACAAGTGTAAGTAATTTTCTGAGAAACATAATCTTTTTGAGATGAATCGGACTATATCCATCTTATCATCATTGTTCATTTTGGTGTTTATTCCGTGTGGTTCGTTGGGTCAGAAAGGTGCATGAACAGTAAAAAAATGAGCAATCACGTGGTGTAAGGAAGCTAACTTATTTGGGGTTGTCAATGAGGGGTATGGAGTGACAATGTTGCTGGGATTGTAGATTATTTATGACAATTTTGGTTGTGGGTAAGTGGGTTTATAGGTTGAGTGGGATTAAAGGTTCGGATTTGACGTACCTACGGCGGCATCGAATGACAATGGTGGTGGGATTGTGGGTTATTTATGTCTTGGGTCTTGTTAGCTGTGAGAGGGAGATAATGAAGAGGTTATTGATTTGAAATAGGTAGCATTGAATTGATGTAATGACTGACCGTTGAGTAGGTGCAAGTGAAATGAATGATCTGTAATGAAATAAGCATATCTGTACGTGCATGGTAGTTGCTGTCATGACCACATCTGGTTTGTTGTCAATGTCATTACAGGATTTGTCATTACCATTACTAAACTTGTCATTAGCGTTAATAATAATAGTGAAGGTAATAACTCATTTTGTCACGCAATAACTCGCATAACTTAATAGATGACAAGGAAATAGTGTTGCTCAATCGTTTGGCACATGTTGTTGTAAGTTAGTGATTCTTGTCAAATCCATTACAGACTTTGTCAACACCTTTACCATTGTTGTGAATCCCAAAACAAATTTTGTTAAGAGCAGCAGTAAGTCAGTAAGTTAGTGAATGCCATATATATTGAGAAATGTATGATGTCATGACATGGGTGTGGAGTTGGAGGTTAAATAGTTAGTAAAGGCTTAACATTGTTATTAATTGGGAATAAAGTGATATTATCAAACATATAGATGAAGTAGTCAATGGTCGAAGAAGGTGTGTTGAGGGGAATTTTTGTAGTGATGAATTTTCGTTGGTATGAGACTAATAATGTCATAAAATCTGAAATCTGAATTCTTTCTTGCAGATTATCATGGAAGATAACATCAAATATTCAAGCAACACCTTCTTTAAAGTCACTGATATGTTTTTTCCACATTGGGGGGGAGTTTGTAAGTAATGTTGAAGGTGAAGATAAATATAGTGGTGGGAGAGTGAGAGTAAAATCAATGAAGGAGGGGATGAGAATTGAAGAATTGAGGGTAATGATAGGAGAATGGTTTGGTGTAGATGGGCATAGGTGCGACATTAAATACACTTTGAGGTTTGATGAAAAGATATTAGTAGATCTCATCGATGATTCTGAAATGGAAAATCTGTTTTATTATAATGATAGCAGTGCACATGTGTATGTAACATGCAAAAGAAGTGATAATGAAGAAAGGGTCATGGATAATATAGAAAGGCAAGTGTCAGTTATTTTGGTTACGTAAAAAGTTATTTGGTATAGTGTTATTGGTAATATGTATTCACAACACTTGTTAATATCCATGCAAGGTTGATGAATTATTGGGAGCTGCGGAGCAAATGTCGTACATTGATGAGGATGTGTGTTATGGATTAAATGATGAATGTGTACAAAATGAGTGCAATGCAAGACCTCTTCTTAGCCTTCCTAGCCTTCCATGTGGAGTTGAAAGCGCCCCAACACCGATACCAAAGATGAGCTATAAGAAGTGGAAGGATTTGTTGGTAGGAGTAAATCAGATGTTTGCACATGCGGATGATTTCAAGAAGGTGCTGCACAAGTTCAGTATTGCGCAAAAATGTGAGTACACATATATGAAGAATTGTAGAGATTGTGTGTACGTTAAATGTAAGGTTGAAGATTGTCCATGGAGAATAACTGTGAGGGCAATTGGGAAGAGCACTCGTTTCGTAAGTGTGACGAGATACACCAAAGAACATGTTCATACAACCCAACACAATCTTGATGTGACACATGCTTGAAGTGCTAGCTTGACATCATCAATTATCATATATGATCTCCTTTATGTAAGTATTGTTTTTAGGTTAAAAAATAGGTTATACCATGGGAATGATAAGAAAACATTAGGTGATGGTGGAATCGTAATGTTCACTTGTCATTGGCCAAGTTAAAGCAAAGTTGTTGTCATGAAGAATCTGGTGTTTTGTAAATTCCATTGCAGGACTTGTAATTCCATTACTACTCTTGTTAATGATGACAGCTTATTGTAATTACAATATACATGATGGGACACATTATTTTGGGTTAATGACTTCTATGCATTGGGTGTTGGTAGAATTAGTAATGTTAGAATTTTTTTTTCACAATGCTGTTAGTCAGAATCTGGTGTTTTGTAAATTCCATTACTGAACTTGTCATTTCATTTGAAACAGTTGTTAATGATGACAGCTTATTGTAACTACATTTTACATGAACGGGCACCATCTTTTTGGGTTAATGACTTCTATGCAATGGGTGTAGGTGTAAAACTTTCAGTGATATCTTGGTAAGCCAAACTTGTCATTCCCATTACCATTCTCATCAATTCCATTATAAAACTTGTTATTCCAATTATGAAAATTGTCAGGGCCCTCCCCTTTTGGGGAAACACTTTCAGTGATATCTTGGTAAACCTAACTTGTCATTCCCATTACCATTCTCGTCAATTACATTATGAAACTTGTCAGGGCCCTCCCCTTTTGGGGAAACACACTTTCAGTGATTGCTTGGTGAGCCTAACTTGTCATTCCCATTACCATTCTCGTCAATTACATTATGAAACTTGTTATTCCAATTATGAAACTTGTCAGGGCCCTCCCCTTTTGGGGAAACACTTTCAATGATTGCTTGGTGAGCCTAACTTATCATTCCCATTACCATTCTCGTCAATTACATTATGAAACTTGTTATTTCAATTATGAAACTTGTCAGGGCCCTCCCCTTTAGGGGAAACACTTTCAGTGATTGCTTGGTGAGCCTAACTTGTCATTCCCATTATCATTCTCGTCAATTACATTATGAAACTTGTTATTCCAATTATGAAACTTATCAGGGCCCTCCCCTTTTGGGGAAACACTTTCAGTGATTGCTTGGTAAGCCTAACTTGTCATTCCATTATGAAACTTGTCAATTCCATTATCAAACTTGTTATTACCATTATGAAACTTGTCACCGGCCCCCCTTTTGGGGAAACACTATGACATACAATATTTCTTCATTTTCCTATTTCTTGTATAATAGAGGTGCATATTGGCATAGTGTGGGAATATAGGGACTTGGAATTTAGTATATTCAAATACACAATAACATTACATAGAAAAGGACACTAGTAGAGCTCCAAATCCTAATCTTTGTACCTTAGCTTTTAAGTGTGGATTACAATTTACATGAGCAGCTAGCTTGGTGAATTGATTTAGGGAGCAAAGGGAGTGAAAAGCAATTGGATAGTTCCTCTTCTGCTTGTCCGGCCTTCCTTGCTTGGCCCTATCATTATATTTTTTCCTCTCTTCCTCACTCATATTCCTCCATGCCTTTGTTGACTCCCTAACCTTCTCATGAAAATTTAGGCCCTCCTTCCCTTTTTCAAACTCATGACGAAACAACATATAACCATTTTTTTACATCTTTTGTGTGCATATCCACTTCACTTGTCATTGTATAAGACCCAATAAATTGCAGCTACAATTTAACATAACAGTTTAGTTCAACAGAACTGAATGAATCTGTTACAACTCAATGAGTTTATGCATAACATTTTAGGCAATTATAACATGCAGAATCAAAAACCAATCTTGTTTCAGCAAACTAGTAGCTAAATCTGACTTGCAGCAAAAGAGAATACCAAAAAGAAAACAGGTAATGAAACTATTGGGTCTACAATGATAATAAGTGTTAATTAGTCCAAATACCCAATGGGAAATATCCAAATTTCAATGTGTTTCTAAATGAAATTTTCTTCTTTCAAACATTTTACAACATTTTATTTCAATGAAATTCAACCATTTCTTACTAAAATAGGGGCGAAAAGTTTGCAACATCCAATTTCCTCACGCAATACACTTTATATACAATGCATATATAATTCTTCAATTCCATATAACTCAACGTATCTGACTATATAAACTATACAAATAGTGAGCACTTTTACCATTTTCAACTTTGAAACATCAATCCAACCAGCATTCATCTTCATATATTCATAAAAGTTTCGTTATCATAATCAATGCTTTCAAGTTTGGGCTCTTACCATTTTACCCCACATGACTTTGCAAATTGGGCCCTTCTTTTTGATTCATGCACACAAGCATCAGTCTCCATTCAATATATCAGCAAAAGAAGAAAGCAACTTTTCATGTGACGAAAATAAAAGATATATACAACATTGTTCTCTTTGCAAATTATACTTATATCTAATACTTCAGTAACTCACTGCATAAGTATTTATTTCAAAATGCAGAGAGGTGAGTAATTCAGATGGCAGAACCACTATTAACACATGAACACGCACATTGACCACGAGAGAGTTGTTCAAAAGCAAGTTCAACCATTGCAAGAGAAGTAGCAATAAATCACAAGCACAATCGACAAACAAAGAAAGCCTCTTTTTTTACCAGGTAAATCATGGTACAGATTCAAATCTTACCTGAATGAAGGATCAACTGACCGGGTAGGTGGCGAAGGAGACGACGCTCAACAACAGAAAGTCGCACGAATGAGACGAGGGAAAGGGATTTAGAGGGGGAGAACTGGATAAAAAAAAAACAGATTGGACAGGGATTGCCACTTACACGCACCAACCAATATACTGATTTGACACTTGAAAGTTACACTATATTAAGGGAATGCAACATACCAGCAAAGATATTATTCATTGATAAGCATTGTTGAAGCAATCAAGCAATAATATACATCCTAAAATGCAAGCTAATTGTTTATACTAACTGAAAGCATCTCAAAACATGTACTTTTTCTTTTTCAGTACGCAAGGTTCTGGCTTGAGACCTTTCACACAAGCCTGGATAACCATAACTAGCCTTACAATTAGTTCATCATTCAATAGCATTGCAGGTTAATATGACAAAGTACACAAGGTTCACCGGAGAAGGAAAAAAGCCAGGTTAATATGACAAAGTAGCATTGCACTCACCCTTTAAGCAAATATGCCTTGGCTAGTTCATCATTCAAGTCAATTGCCTTGTTGCGTCAGCAACAGCTTTTGCTCAAATAATTTACAATTAGTTGCAATAATACATAAATCTTATCCAATTCAAGCATACAATAAACAAGAGAGCTTGTAAATACAAACACAACCAAAAGGCTAAACCAACACACAAAAGCTCAGTCATTCAAACACACACGTGCACAGTGAAATAGAGTAACAAATAGACTGAAATTCAAAGCATCACTGAAGAGAGAGAACCATACTTAGCACCCACTATATCACAACGTATCAAGGAAATTACATAATCTTCTAGGAGAACTAACTACCTTAAACAAATTTCCTATCTCAACTATAAAAAAGAACGAATACAAGTACAAGCGTATCCCCTTAATAGATCTCACACATAAAAGAAAATTCCATGTTCATTATTCTTGCCCTCCTACCTGATTCTCTCTCAAGTGTATTTCGATTTCCTAATCAAGTTTTAATTGCTTCCGCCATAAAAGGAGAATTCAAAACCTTGATCACAGAAATGGATCAGCAGCAGCGTCTAATCACGCTGAGAAGGAAGCTCGGTTTCGAAGATTTCACTACTACAGAATATACATATAAAGCCCTAAAGGACGTCCCTTTTTCAAAAAGGGACGCCCAAAATATGGGGCGGTGGCATATGGGTAATTATAGATCAAAGTTGAAAAGGTTGGCTCGTAAAAAAAAATTGAATCTCGCGCCTGAATTAGTTTTAGACGTCCCCATGTTCATTAGGGACGTCTAAAGACTGTTTTAGACGTCCCCAACAAACATGGGGACGTCTAAACACTCCAGAAAAGCAGATGAACTTCGGGGAAAAAAAATTAACACACTTTAGACGTCCCCAGATGGCCTGGGGACGTCTAAAGCTTAAACATTAGACGTCCCCAGACCAGCTGGGGACGTCTAAAGATTATATTAGACGTCCCCAGCTGGCCTGGGGACGTCTAAAGCTTAAACATTAGACGTCCCCAGACCAGCTGGGGACGTCTAAAGATTATATTAGACTCCCCAGCTGGTCTGGGGACGTCTAAAGGTGCCTTTAGACGTCCCCAGCTGGGCTAGGGACGTCTAAAGGGTGCCTTTAGACGTCCCCAGACCAGCTGGGGACGTCTTAGGCTGCAGCAAATGCATTGGTCAACATGACCAGTGCATGTGGAGTGTCAGATTTTTCTGAGCACTTTCTCTACTCTCCCTCTCCTTCATCACTTCCGTCCCCTCTCCCCTGTTTCTTGTTTTTTTTTTACTTTACTCTTTCACTTCCGTGAGTTCCGTCCCCGCCCCCTCTCCTTCTCCTTCATCACTTCCGTCCCCTCTCCTTCATCACTTGCTTGTTGCTTTATTCTCCTACCTTCACTTCAGAATATTCGAGGCCATTTCTCCTCTCCCCTATTTCTTCTTGTTCCTTCTTAGCCTCTATTTCATCCAGACCGTTGCATCTTTGCTCTGCTGGTTCTGCACTGTTCTCTCTCATTCTCTCCACAGTCGGGCTCCTCTTACCACCGTGGGTCGTCATCTGCTCTAAAGTTCTGTGCTTGAGGTTAGCTAAAACTAAACTTGTGAATGAATTTGTGAATGATTAGGAAAAATGCGTTTGTTCTGTGCTGGAATTTAAGTGTGGTTTGAATGAATTTGTGAATGATTAGGAAAATGCCTTTGTTCTGTGCTGGAATTGAAGTGTGGTTTGTGCTTGAGCTTTATCTTTGCTATTTTGTTGAATTTAAGACGTACCACATCAAGTTTTAATCTTTTGATTTTTTCCATTGTTTTGACAAACATGAAATTCTCATTAACTAAAAATCAACCCATAAATTATGTAATTATCTTCAAGCTAGGCCAAGTACTAAGCAAGACTAGACACTAGGCAATGTATACTGCCCTGCGTATTTGGGGCTGCTGAAGTGTATATATAATTGTATTTAATATATATATATATATATATATTCATTATTTGACAAAATTGAACAAGCATATTTACTTATCATTCAATTAGAATATAATGAATAAACATATTTTTTATTTACTTAGTAGATATTCATATTTTTCATAAAGAATATTTAATTAAGAAATTGGTAAATTGAAATCTTAAGAAATAAATTATTATTATTATTATTATTATTGTTCTTATTGTTGTTGTAGATGTTGTTGTTAAATAGTAAGAAAATAATCTCTAGTGAATTAATTTTCATTGGCTCAAAAATTGAATCTAAACAATAAAATATAAACAGGATTATTGCATAGAATATGTTTTTGAAATATTAAGCTGAGATGGTTTGTTATTTTGATTTTGGGATGTCTCACTTTTAAGGGGAAATGCTGCCAAAATTTTGAAAAACATACTTGTAAAAGGAAATTCCCCGTGTTTTCAATTATTCTAAACTTGAGTGTAAATGGAAATGGCATAGGTGGTAATAAAATGGATCATAGTTGGATGAATGCTCTGAGAACAAGTGAAGAATATGAGAATGGGGTTGAAAACTTTATTGAATTTGCTAGGAGAAACGTTCCAGCAAAAAATGGGATGTATTTTTGTCCCTGTGTCAATTGTTTAAATGAGAGAAAACGGGATGTTGAAGTTATAAGGGATCACCTACTTTGTGATGGAATAAATCTTCGATACACAAGGTGGATATGGCATGGTGAGGAAGTAACTGATTGTCCGTCACACAAGAAGGAAGCTGTGGATGTCATAGATGAAGATACAATGGAGAGAATGATTCACGATGTTGAGGTAGAATCGTTTGCACAGTCGCATGAATATGATAGCCTGCGGAGTGATGCAGAGACACCGTTGTACCCTGGGAGTAAGTACACACGGCTCACAGGAACATTACATTTGGTTAACTTAAAAGCAACTTGTGGGTGGACCGATAGTAGTTTCACATTGCTGCTTGAACTGTTGTGTGATATGTTTCCAGACGATAATGTACTTCCAAATCGTATGTATGAGGCCAAGAAAATCCTATCGACAATGGGTATGGAGTATAAAAAGATACACGCTTGCCTTAATGACTGTGTACTGTACAGAAAGGAGTATGAAGGCCTGAGTGAGTGCCCTAAGTGTCAAACCGCACGATACAAAGTGAAGAAAGATGGTGGTTGTGGCGATGGGAAGACTAAAAGGCAACCTGTAAAAGTTTTGTGGTATCTTCCAATAATACCGCGCTTTAAGCGTTTATTTGGCACTGCAAAAAAGGCGAAGAAGTTGAGATGGCATTCGGATGACAGAATATCCGACGGAAAATATCTTCGGCACCCGGCTGACTCTCCACAGTGGAAGAAAGTAGATGAAATGTTCCCTGAATTTGGCAGCGAGCCTAGAAACCTTCGGCTTGGGCTCTGTACAGATGGCATCAATCCGTATGGAACTCTTAATAGCACACACAGTGCGTGGCCAGTACTCCTTGTAATATACAACTTGCCTCCCTGGCTTTGTATGAAACGCAAGTATGTGATGCTTTCTATGATGATTTCTGGACCAAAACAGCCAGGAAACGATATCGATGTCTACCTGGCGCCTTTGATTGAGGACTTGAAGAAGTTGTGGGAGGAAGGCGTAGATGTGTTTGATGCGTATAAGAATGAGTCATTCAAGCTACGTGCAATGCTGTTCACCACCATAAATGACTTCCCTGCCTATGGAAACCTCTCAGGGTACAGTGTGAAGGGGCATAAAGCATGTTCGATCTGTGAAGCAGACACTCACTTCCACCAACTGAAACATGGAAGAAAAACGGTGTACCTAGGTCACAGGAGGTTCCTTCCTAGATTCCACCCGTATCGTAGGTTAAGAAAGCGTTTTAACGGCTTGCCGGAGCATGGAATGGCTCCAAAGGCATTAACCGGAGAGGACGTTTACAGTCGGGTTGAACGTATCAATGTCTTACTCGGTAAGAATCATAAGACTTCGGGTGAGAGGAACATATGGAAGAAGAGATCAATTTTCTTTGATCTTCCATATTGGCGTAGTCTTGACGTGAGGCACAGTATTGATGTAATGCACGTGGAGAAAAACGTTTGTGATAGCCTTGTCAGTACACTTTTGCACATTCCAGGGAAGACCAAGGATGGGATTAATGCGAGACTAGACCTTGTTGATATGGGAATAAGAGAACGGTTACATCCACAGCTAAGAGATGATGGTAGGAGGGCATACATGGAGCCAGCAGCGCATACACTATCAAAAGCGGAGAAAAGAAGTTTGTGTGGGTGTTTGCATGAAATTAAGGTACCACAAGGATATTCTTCGAATGTGAGAAGGTGTGTGTCAATGGACGATTTGAAGTTAGTGGGAATGAAGTCCCATGATTACCATGTGTTGATGCAACAACTGTTACCAGTAGCTATTAGAGGGATTATGAAAGATGAAGTTCGAAACACTGTGACAAGATTGTGTGTTTTCTTTAATGCTATCTGTAACAAAGTCATTGACACTGAAAAGCTGGATGAACTGGAAGCCGAGGGTTATATCATATTGTCCCAATTAGAGATGCACGTTCCTCCTTCTTTTTTTGATATAATGGTCCATTTGATAGTTCATTTGGTAAGGGAGGTAAGGCTCTGCGGTCCAGTTTACCTGAGGTGGATGTACCCTTTCGAGCGATACATGAAGATCTTAAAAGGGTACTCTAAAAATCCCTATCGACCAGAAGCCTCAATAGTTGAAAGGTATGTTGTTGAAGAGGCTATGGACTTCTGCAGCGATTATCTATCAGGGAAGAAGGAACAATCTCGGCATGAAGAGGGGAGGAGCAAGGGAACACGAGGACTGAAAGTGAAGACTATGCCTCGTGAAGAGGTGTTGCAAGCACATCTTTATATCCTTAATAACATGGCAGAAGTGCAACCGTACATAGAGGAACACAGAAACAGATTGAAGAAAGAGAATCCGAGGAAGAATGACATGCAGATTACTATTGAGCAAAACAAGACATCCATTCAGTGGTTTGAGGAAAAGGTTTTGCATGAGTCCGGTGTGTCTGGGACAATAGAGTGGCTAGCCTGGGGGCCTTCGTTTCAGATCATTACTTGGACCGGTTATGATATAAACGGGTATTCTTTCTACACAAAAGACCAAGATGACAGGAGTACCATGCAAAATAGTGGGGTGATGGTAGAAGCTGAAGCCATGCACTTTTCCAGTTCGAAAGACAAAAACCCCATATTAGCATCCATGGCCTATTATGGAGTGATAGAAGAAATATGGGAAATCACTTACAATAAGTTCAAAGTTGCTTTATTCAAATGTAAGTGGGTTAGCAATAATGCTGTGGTAATAGATCAACAATTTGGATTTGTCTCAGTTGATCTTGAAAGAGTAGGTTATAGGGATGAGCCCTTCATTCTAGCAAGCCAGGCGAAACAAGTGTTCTATGTCACAGATCCCGCAAATAAGAAAACGTCCATTGTACTTCAGAGTAAAAAACAGAAGCATGGTGATCCGACCTTCAACCTTGACGACACACCACCTTTCACAATTAATCCACCTACAACAATTGAAGAAAGAGAATTGGTAGATGATGAAGAATATGCTGTGAGAAATGATCATGGTGAAGGAATATGGGAAACAATCTAGAGTAAGAGCTTAACTTAGAAAATAGTAATGTGTGCTGTTTGTTTTATTACGTCTCAGTTTATTCATTTACTTACAATTTATTCACCTATCTGACAATGCTTTTTGTGCTTACAGGAATATGGACGACTCTGGTGACTCTCCAAGTGATAGGGACAATGAAGTGAATAGGCCTGAAGGTGATGCGACACGTGAACCGGTTGCGAGACGAAGGGTTAGAGGCAGTACAAAAATGCCTGCATTGGTAGCACGTCATAACCATCAACAGGAGAGGTTGCATATTGACTTTGATCAAGATATGAAACCAATTGGTCCGGAGGAAGACCATTTCATTAGCTACGTAGGTTTTTTGGCTCGAAGCAAAGTTCGCATTACCTATGCTAATTGGAAGTTGGTTCCACCAAAAACCAAAGACTTGATTTGGCAACAACTTTTGGTATATAAGTTTCAATACATCTGCATTATATCTTTATTCCTATCACTTCAAATACAATTAACGTATGTTTTTACCTTGCAGCAAACCTATGATGTCCCTGACACCGCGGAGATGTACAAGGAGTGGATGACGGAGGTTCGTCTACGATGGAAAGATTTCAAGAACAGGCTCACACGAGATTACATTCGAGGGGACTTGAGGGGTAAGGATCCATGTCATGAGTATCCATTTTTGTCTCCAGAGGACTGGAGGTTGTTTATGGCATCACGAGAAGATCCAAACTTTTGGTAAGATTTCTGTAATCATAGTGTTTTATTTGAATATAGTTGACATTATTGATTCGGTGTTCGTTCTTTTCCTTTAAAAGGCATTAAGTGCAGCAAATGCAGAGAGGCAAGCAGCTAATAACTATCAACATTGCATGTCTCGTGGTGGTTATCGGAAGCTTCAGCGACAGATGATGGCAGAAGAGTTGGAGAAATTGAAGGAAGCAGCCACATCTGATCCTACCGTTGTGGTCCAGCCCCCGCCACCTCCACCACGTCACAAAAAATGGAAAGCAGGGAGGCTTAAGGGTGGGAAGTACGTAAATCCGACTGTTGCTGAGGTTGCCGCAAGAATTGTAAGTAGTTAGAGCATAAGTACAAACTTATTTTTTCATATTGGGAGTGCTTACGATAACTTTTATACTGCAGGATGAACTGGAAGATCGTAGTAGCCAAGGTTCGTTCACTCCAAGTGGACGGATGGACATCTTGTCAACGGCGATTGGGAAGCCAGATCACCCTGGTCATGTTCGAGGGGAGGCAGTGGGAGTTCGTGTCACGAAGTATTTTGGCCTAGCCTCACATCCTTATTCGTCACAAGGTGAACCCAGTAGGGAGCTTGTGGCCAAGATTCGTCAGGAAGTCTCACAAGAGCTCGAGGCCAACCTTCGCGACAAGCTCCGACAAGAGATGTTGCCAGAGCTACGTCTTGAGCTGATGCCTGAGCTACGAGCTGAAATGCAGAAGATGTTTGAATCGCAGATGGCTACTACTGAGCGTAGAACCCATTCATCCCCGGCCTTCCACAGCACCAAAGGAAGTTACAACCCGGTGGAGGAACCACTTGGCGAACCTTCTCATACTCCAGCGCCGGGAGAACCTGCCATCCTCTCTTTGGATGCCCCAGTGCTGCGTGTAGTTGCAGATGCTCTCGTTCACACAGAAGCTACTACCCACCATCATCAGCAAATTCCACAGCATTTGCGTAGGGTGACTGTGACGTGTGTTCGAGCGGGGGAAGAAGGTACAGCGATCCCTATTCCTGATGCCGAGGTTGCCACGATAGCTCAGGCGAGAGGATCTTTCATCCTTTGGCCAGTACATCTTATTGGCTTGTTACCACAAACACCTCCAATGGTATGGAACTACCTTACTTTTACTTGAGATGTGTTGACATCCTACTAACAGTATGTGTTTTTATATTCTAAAAGAACGAGCAGGAAGCAGAGAAATGGCCCTTCTTAGCACGATTGCAGCATATCTATAAAGGCATTCGCCAGATTGATTTGTATATGCCTCCAGGGTTTGTGGGCCAGAATACAGAGTATCACTTCACAATTGATAAACAAGATCTTAAACAGTTCATGAAGTTCGAGGAGCTAGATATTGGATGGGGCAAATTTGCAATCCTGTAAGTTTTTTATTTCCCATTTTTTGATTCATTTAGTTAAGTTGATTTTAACTAGCTAATACATTCATCATTTTAATTCTATTATAGCTCCTTCCGTCGTATATGCGTTGACTCTCAGAAAGTTGATTTATATGGATTCTTGTCTCCTGCACATACGACAAGGGTTGAGAATACATTGAAACGAAGGACGAACTATGTGGGCTTTACATTGTCAGAGGACGAGTATACTTGTTATCTAGCACCGATTGTTCAAGGGTACTCATTTTAATTTTGTGTATTTGAGATTTTTAGTAAATAATTGCCTTGCCATCTAACTTCATTTTAATCTGTATATGTTGTGATAGTTATTACTGGAGTTTGTGTGTTGTCTGTCCTCGGTCGCACGTTGTTTACTGGTTTGATTCCTTAAATAGAAGACCAGACAAAGAAACTAAAAGCGTCTTCAACCAGTAAGTTATTTTTTTGTATTTCATTGCTTCTTGATTCTTGACTTAATGAATTATTCTAATTTATGTTGATTTTCATTTTCATGATAGCGCATGCACGACGTATCGAGCGCTTGGCGGGCCACGCGACCGTAGAGGTGGCAAAGATCCGAGATGGTTGTTTCCAAAGGTACGTAGTTTCAAATCAAGTTCTTTTGATTGACGGTCGTTTTAGATATGCCTTTATTGATTTTAACCATTTGCTTTTGATTTATAGTGCCCTCGACAACCTGGCGGCTGGGAATGTGGATATTATGTCTTGCTTTATATGTTTAACATCATTCAGAGTGGCATTACGACAGATTTTGAACAAGTAATCGCTTCTTCATTCTCTGAGGATAATATTCTTGGTGTTGTGATTCAATGGGAATTCATTCACTTTATTCATTATTTCATCTAAGCTTATTTTCTAATTTACAGATTTTTGACAATGAAGATGCCTACTCATATGAAGACTTAAATATGATCAGAGACTTTATGGCTGGACATCTTCTTCAACGTGTACCAGAAGAGTAAAGTCTTTAGTAGTTTGTGTAGGACATACTTTTGTGGTAGTACATATAATTAGTGTTATTGTTGTTGGATATGGATTGGATTTTAGTCTTGGTTCTTGTACAAACTGGGGACTTGGATATAGATTGCTGTGTAGTTTGTCTGGTTAGAAAGTTTGTGTGGCATGTAGTAGACTTAGATATAGATTGTTGTGTAGTTTGTGTGGTTTGAAAGTTTGTGTGGCATGTAGTAGCCTTCAGTTGATCACTGTGTTTGTTGCTGTTTTCATTCTGCTGAACTACTGTTGTTTTACTCTGTTGTTGGAATTCTATTTCTGCAGTTTACATATTTTCCAGACAGTGCAATATGTATAAAAGGTCCATTTAAAAAAAAAAAACTTTCAACGTCCTTAATAAACAAGGGACGTGGAAAGTACTGCTGGCGCCACTTTAGACGTCCCCAGGTTCAACTGGGGACGTCTAAGGTGGACCTTAGACGTCCCCAGAAGACTTAGGGACGTCTAAGGTCCACCTTAGACGTCCCCAGAAGACTTGGGGACGTCTAAGGTGGACTTTAGACGTCCCCAGTTCACTGGGGACGTCTAAAGTCCACCTTAGACGTCCCCTATTTTATGGACGTTAATGACGTTACTTTCTACGACTCTCACATAGACGTCCCTCTGTTTTCAGACGTTGAAAGGCCAAAAAAAGGGACGTTAAAACCCTTTTTTCTAGTAGTGTTTACTTTTTCGCTCACACCAACATTTGCACAAGAGAATCGAACACAAGCATTTTGGAATCAAACATAAGCACGAGGAGGAGGAGAAATCGAACACAAACCTTAAACAGACAAACCAACGACTGAACATTCCCTCACCCACATCGACGTCGCCGGCAGCACAAGAGAATGGCACACACAAGCATTTTCCGATTTGGGGACGGCGACAGCTAGGGCTCCACCAGTGTGTTTCTATGCGAATTGAATAGACTTATAGCGTTGTCTTGACCAAGCATGTCAAACGAGTAAAGGGGGCATTTTAGTATTTTACACAACACTTCATTATCCTTAAAAGGTCCCTCAGCACTTTTCTGTCTTTATCATGTTATAATAGACTTTTGGGGGTTTTGTTATTTCAAAAGGTATTTATATGGGATTTTCCCTAATATATAATTACATAATTAAGATATAAAAAATGACAATAACTTGATTTAAATGCATTTTAAATTCAAATAATTAGAGTTAAAACCATCAACATTTATAATTTATCACACTTAACCAAAAAAATTCTATAATATTCATATATAAAGTCAATGAGTATGATTAAATAAAAAAAGTTAACACGAGTTTAAGAATGAGTTAATATGATTTTGTAAGCTAAACACAGTAAACTCGATAGATGAACTCGTGAGTTTAACTAAATTTACAATAGTATAAATTTAAGAGTGAATGGCATAATTTTGTAAACTTGGAGAGTTAACTCACAAGTGTGACAATAATAATTATAAAAAATGAGCAATATACAATGACAAAATCTAGTATAAAAAATGACAACAATCAACAAGTTGAATGCAAGTCACTACAAAAAAAAACGTGATTTGGTAAAGGTTAAAAATGGGTATTAGTAGCGGTTTTAACCTTTACAAACAACATTAGTAGCGGTTAGCAAAACCGCTACCAAATCGTATGTTGTAAGAGGTTTTGTAGCGGTTATATAAAACCGCTACTCAAGAAAAATAACCGCTACATAATTTGTAGCGGTTCAACCTAACCGCTACAACATCTTCATTAGTGAAATTTTTTTCAGAGATATTTGTAGCCGTTATATAACCGTTACAAAAATAAAAACTAAAGTTTTGAAGGCGGGAAAAGAGAAATGAAATTATTTTTTTATTTTGTATCGATTAAAAAACCGCTACTAATTTTGTATTTTTATGAAATTTGTAGCGGTTATATAACCGCTACTAATTTCATGAAAATTTAAAATTAGCATCAAAAAATTAATTTCAATTTAAAAAAGGCACGTTAATTAGTAGCGGTTTAACAACCGCTACAAAAATTTTAAAACAATTTTTTTAAAAATACGATCATTTGTTTCTGTTTTTTTAATATTAAATTAAATATTTTATTTTTTTATTAGTTTATCTAATTTAATTAGCTTATTATTCATTAGTTTAATTTATTTATAAATTAAAAGGAATAATTTAATTTAATTGATTAGTATAAAAATTGTATTGATAATATTATTAAGGATACGTAGGTAACAAGGAATATGTTGTTTACTATAATGTAATTGTGTATGAAAAATAGATGAAAATGAAATAAAATTGTAAAATATCTAGAAAAAAAAATGATGAGAATAACTTTTATACAAAGGAAAGAAGTATTGAAAAAAAAATTTAAAAACTTGTTACCATATTTTATCATATTGTTCAGCTCCTCAACTCATACAAAAGAAGTTGTAAATGAGAGAAAATGAAAGAAAGGTAAGGTGGAAAGAAATGGAGGAGTGTTTGAAATGAGTTGTGGCAAGGATATTTATAGGAATCCACGTACCATTTGTAGCGGTTAATGTATCCATTTTGTAGCGGTTTTTATTTAGTAGCGGTTATTTTTATTTTTGTAGCGGTTTTTAATTGTAGCGGTTATTTTTTATTTCTGTAGCGGTTATTAAACCGCTACAAATATTAATTTATTTTTTTAAAATTTTTTTTTTCCAGTTTTTTTAAAGGACAAAAGCTTAATTTGAATTTGATCACCCATTGTTGCCATCCCTACAAAAATTATGTAGAAAACTTATTGTTAGGGATGTATTATTAAATTTAAAAAATTTAATTTAAATGATGTGGACTTAAAAAAAACTTACCGCAGTAGAGGTAAATTGTCATCGCCTTCAGAGAAGTAGTTTTCAAAATCGGCTGGCTAAAATGGCTCACTCTCTTAGGCGATGTTATCGCCTTCACCCATGTCATAAATGTCTCGTGGCTTTAAATGAACAACCATGTGCCAATCCATGTACCTCTCGTCCTCGACATAATAAACCTGATGTGCCTCTGAAGCAAGAATATACGGCTCATCATCTTGAGAAATACCAGTATGAATCGGCCGTGAGAAATTGACTGATGTGATCCCTAAGTTGTCAGTTGTCAGTCCCCGAGAAGTAGTGGTATTTGCCCACAAACACTTGAACAGTGTCATAGTGAAACGACTTTGATAATTAAGTTCGACCACATCAAGAAGCTTTCCATAGTAAGGGACGCCTCCGAACTGCATGTTGGCGTTACTGCTGCTCGCATAACTCCTTGTCCCAAATGTGCCATAAACACCCGAATTCTAAGTTTGCAATTCTTGATCCCGTGAAACCGTGCAAAACTTAACAGAACGTATAGTCCTCAGGGAAAGGCTTTAGAAGCAAATGTTCCTTCACAACATTCCGTGCATGCCACTTCTTGAACTTGCATCTCCGACACAGACAGACGATCTTGCCGTTACAGCTGGTGTGAGTGCATGCGAAATCCAAGAAATTGTTTAATCCGTACAAATATTACTGAGAATTTCGCGGCAACCTGATCATGACTTATCCATAGCTACTAGTGAGAGAGAAGAAAGTATAGAGAAGATGAGTTAATAAAGAATGACGAATACCTGGAACCTTATATTCTGAAATTCCAATGTTTAAAATTTTGTAGCGGTTGCTAAACCGCTACAGTACTACAAATTTGTAGCGGTTATATATATAAAATCGCTACTAATGTTCAAGCCGTTGGAATTTTGCACAAAGTGGTGGGAAATTCAAAATTTAAAAGTTGAGTTTGTGTAGCGGTTATATGTATCAAACCGCTACTAATATTAAAACTGTTGGAAATCAAATGGAAAAAATTCTTTTAAATTTGTAGCGGTTATACACACATAACTGCCACAAATTTGCACAGTTGAGTATTTGTAGCGGTTTTTACTGTTAAACTGCTACAAATATGAAACATTATTTATAAATATAAAAAAAATAAATTATATGTATGTTTGTAGCGATTTTGCCAAGAAAACTGCTACAAAGATAACAAAATTTTATTTGTAGCAGTTATTTATTTTAGAACCGCTACAAATATATATATATATATATATATATATATATATATATATATATATATATATATATATATATAATTTATTTTTTTAAGGTTTAGAAATATAAATAATATTGTTGCAATTAATTCACAAATTCAACAACGCAGTCTAAGAATATAAATATAATTATGGTAAATATAATAAGAATTTAAGTTCTGAAATACAAAATTATATATATTTATTTACAAATGTTTCAACAACAAATAAAAAAAAGATGTCCTAAACTAAGTAGCTGGGGGCTGATCATCTAGTGCTCCCTCAGGTGGGGCTCCATCAAGTGCTATTGGATCGGGCCGCTGGGCAGAGTGAATCGCACCATCATCATCAGCAGGAGGAGGAGGCTGCATGACGAACTGAGGGACAGGCGGAACCTGTGGATACTGCTCATCCAGGAACAGGCGACTCCATCCACGCTCGAACATGCTGTTTGTGATATCACGCCACTGTGTCTGCTGAGCGTAGATCATATCATCATGCTCCTGCATCTGCCGCATCTACTGCAAATGCAGTAGCTGCTGCTGTTAAGCCACTGCAGCCTATGTCTGCTCCAAATCTGACCGCAGCTGATCAATAGACTCGTCTCTCAAACGTCTGACCCCTCTAGAGCTGCCAGCCTTAGAGGCGACGCTTCTGCCGTAGACCATGCTAAGTTTGGCGCCTATCCCCATCCCTCGAACGCATCTGGGGTGCTCAGCCTGAGCCAGACCCGCCTTCAAAGGAGTCGTCAGGTCCACTGACCCTTGTGACTCCTCGGCCTGGGTCTCTCGCAGCTCAGCCTGCGACTCCTGCATCCACTCCTGTCATTTTATGAAACAATTACTAATTAACATTTTTCATTATTATGTTGGTTTTATAAAAATTATAATAATGAAATTACTTACAATGGCCGCCTCTGCCTGCTGAGAGGTAGGAGTCCCGTCACGGTGTCTGTGAGTGATCACGTACAACTCCCCATAGTCCGTCTGATGATTCTCCTACTGTGCCTTCCTCTCCTAAAACCATTACATAATTCAATTACTATTATGAAATAAGTAGCTAAAAGTCAGTGATATTTTTAAAAGTTACCAGCTCGCTGTAGGTGACAGCAAAAGTCTTCGATCCTGCTGTGTGGTGGATCGTCTGCTGCCCATGGATCCTAGTGTTCCTCTGAGAAAGCGCCTGGAAAAAAAATAATATTAAATGTATTAAAACAATATAAAACATTTAAAATTAATTACATTTAAATTATAATTTAATAATTAACAATTACAAAATTATATATAAATAATCTAATAAATACATTACCTGCCCCTCAACGCTCCTCCTGAATTGGACGAAACTCGGCCAGTTGTTCGGCGGCTCTCCATCTAGGACACTCTTGATCAGCTGCTCCAGAGGCATCGTCCTGTCCTTATCCACCTTGTGGAAGAGACGGTTCCTCCTATTCCTCCAGCCGTCACCTATCTTCACGAGGGTATATCTCTTCCGATTGGCCCGGACGGCAAACCGCAGCTACAAAAAAATTATTTAAATATCAATAATTACAAAAATCCTATTAAAAATATTAATTAAATATAATTAATTACAAAAAAATATTAATTAAATACTATTAATTACCTGAACCACCTCCTCGCAAGCCTGGTCCTTCGGCCCCTTCGGAACGTGCCTCCACGTCCTGAAGTGCAGGGGGAACCGCATCCAATTCGTGCCCAGGTTGTTCAGGAAGCGGTTGAACAGGTGACCCCCATTGTCGATGGGTTGGTCCGTGCCCTCATTCCACAACACTATACCTCGCAGTGTCTGGTCCATGCTGTTCAGACCGGCCACGTCCAGCCTCCTCGTCGACACATTCCCCTGCTCATCTGCACAATTTACCGCACATTAGATAAATTATAATTCAAATTTAAAATTTCAAATTTAAATAAATAATTGATTAAATAAAAAAAATTATTTACCTTGGACCTGCACCTCAAACCCAGTGAACCGCGAAGATGACCCTCATGGGTTGTTCTACTCCCGAGCCTCCTCCATATCGAGGAACTGCTCCATCTCCCTGAGCCCAATCGAGATCTCGAAGTCCTTCTCGTCGTAGTCCTCGACGTTGATATTTGCACCCCTAAACTCAGGCACCTCTGGTGCGGTCCTCTCCTATGGGATCGTCTGCGGTGCCTGTGGTAGGGGCCAACTCCTGTCGGGGGATGGGCTGAAATGCCGCGGTCGCCCTCCCTCCGTGATGCCCCCTCCCTCTACCCCCTGCTCTGCTGCTACCACCCCGCAAAATCGGTTTGGGGACCTTAGGTGCCTTCCCCCTATCCTCTCTTGAAGCCATATGAACTGTAAAAATTCAAAAAAAACATATATTTTAGTCACATTATTATGCAAAAATATAATACAAATACAAATACAAATAAAATACGTCTTATCTCCTTACCTCAAGTACAAATACCAAGAAATACTGCAGCAAAAACTCGTTCACAGACGTCTGAATGCTCAAATCTAAAGAAAACACTCAAAGAAATTTCAGGAAAAAAAAGGAGCAAACGGAGAAATGAAGGAGGGAGGGGAGTTTAAATAGGTGGAACATTTGTAGCGGTTATTTCAATAACCGCTATATAAATCGCTACAAATCACTAGGTGCGGCTAAACTTTGTAGTGGTTCTAAGATAACCGATACAAAATACATAAATCTTTGAAGTTTTGTAGTTGTTAAGGTCTAGAACGGCTACATATTTGGGGACCTTTGAAATTTTTAGCAGTTACAACCTAATAACCGCTACAAAATACGCGACGTTTGGAATTTTGTAGTGGTTTGATTGATAAAACCGCTACAAATAACCGCTACACTGTTGGCGCGTCTTGGTCACACAATGTGGCACGAAAATTGTAGCGGTTATTATTTATTAACCGCTATAAATTTTGGTGGGAAATTCGCACTATATTTGTACAGCGGCTTTTCCTAGGTAACCGCTACAAAAAACGCAATCAATTTGTCGCGCCACTTGGTGCGTAGCTTGCCGCTACAAATTTGTAGCGGTTTAGGTTAAAACTGCTACAAATGTTAATATTTGTAGCGGGTAATTATAACCGCTACAATTTTACAGCTACAAAATACATTTTTCTTTTGTAGTACATGTTGTAGGATTTTTAAGTGATTAAATTATTTATACGAGATTTCAATAATTGTCTCTGGGTTTTTCCTTCCTTGGGACTAGGTCTTGATCAATTGGTCATTTTTGTTGACCAATGATTCAACATAGATATTTGGCATGTTTTTTTACTCCAGTTCTTATTACATGACACACTTTCTAGAAAGAAATAAATAGATGATCCTTACTATAAGTTATCAAAGAGGATATAAATTATATTTTTTTAAAGATTGTCCCTCTTTAAAATCTTATTAATTATATTTCAAATTTTATGACTTTTAAATGTAATTCATATTATTTAATATGGGTAAATTTGAAATTTGATTTCATTTTTAAAATAAGTTATATAATTTAACCATATTTCTTATTCTTAATTTTTATGATCCAGATATAAGTATCTTATAATAAGAATCAGAAAAATATATCAAACTTGTAATTTAGAGTACAACATATATAGATAAAACCACCCAAACGATGGATGGATGTAATTACAAATTTACATAGCCTTGATGAAAAAGATGACATACAAACGTGATTACATAAATGTGAACGGAGTCATATGAAATAATGAAGAGATATAACAACTTAACAAGAGAAGAGATATATGAGAAAAGCAGTAATGATAAAGCAGTTATTGCAAGGCATCACGAATAATAGAAGAAATGTAAACATAGGTCTCCATAACAGATAGGGTTAAGGTTTTGAAATTTTATCCCAAAAGTTTTCGCATAGGAGCTGTGAATATTCAAAAATTTTTTATTAATATGGCTTGAAAGTATTAAAACATGAGCAAATTTGTCCTGTTGTCAAAAAACTATGTTGAGCATTAATATTTTTATTTGTTATGGGCAATATTATATTGTTCCTTTTTTAACACCTTCTGAGCCATATTGATTTTAAAAAAAGAAAAAGAAAAAACTTTCGACCACCCACAATCCCTATGTGAAAATTATCAGGGTAAAATTAAATCTTAACCATAACATACAGAAATAGGCTTTATGGAGATCTTGTTACTTATTTTTTACTTAAGAATCATATATATAGAAGAAATGAATGAAATGTTCAGTTGAAAATGCCTTTGCTTCTACTTCGATTAATGGAGGAAATAACTGAGACGATAGCCATGCAAAGGCAGGCCACAGCCAGAACCGAGGAAGCAATAATGCCTCTATCAATAAATTTGAATTCATTAGAAGTAAAAGGTTCGTCGATATCTGAAGGGTCGTCCATTCTTTTGATTTGCTCTTCGAACCATCTCTTGCCCTCATATGACACACCAATTCCAGCACCTATGGCTGTTGCCAGCAGCAGACTAATCACCTGCATCAAACTCATCACGTTCACATTTCCGTGCTCATCACAGCGACGAGGATTTTTAGGAGTTGATGAGATATGCAATTTGATCTGTCTATATATAACTACATGATTCATAATTAATTTTTTTTTATTTCAATTTTTGATTGATTATTTCATTAATTTCGATACACATATATATATATATATATAAGATTTTTGAAGGTGAATGGGAGGAACCTTGTCGCCAAAGAAGTCAAAATCAGGGAAGAAGGCGTTACGAATTAATCTCTTCTGCTTCACAGCATAGTACACTGCAAATGGAAGCTGTATGATACCATAAGCTGCTGATATTGCTGCCACTGCTAACACGTACCTGCCCAACACACACACACACACTCACTCACATTAATTCCATATGTTAGTCACTATATTATTATTTTGTTGTGACTAAATTATAGGGACTTCATATGAGTTATATTTCTCTTATCCTAGTTATAAGTCACTTCCAACATGTTTTAGTCAAACCAAGAAAAACCTTAATTCTCATTAATTATACCTTAAAATTAACAAATTTCTAATTTTATTCCTATTTAATATACATTATACCCCATAAGAATAAAGACTATACAATAATAAATAAAGGATAAAATTTTACAACCATATAAAAAATTTAATCAAATGATCATAAATTTCACAAATTTTCTCTTTACTTTATAAATAAGACTAGAGGAGTATTTTGGAAGGACATAAAATTCTAGAAAAATTCAAAAATAACTTATTTTATGAATTTAAGCAATCTTAAATGGCTGCTAATTAAGAAGTTCGTAAATAATTTTATGAATGAATTTATTAATTAAAGGGAAAATAACATAAAAATACTATCAAAATATGTAAAAACCAAATAAGGGTGGTGAATTTCAATAATCCTAAATTGACTGATTTAAAATTTGGAAATTGCGTAACTGCCCTTAGTTCTTTTTTTTTTTTTAAAAAAAACCCACACCCCCTTCCTGCAGCCGGAGCAACATTGCCCTTGCCGGCAACTAGTCACTGGAGCTCTAACTATCTCATTTTTTTTTTTTGAATTTTTCAAACAAAAGTTGTCAATATATGGATGCTTGAGTTGTTAATATATATATTAAAGTCTTAAATAAATAGGGTCAATAAGAGCTCCGGCGATCTCATATATTTTTTTGAATCTCTCAAACAAAAGTCACTAATATGGATACTTGAGTTGTTAATGTGTATAATAAAGTCGTAAATAGGGTCGATCGGAGCTCTAGTAGAGTCATAATTTTTTGAATTTCTCAAGCTAAAATTGTCAATATGGATACTTGAGTAGTTAATATCTATACTAAAGTCATAATTAGGGTCGATTGGAGCTCCAACAGTTTCATTTTTTTTTTAATTTCTCAAGAAAAAGTCGTCAATATAAATATTTGAGTTGTTAATATACATAGTCAAGTTGTAAAAAATATTTTTATAAATGAATTCATTAAAATTCAAGAGGCCTGTATTAATTTGAAAAAAAAAATCATATATATAGTTTTATTAGTAAGGAATCGGGTTTTTTTTTCTGGTTTTGATAATTGACTTTTGTTGTAGTTTTCCCATGGTATGGGACGAAAACTCGATTGACATGTATAACTAATAAAATGAAGAGTATAATGGAAGATATATTGTTGAATAATTAATGGAGAAGATAATTAATATGAATTACCTGAAAGACATAACACCTTGAAAAAATCCCACACCCCCTTCCTGCTGCCAGAGCAATGTTGCCGTTGCCGGCGGCTAGTCACAGGAGTTCCAATTGTCTCATATTTTGTTTTTAGATTTCTCAAGCAAAAGTTGTCAATATATGGATATTTGAGTTGTTAATATATATACTAAAGTCTTAAATAAATAGGGTCAATTAGAGCTCCAGTAATCTCATATTTTTTTTGAATTTCTCAAACAAAAATCACCAATATGGATATTTGAGTAGTTAATGTGCATAATAAAGTCGTAAATAGGGTCGATCGGAGCTCTGGCGGAGTCATATATTTTTTTTTTGAATTTCTCAAGCAAAAATCGTTAATATGGATACTTGAGTTGTTAATATATATACTAAAGTCGTAACTAGGGTCGATTGGAGCTCCAACAGTTTCATATATATATATATATATTTTTTTTTTTAATTTCTTAAACAAAAGTCGTCAATATAAATATTTGAGTTGTTAATATTCATAGTCAAGTTGTAAAAAATATTTTTATAAATGAATTTATTAAAATTCAAGAGGCTTGTATTAATTTGAAAATAAAAAAAAATCATATATATAGAGTTTTATTAGTAAGGACTCAGGTTTTTTTTTTCTGTTTTTGATAATTGACTTTTGTTGTATTTTTCCCATGGTATGGGAAGAAAACTCGATTGACATGTATAACTAATAAAATGAAGAGTATAATGGAAGATATATTGTTGAATAATTAATGGAGAAGATAATTAATATGAATTACCTGAAAGACATAACATCTTGGAATTTCAAGTGGATAATAGCATGATCATCATCTTCAAACGTGATATTGTTGGTAACAACTAAGGGGATTGTTACCACTGAAACTACCAGAGCAATGGTCCTCAACACAAGCATTGAGTTTGCTACACCTTCAGACACCATCTTCAACTCTGGGGACCTTTGTATCTGTTCCTCTAATTATTCAACTCACCTAATCTCACCGTTCTTTATTAATTACACGTAGGTATATATATATATACTCTCTGTGTTTTGTCCATTATGGTCCTACCTATCGTTTACTTCAATGCATGCCCGTGTCTGATTTGTTTTTATTGTAATGTGGAAAGCCGAATCTTCTGATTTGTTTCCCACAATCCAATTTTAACGTTGGACGTGACGATTGTTATATATTGCAGTTAATTCTTTTTCTTTTTTGTCTTGAGAAATATAGACGTACGCACTATTTCATTTTAAATTGTAGAGGTGATGACAGATATGGCCTTGTTTAGTATAAAGCACTAGAGTAGGAATTAGGATTAGGTCAAATTATATTGTTTGGTATAAGAGACCGAGAATAACTTGAGATTGAGAGTACTACGAAAGTGGAATTACTGCAAACACAATTCCCTTGGTATTACATTTTGAATCCAAGATTGTAAATTATATAAATACAGATATCCCTGTTTATAATATTTGTCAGACAAAATTGGCCCTCTCAATTTCAACTTAAATTAGGATCGCTCTCTCCCGCATTTTCATCATCTTCGTTTACTGTGCACAAAAATCTGTTAAGGATTTGATAATTATTGGATAATCCAACCTGACATATAACAAAAGCAGAACAGATCGGATATATATAGATTTACTTAATAACATTCCCTTTTGGTTGCCGAGAAATTTGGCGAATAATAACACAGAAAATTTCAAAGTATCAACCAATTTAGGAAGATTAGGGTAAAAAAAAAAATCAATTTAGCAAGATGAACCACGTACGTTTTCCATAACATTCTATCGAGTAATTAAACTAAGGTAGTTTGACCAGAAATTTCTAGTCTTTCTAGTCCCTTCAGTTTTCAAAAAATAAAAAAAAAAAACTACGAAAGAAAGAAATGAGTGTCTCGTGGTTGTTCCAAAGTTAGACGCTTTTTTGGCGTGTGTTCATAGATGTTTCTAGGTAATTTATGGGTTGTCGTTTTATCATTCGGTTTCTCAAAAAATTGGGGAAGAACAGGACGGCTTTGGCTACGATCCTCTACTATTACCATTCTCTTTCTATCCTCTTCTCCTCCATTCCTCCATTACTCATCTCAGTCTTGAGATTGAAATTTAAGTAGTTCAAATTTAATGTTTAAAAAAATATTAATAAAACATCAAATTATTTAAAAATAAAAAAATAAATTCAAAAACTGCTAAATTTTTGTTATAATGATTTAAATCTGCAATAAAAAATATTCAAAAAGAATATTTTGATAAAACATTGAATCTAAATTGTACAAATTTCAATCTAAAGGTTGATATGAGTAATGAAAGAGAAGAGGACGGTGGGAGAAGAGGATGGTAGCCAGTCCCTGAAGAGGTACTTTGCATAGTGGGAGAAGAGGTAAAAGGTTTTGTGATAATATTTTTTAAAATTTATTATTATGAACATTATAGTATTTTTATAATTTATTGCTAATTATGAAATAAAATTAATTTGCTCACTCTATCCAAATATTAATCTATAGCAAATGTAATTTTAAACTCTAAATCTCAAATCTCACTCTTAATTCTAATCCTAATCCATCAAAATTGGGTGTTACGCATCAAAAAGTACCATAGTCCATATATAAATATATATATGAGACACTTGAGGTTTGTTGGATTTAGCTGTAAATGGACTGTCATTTGATAGACGAGAGCCTGGAATGTAACAGACATTGGAACTGACGTCTGCTATATGGTGAATTAAATTGTTTCCATCTTGTTTTTTTTTTTTTTTTTTTTTTTGTATAATTAGAAACAATTACAAGAAATCTTACTTATGAAGTTGGAGGTTTAGGTTGGACTCCAATCAATGCCATGTCTAATATAAATCGTTCCAGCAACCGCCTGATATTTTGTCAGACAAAAGTTGCAAGCTCGAGAGATGAAGATTGGATGGAAGGAGAAGTGTTATGTTTTTTATTACTCCCTCTCATTCTTAATATAAAAGCTAGATAATTAATTTATAGATATTAAAAAAATTAGTTAGGTTAGTTATTTGTAATTAATGAGTGTTGTTTTCCTAAACTACCCTTCTGAATAATTTACATTAAAACTATCTTTGATTAAAATCTCTTTAATATGTGCAACTAATAGAGATATTTTGAAAAAAGAATTATAAATTTGAAACACAAAAGTAGATTGAGATCTTATATTTATGAAAAAAACAAACCCTTTGTCTCACTTTTATATTAGCTAGGGATAGAAGGGAGCATTTAATTAATAATCAATTATTTCAAGATATTGAAGTATAGATTATACGCATTTCTTAGATATTCTTATTGATGATGATAATATTAATTGACTGTGTTTAGCTTTAAAGTCCAAAACCTGAAGTCCCTCTGACATATATTTCTAGTTTAGAGTACAATTAGATTCGAATCATGAGGCTGAGTTATGTTTTCAAATTAAATACTCTATTTTTATGGCGTTGCAAACAATGATACATGTGATATGGAAGAAGATGAATTGCTTTCTGATGTTATTAACAGAGAGTGGGATTTACCTGAGAGGTGAGAGCCAACTGATGATCAAGAGACTATGAACTGCAATATCCTATTGAACCCATTAAACCAGAAGAGTTTAGTGAGTGGTGTAAGCCATGGAAACATCCTCAGAGAACAAAACAGTGTTAGTGACTAATTACGTGGATGAGAAGCTTAGAGGAGCACTACTAAAAAAGAGGGATTTAGTGGTGCCCCTCATGTGACACTTCTTTAAAGAAACGTCAAAGATAATTATTTTTTTAAAAAAATATATTTAAAAGCTATGACACTTACAATTATAAGTGCTATAATTGGTGTTGAGCTTCTATGATGCTTGCCCAAACAAGGCCTTCATTTTTTTTAAAAAAAAAATATAAAGCGCCAGCTATGGCGTTTGCTTAGGGAAGCGCCATAGCTGGCCTTTTTTTTTAAAAAAAAAAAGTAAGTAACTTGTATGGTGCTTCCTAGGCAAACGCCTTTCAAGGCTTTGTCTGCATTTAAAAACATTAAGTCTCTTCTTCCCTTTCATTTAAAATAAATAAATAAGGCCTTGACAAATATTGCTTCCCTATTAAAGAGAAAAAAAGGGAAGCTTGCAAGTGCCTTTACTTTCTTTACATTTAAAAATAAAATGTATCGAACTTTTTTCTAAAAAAAATAAAGAAAGGAAGCTTTGACGCTTCCTAAAATAGTGCCATTGCTTCCCATTTTAAAACTTTTTTTTTTTTTTTTTTTTGCCTTGTATAGGAAATAGATCTGAGTAAAGCTTCTTGGAGTCGTTTGTTTAAGCCACACCTTTTCTTTGAGAGTTATAAAAACTATTTGCAAGTTGACTGTTAACCTCATGAAATTCTTGTTAAACTTGCACATTTCCCCTTAATTTCTCACACATTTTGGTGAAATAATGGATACCCGGGGGTTCAAAAGTGAGGGAAATGTGCCTGATGCATATTTGGCATAAAAAGAGCATAAATGTTGTGATTATGAATGAATATTTTGTTATGTTTATCAACTGTTAGCTTTTATGAAGTTCTTTGTGTTGATAGGACTATATTTCAGTCACAGTCAAAGCCAGAGAAAGCACAATTCAATAAAAAGAAGGTCAAATGGAGTTTAAGTAATCAAACCATGCCATGGAAAAACAAGAAAGTGATGAAAACAGATCTTGACGGGAGCGAAGCTGAAATTCAAGAAGCTTGGCTAAGACCAAGACTTTTCCCTGGCCGTGGCCAAAACCTCATCAAGAAGCCTGGCCGTAGCCAAGCATTGCCACTGGCCGGGCCAAGGCTATTCAAGAAGCTTGGCGGCGGCCATTGACATAGTAGCAGCTGATGCTGATGACTTGTAGACACGGAAGGGTTGGGTGGAGTCTCAACTCCAATAGCTGACTTTGATGGTATTGTATCTTATATCTTTGTGGAAAACAATGATGCTAGTTCTAAATGTTTCATTGTACTGAAGAATTTTGCCAGAATTATCGTAAATACCATGTTTCCCAACTCATCGGTTGCTATTAAATATTCCTTGCAGATTGAAGAAACTTTATAATGCAATACAATACATTTAGGTATTTTATTCACTTTAGATAATTGGATGGAATAATTGAAGAATGGTGTGAATATATGGTTAGACAATTAGATAATATTTAGGTATTTTATTCACTTTAAAATTAATTGTCCATTATCATTGTTGTAATGCAATACATTTATAGTGATTTTAAGAAATAGTTATTTATTTTGAGTTATTTCATTTTACTATCGTATTATAAATTGTCTATTTATTTGAACTGTAAATATCGAGGGTTTTATTAGAAAAAGGAAAAAAATTTAAAAAATTATTTAAAAAAAAAAAAGACCTGACCTCTTTTTTGCACTTCCTCCAAAGGAGGTCACAAAAGACTTCCTTTGGAAGAGGTTACAACCTCCTTTGGCACTTCAATTGGAAGAGCCAAAGGAGGTAATAGGTTGCTATTTAAAAATATAATTACAAAAAAAAAAAAAAGATATGGCTCTTCCATAGATTCAAGAAGCATCATAGCTATTTTTAATGGCATTGGAAGCTATGACGCTTCCCAAACACTATAGTATTCTTTAAAATAAATGTCACTTATTGTATCTTTTGTAGTAGTGGAGCCTCATTAAAATACATTTAAAACTACAAGGACTTGAATATCAATAAGTTTCCCTTTTGGATTTTATATTAATTTTGATGTTAGATATTGTATATATAAGAACGTGTCTTATAAAAAATCATCATATGTATAACACACACACACACACAGACTACTTTGTGTTTAAATATAAGTCACTTATAGGGGAAAGTTTGGTTCAAAATATAAGTTACTTATAGAGTAATTAATAATATTTTGTCAATTTTACCCCTAATTAATTTATATTAGGAAGAAAGAAAGAGGTATGAAAATCATTTGTAAAGTAAAAAGAGATAAAAAATTTTATAAGGGCAAAGTAGAAAATTTTATTAATTTAATGCATTCTTTGATATGCAAGAATATTATGGTACAAGAGACTTAAATTTAGACACATGGTGGTATACGTTGGTTTTATCCATGTACCAATCCCTGGCAAGCTTTGGATCGAGCATGTTAGGCATAGCTATAAATATTGCCACTAGCGACGGCAAGGTCTTGATCATTTGATCATTTTCTGTTCAACTAAGATATTATAGTAACAAACTTGTAATTTAGAGTATGAAACAGAGATACTGTAATAACAAGCCATTTTTTATAGACTGATAAAAAAAGATGACACCCATATGTGAATACATAAAATGTGAAAGAAATTATATATGAAATAAAAAGAAATATATATATATATATATATATATATATATATATATATATATATATATAACAAGTTAACAACAGAAACAGACGATTATATGAGAAAAGTAGTAATAATAATGCACAGTTTATTACAAGGAACGAATAGAATAAATGCAAAGATCGATAGGTCTACATAACGGAGATGTAGGCTTTATACATGGAGATCTTATATTGTCTCTTATTATGCACTTGAGAATCTATCATATATATATATATAGAAGAAAGTAATGACAAATGTTGAGTTGTAAAGTGTCTCATGATTTGCTTCTGCTTCGATTAATGGAGGAAATAACAGAGACGATGGCCATGGAGAGGCAGGCCACAGCCAAAACCGATGAAGCAATAATGGCTCTATCAAAAAATTTGACTACTTGGGAAATAACGTCTTCAATAATTGGCATCTCAGAAGGTAGGGCTGTTGAGTTGTAGAATTCCTCTTCCTCTTCCCATCCTCTCTTAATCTCATGTGACACACCAATCCCAACACCTATCGCGGATGCCAGCACCAGACTAATCACCTGTATACAACCAGCGGCCATCAAATCCATCACATTCACATTCAGTGCTCATCACAGCAATGCGATGAAAGATCTCGTATGTTGATTATATATATATATATATATATATCATTCAAGCAAAAAAAAATATAAGATTATATTAGAAGGTGAACAATGAAGTATAACCTTGTCGCCATAGAAGTCAAAATTAGGGAAGAAGCCATTGCGAATAAATCTCTTATGCTTCGCAGCATAGTACACTGCAAATGGAAGTTGTATGATCCCATACGCTACTGATATTGCTGCCACTGCTACCACGTATCTGCCCAATATATGGAGACACACACGTCATTAGTTCCATAAATTACGGTGGCTATATTGCTTCATCCAGTCCTTGATGTAATACCCGACTAACTAATTTAGGTCGATTAAAGTTGTTAGTTAAGTTAGTTAATATAATATGTTTCTTTCTATTCCTTCTCCTACTTAATTATTGCTAAAGAAATATTAATAGAGTTAATTTAGAGAAAATGGATAAAAATATGAAATGCGTTTTACATATAAAACCAACATCAACTCCCCAATTTGATCATATGTTAAAAACTGAAGGAGTGTCATTTTCTCATTACTAAATTATGGGGACTTCATCGGAGTTATTTGTTGCAAGGATATAGATTTTTTTTACTTTAAAAATCTTATGTATTTTTTAAAAAAATAAAAAGTAAACTATACAAAGACTTTTGGGAAAATTACTTAAAAATCTCTCATTCTAACATTTATTACATAAAGATTCCTAAGGACCCATATTCTTAAGTGGACGCAATTCTTTTTTGGTGATATACAAATCTTTAATTAGTTATATGCAAATTTCTTCTTTTTACACATAATTAAATATATGTTGCATATAGCTGAAGAAGAGTTGCATTCATTAAAGATGGGTTGCATACACTATGTATTGCACTTGGATTCTTAAACAAATTTCAGGTGTCATTGAATAATAAATTTTGTAATGGGGCTTTCAGCAATTTTCTCTGAACCTTTTTCCCCCTCTTGGGTGCCTTCTAAAAATAACCGAACGCAGTGGATAAAAAAAGTTGGATGAAAATATGAAGATGCCTAGAAATATCACATCTAAAAGTCATTGAACGATAAATAATTTTTTATGATGTCAACCAAACACATTAATTTATTATTCTTTTAATAAAATGCGTGAACAATTCAAAAAACACTTATTTTATAAATTTTGAACCAGAAAACAGGCACTTAATCTTTTGTTTCATCAAAGAAGTTTGTAAATATTTCAATGAATAAAAATTTATTAAAACCCAAGAGATCTATATTAATTTGAAAAATTTAAAAAATAATCACATGTAATTTGTTTTTGTTTCAGTAGTACTCAGATTTTTTTTTTTGGCATTGTTGACTCTTATTTATTAGTATTATATATTTTCATGCATATGGGAAGAAAACTCAATTTCAGTGATGTAGCTAATAAAACTAAGGTGATATGATGATGGAAGATTGTTGAATTGTGGAAAAGATAATTAATTACCTGAAAGCCGTAAAATCCTGGAAATTCATTGAGTTGATATTTAGAATATTATTTCCATAATTGAACTTGTTAGTAACCATTAAGGGGATTGTTGCCACTGAGGCTGCTAGAGCAATGATCCTCAACACAAGCATTGAGCTCGCAGCACCTTGATGAGACACCATCTTCAATAACATAATTTCCTCTAATTAACCTAATTAATCAACTCTCCTAATTAATCTCACCCTTCTTAATTACACAACACATATATATTCTCTCTGTTTAATTTGTCCATTGTCCTCCCTTGTTTACTCCAATGCCTTTGATTTGTTTTAATTGTAAGGTGCAAAACCGATTCTTTTGATTGGCCCATTCCCACAATGCAATTGACATTGGGCCTGACGATTATATATTACAGTTAATTCTTTTTCCTTTTGTCTTGAATATATATATACGTGCTATTTCATTTTAAATTGTGGAGTTGATGACATATCTTAGTCCATATATATGTATATATATGAGACGCTTGGGGTATGTTGGATTTTGCTGTAAATGGATTGTTGGAACTCACGTCTGCCATATATATGGTGGATTAAATTGTTTCCTTTTCTTTTTTTGTGTGGATAATTAATTAGATTAAAAAAAGTTCTTCAAGATCTCACTTAGGAAGTTGGGGGTTTAGGGTTGAACATTATCATCCACTAAAATCAATGCCATGTGACTTTGAATAGGCATGCCAGAAGACATCAGAGGTAAAACCAAACCAAGTATCCTTCAAAGCTTTGGACCAAGCATGAACGTTTTATATATACTCCTTTAATCCTATTTATAAAATATTTCCAACATGTTTCACATATATCAAGAAAAACTTTAAACCTTCTTAACTTTTCCATAAAATTCAATAAGTTTCCAACTTTACCCCTTTTAATATACATTATACCCTATGGAAACAAAGTCTACACAACAATAAATGAAGGGTAGAGTTGTACATTCATATGAAAAAATTTTCTCTCTATCTTATAAATACCCAAAAGTTTTCTTCTGTCTATATCCTATAAATAGGATCAGATGAGTATATATGTTGCCAGTAGTTAATTTAATTATCCCTTTCCTTGGGATTAGGTATTTGATCAATTGGTTATTTTCTTTTATATACTGTCACAAATTAACTTGTAATTTAGAGTACAACGGAGAGATGCAATAACAAGCCATTTATTATAGGCTGAATGAAAAATAAAGATGACATGCATACGTGAATACGTAAATGAACACGAAATTATATGAATACAAAGATTAAAAAAAAAAAAAAAAAAAAAAAAAAAGTTAACAAGTGAAGAGAGACATATGAAACAAGTAATAACAGACGTAAAGCTTTATCGAGATATCTTGTTACTTATCATTTATTTGAGAATCATATATAGAAGAAATGATGAATGAAATTATATATGTTGAGTTGAAAAGGGCCTCATCATTATTTGCTTCTGCTTCGATTAATGGAGGAAAGAACAGAGACGATGGCCATGCAAAGGCAGGCCAAAGCCAAAACAGAAGAAGCAATAATGGCTCTGTCATAAAATTTGAAGACTTTGGAATTAAGTATGTCAATAGTGCGTCTTTCCAGATTTGGGATTCCTGAGAAGTTTGAGGTTTCGAAACTCTTCTTGCCTTCATATGCAACTCCAATCCCAGCTCCTATCGCCGTTGCCAAAAGCAGACTAATCGCCTGCTTCATCACATTCACGTTACATTCGGAACTCATCATAGTAACGAAGAGCTCAGATGTTGATGATTGATTGATAATTTGAACTCTATCTAATTAACTTTAGACCATTCATATTTAAAATTGAATTAAGGTGTAATTTTAGCGACGAACTTTTTTGTTATGGGCGTCTAGCATAGTTAAATTTGGGTGAGTTTAAAAGTAGACGCAATTTTAACAATTTTCATTAAATTGGTCCAAACAGCCATCACTTTTTTTATGTAGGACCCACTTGTTCTCTTTCTAGATTTATATTAGACATTTGAGTCAATTTAACAGAATTACTAAAATTACACAATTTTTAAAAGATCATGTTTACTTTTGCACCTTTCTAAACTTAAATGTGCCATACACTTCTCATAAAAAACTTTATTAATTGCTGAAATTGCACCTTAACCCTATTCTTTATTTCAATTTTTAATTGATTATTGAATTATTTAAAAAAAGAAATATAAGATTAGGAGGTGAATGAAGGAACCTTATCGCCATAGAAGTCAAAATTGGGGAAGAAGGCGTTACGAATTAATCTCTTCTGCTTCACAGCATGGTACACTGCAAATGGAAGTTGTATGATTCCATACGCTGCTGATATTGCTGCCACTGCCACCACATATCTGCACAACACACAATAACATATTAACTAATTTCCTTCGTCTCTTTAATGTAGTCATATAACTCCTACATTTAAGATAGGAAGTAGTAGTATTTTCCCATGGAACGAGGGTAAGAAAAAGCTCAATTACAGTGATATGTACTCCTTTACGTACATTTTATAAGACGTTTTTAACTGGTTCATCACATGTGTCAATAAAAACAGTCAAATTCATTAAATTTATCATAAAATTCAAGTAATTTTCATTTGAAAATTACTCTTATTAATCACACTGAACTCAACCATCATATTATTTTGAAAAAAATATTTTTTATACTCATTCAAACTATATCAAAACATCTTATAAAAATTAAGAACCAAAAATATTTTCCTTGCAATATAAACTAGATAAAGAGGAAGATATGCATGGAAGACGATGTTGAATTGTGGAGAAGATATAGATTAATTAATTACCTGAACGCCATATAATCTTGGAATTTGACATCCAACAAAGTGATGTGAAAAAAAGGATCATAATACTTGGCATTGTTAGTAACCATTAAGGCGATTGTTACCACTGACGCTGCCAAAGCAATGATCCTCAACACAAGCATTGAGCTCGTAACACCTTGAGACACCATCTTCAATTGATATTATTAATTACTACACTTTGGATCGATTATCTTTTCCTCTAATATTAATCAACTCGATCTTCTAATTTCACCCTTCTAATTAGTTACAATTGGCCTCTTAATTACACATATTTATATATTCTGTGTTTTCTCCATTGTCCTCCCTCGTTCACTCCAATGCGTTTCATTTGTTTTATTGTATTAATTTATGTGGAAAGCCGGTTCTTTTAATTTATTTATTCTCACAATCCAATTAACATTGGACCGGTTCGATGATTAAATATATTCCTCTCGTACGTCTAGCCGTTAGAGAAGAGATTGGTTTTGATCCTATATGAAAGACTCAAATTTATAATTTGTTTTCCAAACTATATCCATTATATGATTATTAGGAAGGTTTCTATAAGGGTAATTTTCAATACAAATTATTAAAGGGGTATTTTAGAAAACTAACACATTTTTTTATGAATATGTAACTTAACTAAATTACTTTAATTTTATAAATTGATTATCTTACTCTTATATTTAGAATAGAAAATATTTTAGTTAGTTTTTTTTCTTTTGTTTTGAGAAATATTAGACCCACTATTTCATTTTACATTGCAGAGCTGATGACAGATCATATGGACCATATGTTTGAGACACTCGTTGGGGTTTGTTGGATTTTGTTGTAAATGGCCCGTCATATGGCAGACGAGAGCCTGTAACTGTGTAGTGTAACACGCATTGGAATTTTCATTTTAAATTGTTTCTTTCTAATTTATTTTTTTGGATAATTAGGCTAAAAAATTTTCAAGATATTAATTATGAACACCATCCAGTAAAATCAATACAATATTTGCGTGAATAATCAATTTTTTGTCTCGATTTACAGTATTCTGACGTAAATCGATCAATCACCCGTCTAATTGTCAACACCCATTTCCATTTCGATAATCGAAGAGTAATAAACACGGCATTCAATGGGCATACAGAAAAGTACAATTATACTGATAAAAATATTCATTTACAATTCTGATATCGTTCGTAGACGAAAACAGAAAATACAACGGAAGTTTTAATATTTACAAATTTCACCAAAAATATCACAAAATAGTCTAATTATGACCACGTTCTTGTCCTTGCCTCGAAACATGTGCCGTTCACTTTCCGGCGTCTATGTCTTTTCCCTTTACCCCACTGGTACCCGCTGATGTGTTTATTTAAAAATAAGGTGAGATTCCGGAAAACCCCAGCAGAAACATGCTATCGTTCATAGAAAATGCGAAAAGTAAATATAATATATGCCCTGTATGCACCAATTAATGAACATTATAAACATATCATCTGCATGTATACATGAGTAGGGTACAACCCAACTATTCTGCACCGGTTGGGTTTTCACCAACTCCAGTGTAAGTGCCTCTGACACTTCTGGCCCCTCTCTGGGCAAATTGTGTTGATTAATAAAGCACATGTATAAAACAATGGCATTCACACAATCACATAACTTGTGGCATAGTGTATGGAGAATAATGTCCCTACCTCAAGCTTTAATATCCCTTTTTTAAATGTGCCTTAAAGAACGTGTCGTATCCAGCTTCCAAATCGG
Organism: Inga laurina; assembly: GCA_963855925.1. Classification (NCBI taxonomy): domain Eukaryota; kingdom Viridiplantae; phylum Streptophyta; class Magnoliopsida; order Fabales; family Fabaceae; genus Inga; species Inga laurina. Next base: position 27,978,057 of record OY979703.1, on the reverse strand, counting down.
TCCTAAAATATTAAATGTACTAGAAATAGGTCATAACCTATCCAGGTATCATTTTAGACTCTTCCATAATGTTTATTGTGGTTATATTAGTCTATGGTGAACATTTACAAAAATGCCCCCAGGAACCTGGGAACCCGGCCTGGCCCCGCCGTACCTAGTCCGATGGCACGTTTTCCCAAAATTTTGAATAAGGCTATTCTAACTTATTTTTGCCCAAAGAATCCATTTTCGGGCTCGAAATTACCAAATTCACTGTCAAATTACTAAAATACCCTTGACAGCCCCTATTCAATGATTTCAGTGGCGTTTTCGTAATTATGCTTTTTCGGCATCTACTGAAAAAGTGTCCAACTGTAACCCCACCTATTTTTGCCCACTGAGTCCAATGGAACCATTTATTTCATGAAAATTCAACTCCTACTACCAGTTCTGGTCCCGGCCGAAATATTAGGGGAAAATGGAAAAAATGAAGTTTTGTGTTTTAACTCCCAAAACTTGTACTTTTCCACTTCTAATCCTTGATTAACTTACTTAAACACTTCTTAACCATGATTTAAAGGATTTTGGGCAGCATAACCCCTTAGGGTTATGGCTTTTCTAATTTTACAACTCAAACCAAAAATCATAAAAACCAAACAACAATTATCAACAACTCAAGAAGGTAAGTTCATGAAGTTATCCTCTTTGGCTACTTGATTTCCTCTTACTCTAGGCTCCTCCTCCCTCTCTTCGTGATCTCGAAGTGTGACTTCACCACCATGGATTCATGAGAAACAAGAGTTTAGAGAAGGATTTCATGGAAGATCATAAGGAAAATGCTTAAGAGACAACACTTACCTTAGTCTTCTTGCTCCTTCTTCTCTCTAGCTCCCAAGACTTCACAAACTCTCTCTCTCTCTCTCTCTCTCTCTGTAACCCCCTGACTTTAAACACGTAATTATAATTCGATAACACATATTTAAATCGAATTAGAGACCATTGGATGCTTTAACCTCGTTTTAAACTTTCTATCTCACAGTAAAATTTTTACAAAACTTCCAAAACTCTTTTTTTCCCATCCAGGTCTCAATTTCAATATTCGAATATAATTACCTGTGCAGTTAATGTACATTCAATCATATCAGAGTGTATAACCGCATCCCCGGCAACTCCCGGGTTCTATGCATAAAAACCTGAAGGTTTATAAGTATACACTAAGGGATTACACAACCAAAATCGAATGTAGTGTTCCTGATTCAGAATATACAGTAATCCCAAGTTCAAAATACATAACCAACGTTTCCAATTCAACTATATACCCCCAAGGGTCCTAATTACTCCGGGTTGGCCGCTTCTCCTTTGAGCCACACGCCCTGTCTGAAATGTTAGTCATAGGAAAGAATGAGATTCGAGAGAATCTCAGTAGTAACAAACCACTCACACAATGCATAAACACAAAGCATGTACATAAATCACAAACAGCAACAGTAGCAGCAATTCACAGATACATGGTTTTCACCACAAACGACAGCACTCACGGCTGTATACACAATACGACAACTCTTGCTGTAATCAACATCACGACAGCTTACGCTGTAATCACAATAACGACAACTTGCGCTGTAAACGACAGCTTGCGCTGTAAACGACAGCTATCACCAGCTGTAACCGCAGCAGCATCAGAAATCATCATAAAACAGTGATACAACACACATGCAATGCATTACACAAAGTATAAGAGAGAGAGTCACTACCTTGTCCTTTCCTGACGTCCTTCGGCGCAGTTGGCTCCCGAGGGCGGCAAATATCGAATCCTACAATTCCAAATGCACTATTTAGACACTTCCATAGTGTTACTTGGGGTTATATGAGTCTATAATGAAAATTTACAAAACTACCCCCAGGGACCCGGCCCGGGCCCGCCGTACCCCGTCCGGTTGCACTTTTCCCGAAATTCTAATCTGGGCTATCCTAACATATTTCCGCCCAAGGAATCCATTTCCGTACTCGAAATTATCAAATTCAATGTTAAATTACAAATTTACCCTTGGCAGCCCCACTTTAAGGGTTTTAGGGGCGTTTTCGTAATTATGCTTTTTCGGCCTTTTCTGAAAAAGTGACCAACTGTAACTCCATCTAATTTTCGCTCCTGAACTCAATGGAACCATCAAATCATTGAAAATCCAACTCTAAGACCCATTTCTAGAGCTGGCCGAAATTTATGAGTTCTCCGGGAAAAATCGGGGTTTTACGATTTCGGCTCCGTAAACGCGTTCCTTTCTACTCCTAACCACTTTATTAACCATTACATTAGGTTAAAACTAACATTAAGACCTAATTTGGGCAGCATAACCCCTAGGCCATATTATTTCCAAAATTTAAAACCAATGGCAATCCGGTGAAATTTCACCGATTAAATTGCCCACAGCAGCCAGAATAAGCAATATACGAAATTTTGGAAGGTACCTCAAGTCCTAATAGCTTCTCCTTGACTTGGCTGAAAACCCTAGCCTCTTGAGCACCAAATTTGCTTCTCAACACCTTAAATAACATAGAAGAGAAGCTTAGGAACAAGGTTATACGCGTTAGGAGCTAGATCGTCGGAGAAATCGGCTTACCTTGCGAGATTTCTTCCTCTTTTTCTCTCTTTTCTCCAAGCTCTCTTCACGTCTTTTTTTTCTCTGAAATGGGTCGGGAATGGCTGATGAAGATGATGGAATTGCTTTTAATTCCATGTTGATGTCACCTTACCACATGATGATGTCATAATTTCTAATTTCACATTTTCGGATTTTCTGGCAGATTTTCTGCCCAACTTTGAAAAATCATAACTAATTCTAGAAAAATAGAAATGAGGTGATTCCAAAGCCAAATGAAAGATATTTAAGTCCTATTCATAGGAAAAATATTGGCCATTACTGAAAATCACCACAAAATTCCCAGAATTTCAATCTTTGCATACTGTTCCAGAAAATAATTAATTTCGCTGGGAAAACTTCAAAAATCCAAAAATCTTAGGTCACAAATCAAAATGATACAAATTATATGTTCATTTTGAAGCTTGACATGTGAAATTTAATACTGGAAAATTTCAGAATTTTTAGACACCATTTGCCTATTTAAAACGTCCATACAAATTGGCTGCCTTATACAGAGTTTCAATGGACAGAGTTTTCAACTTTTGCACAATTGTTCCCAATAGTTCCAATTTCACAATAAACACTCTCCCCACACAAATTTTCACAAGGAAGCCATTGGAATCATTAAAATATCCAAATTCCCATCACAGATTCTCCAAAAGTGTTTATTCAACAATAATTACATCACTTTTGGAGTCATTAGCCCTTAATCCCATTTTTTGGTTATTACACACACACACACACACACTCTCTCTCTCTCTCTCTCTCTCTCTCTCTCTCTCTTCTCTTGGTCTTGGCCGAATGGTGACTTGAAAAGAGGAAGGAGTATGTTTTATTAGTTTGGTCTTCCATCTTCCTATCCATTGATTTGATCAAGGGCTTCTAATGTGACACTTGTCACACTCTTCTCTTCCTCATTTCTCCACTTTATTTCCATTAAGTTGAGTCAATGTCTTCCCTTTCTTGCTCCAAAAAATCTGTCCCTCTCCCTTTCTTTTCTCCACTAGTCCATGTTTCTTTACCTATGTTCACACTCTTCATGCAATCATGCTTTTCCATTCCTTCACTCAAGCTTCTCTTCCTATTCTTACACTCAACATTAATCTACCAACTCACTCAACCTTATGCCATCCCTTGTCATCATTTAGGTCCAAGTGGGTTTGACTAACTTTTTCCCTTATTTTTCTATGTATTGGATGAATTTTAGGGAAGGTAGAGGAGAAAAAAAATGTTTTTCATATATTCCATAATTCATATAATTGAACAATGTATAATTCCCCCTAATTCTCCTAATTCTTGATTTATTCTACAAAGAATAATCCCATTTATGCATTTTCTTGTATTTTCCTTGATTAATTGAAATTAACTCCAATTAATTGGAAAATAATTAATCTTGGGCTAAATTGGAAAAATTATGATTTTGCTATCCCCTTTGTAATTTAATTCAATTTTTGAATTAATTTGACCATTTCCTTATGAATATGAATATTTCACAATTCACAAGATCCAAATTCATGAATATTCATCATTTTATTGAATTATTCAAATAATTACAATATATTTTTTGTGAATAAAATTTGGGGTGTTATACTAATAATGTCTCGGACAAATTGCAAAGTTGATGAAGACTGAGAGAAGTGTTAGATTTTTTAACTATTTAATTAAGGGTTAAGGTGCAAATTTAACGATGAACTACTTTTCTATGAACACTCAACATAATTAACTGTTTTTGGGTGTAAAAGTAGACATAATCAATTTATTTGGTGGCACTTCTAGCAACGCAATTAACCCGAATTTACTTCCATTACCTTTTGCAATGTGGGTCATACCAATCTTCTCACTCTATATTATTTTAATAATTTTTTAAAACATATGTGCCTTTTTATTTTAGTCAGCTCCCAAAATGTGACTTAATTTTTTTTTTCAAAACAAATAAAGGGAGTTAAAAATTTTTGGTCATTCAGATATTTGTCTTGTAAATACTTACATTTATCTTATAAAAAAACTTTATTGCAACCCCTTAAGTCAAAATTAAATTAAATTTTGTCATTGGAAAGACAATAGTGCCCTTACTTTATTTTTTCATAAGAGCATTTACCGAACAAATAAAAGGATTTAAAAGAATCCAAGGAGTTAAAAAAAATTTGGTCATTCACATATTTGTCTTGTATATACCCATACTTGTTTTGTAAAAAATTTTTACTGCATCCCCTTGGGTCAAAATAAAATTAAGTTTTGCCAGTGGAAAGAAATAATGCCCTTACTTTATTTTTTTTTCATAAAAGCATTTACAAGACAAATATGGGCTTTTACAAGACAAATAAAGAGATTTAAATGAATCCAGGCAATTAAAAAATTTTGGTCATTCACATATTTGTCTCATAAATGCCTATGTTTGTCTAGTAAAAATTTTTTACTACATCCCCTTGCGTCAAAATAAAATTAAGTTGTCATTGGAAAGACAATAACATCCTTACTTTATATTTTTTCATAAGAGCATTTACAAGACAAATATGAGCTTTTACAAGACAAATAAAGAGTTTTATAAGACAAATAAAAGGATTTAAAAGAATCCAGGGAGTTAAAAAATTTTGATCATTCACATATTTGTCTTGTAAAAAAATTTTAAGTGATATGTTGGCGGGATACCTAAAATAAAATTGCTTTTATGGGTATAAGTGATATTTTGCCATTTAAAAAGGCACATATTTCTAAAAATATATTAAAATAATATATAGTGAGAAGACGGGTGGAACCCATAATGTAAAAAGTAATGAAAGTTAGCTCGGGTTAATGGTGTTGATATAAGTATTGCTATCAAATAAATTGATTATGTCTATTTTTGCACCTGAAAATAGTTAATTATGTCTACGTTGCTAAATGTACACCTTAACCCTTTAATTCATAATCAATTGTCAACTAGAAATTTTAAGATATTTAATTATATACTATATTTCTTAGATATTCTAATTTATGATTAATGAAATAATTAAAATATGACAAATGTTTGTTACATGTGTTGTAAATATTGTGTGTGAGTGTGTCAAAGGAAGAAGTCTCATATTGCTTAAGATTGGAAACACCCTAGTACATAATGAAATATGAGCATGAGCTAATAAAAAGGCTAAGAAAAGAAGTCTTTAAACTAACCGTTGAAACATTTATAAGTTTTAATTATTTGGTATCATTATATTATTAATTGGTTTTAATAGCTTTAATTGCATTGAAATACCCTTAGAAAATATTTCATAATTGCAGTTTTAATTGTTATAACGAGCATGTGCTTCTCGTAAGTTGCATGGGGAGCTTGCTCATTTTGATATTATTTTTCTTTACTTGATTATTTGACACTCATATTATTTTTTATATACAAAAAATTTAATATAATAGAATAGTATTTGAATTATATCATAATCACTAATGATAAATATTCTTCTTCATAAAACTTTTAAATTGATACAACTGAGTAGGATATGAAGCATCACAATTCATAAATATCTTTTTGTATTATAAATAGTAGCATCACATGTGTAGCTTGTAAATCAAAAGTCAGTTTATTTTAATTCCAATCACTAAATCACAATAATGTATTCTTACATTCTTTTCCCATGTGATACATTAAAATTTAACGGCACATGCATATTCCTATATATTTTATAAGCAACATTGGTTCTAATCTTCTTGTATCCACTTTCACTATCTCCTATAACTACAAACAAATAACAAAAGCATCATGGTATTATTAAGTAAGAAATTGCATCCACAATTGTAAGAAGTGTGCTTAGAAGAACATGAGTTATTTCAAAAAAGCAAAGGTAGAAAGCAAGACACATACAGTTATACTTATTTCTTTCTAATTTAAGTTATAAATTTATAATTAATTATTCTCTCTTCATAATTTAATCTACAACGGGACAGTTGCTCTCTTTTTTAAGTAGTAGTGGGAAGATAAAGAAATTGCTTATCATTTCAACCTTATGTGGTTGGTAGCAGAAAATGCCAATAATAAATGAATCAACATCATGCTTGATGCACTCCCGCTGAATCAATAGTTTTAATAATATTGATATGCGGGGAAGGTAATTTAATCTCATCATCCCGATTACATCCCAGATGCATCATCAACTTTTTAAGAATGTAATGCATCCAAGTGAAACCGATAATATTTTTAAGATTATTGAACGTTAGCATAGAAAGCATGGAAAATAGTAGTCACTTTGTCTAAAGACATGCAATTTACATATTATTGAAGTTGACAGCAAGCATTGTTATGCTAAACTTGCAACTTATATTAAGATCATAAAGGTATAGAACAGCTTAAAATATTATTGTTTGTGTATTAAGGGACCTCCTCCTATTATGATTTAGGCATTCTAAGTCACAAAATGGAATTGCCTAAACACAGAAATAAGATTCTAAGAAGCCAAAACAAAATTATGTCCTACTCATTTTTTTAGTGAATTCATTTTTACTCAAAATGACATTCATTCTTATTTCATATGATATAAAATCTTAAATGATGTTATAAAAGTAGAAACTACATTCTACCAAAATTGGCATATTATATCAATAAATCAATAATATGAATAGAAAAAAAAAAAAGCTATCATTCTACTTTACTTTTCCACATCTACACAGGAAAAAACTTGCAACTCATGTTCTTACCCGCATTTAAGAAGGGGAAAAAAACTTTTTTCTTCACCTTATTTTTCTCTTTCTTTCCTCTTTAATTTTCTCTCAATCCAAACATAAGGTAAATGGCTTGGCATGATTAATGTATATTGGAATGGACACAAATGTTTGGTTCAGTATCATGACAAACTTTAAACTCATTTATAGTTGATGACTTCGTAATAGAAGTTGACATCAAAGATTTTTTTCGCCAAAGAAAATACTCACATTAAAGAAACTCAACAACATATCCTGCAAATTCCTACAAAGTAGATAGCTTGAGTACTATTGCTTGCTCTCATTCCATGACATATAAATTATGCATGATTTCCCCATTAGAAAAATACTCCACTGACCGATGCTATTATATTCAGTTCCATGAAAAGGCCCTGCATAGCTACAAAAAGTGTAGTATATAAAATAAAAATGTCTTTAAAACACCTTCAGCTTGTGAAAAATCAATAACTTCATCTTTAACAGAATCAGGGCAAAAGTAAGACATGGATACAATCACAAAACCCAAAAAATATTATGATAATATAATGGAAAAAAATCAGAAAAACAATACTGAAGTGGCTTTTATCGTCTAATATATTCTTGCTTTGTCATCAAATCCGTGATTACCCAATAGCTTGCCGTCCCTTGTCATCTGATTTTTTTATACAACCATACGCAAGATATTTCATAAAATACTTCATGGATATTGTGATAACAATTTCCACACAACTTAAGCAACACTAACAATTGATTTGTCTACTATGACTTTTGCACATTTGACATGGAAGCCTTTTATATAAAATTTCTAATAAAGCTGACTAAAAAATGTGAGTCTTAGATAAGTTAAATTTAAAAAAGCCCTGCCACATAAACCCAAACTATTAAGACCAAAAGTTCTATTGTTTTTCTATGATATTCACAATGTTTCCTTAAACATGTAACTTTTAACATTCTCAAGTCCAAACATGTTTATTGAGTAGTGTGCATGTTAGATCATATATAGTCAATGCTAGCTTTACACAAAACCACTAAATAATAAGAGCACATGTTCTACTTTTATTTTGCTAAACACATGCAGTTTCCTCAACCATGAAAAAACTAAACCTTGCTTACTACCCTGTAGCACAAACTATGTAATGAAATAACAGCCTACTGCCAAAAGTTAATCTATGATCGGTCATATCAATATCTATGCATTGGCAAACGATCCACAAAGGAGTTTCCACTTTAAGTTGAAAACTAAATAACAATAGCCACTCACCTATGGAGTCAATATAATGTTCTCATAAGTTTTGAAGAAACACCAAATAAAAACAATTTCAAAGTTCAAATGGACACAAAAATAATATTGCCACTCTTTTTTTAGTTTAGGAAAACACAAGTTACTAATAAAAATTGTGTAGGGAGCATTTAAAAGTTCAATGCAAAAGAAATTTGAAATACATTGCCAGCACATTATACATTGTGGTCTTGCAAATTATCGAAGCTTTTTTCTCTCAAAGTAACAAAATTTAGAATGTTGTCACAAAAAAATAATTAGAATAGTTGGTAGTCTGATCTTGACAGCCATAAGTAAAAGAGATTACCAAGTGGGTACCTTTCAAGTGACAAAGCATATTAGTTTATGGTTTGCAAAATTCATAAAATAGATAGCAACTGCTTAGCATGAAAGAGAAACAAAATACGTTTAAAAATGAGTTGCAGCACAGGGGTTCTTTGGCAAATGGAAAGCCAAATGGAAGTAGAGACTCTTTTAACATGCTATTATTACATATCATATGATGGGCATCTACCGAAAATTATAAAATGCAAGACTTCATATTCATAGCTTCTATAAGATTTATTATTATTTTAAGAGTTAATTAAAATTCATAATGTTTATATTCTCATCTTACTTAATGCAACAATTGCAAGTGACTTGGTAATTCTCAAACTACCATAATAAAATCATGGGAAAATTTTCTAAACATCAGGATTACTAATTAAGCAAAGAGATAAGGAATATTAAAGGTATTGATGCAAAATGTTGCATGTGTGTGTGTATGATCTTACAAGACTATTGATGATCAGCTTACTTAGATTAATAATATAATTAATAAATCAAAATATTGCATCTATCCTTGTATGCTCATCATCCATTATCCATATATCCTTCATATGTCTTATTTGCTTTTTGTCTCATTCCCACTTAGTTTGTGTCTCTTTGCATTTTGACCACACAAAAAAATACTTCTCACATTTTATTCATTTTCAGACTTGCTTTTTAACTTTTTCAGAAGGAAAATATCAAAAGGGTATCATAGATAAGCAAAGGGAAGGCTGGTTACTTGTTGGTATTATAAATTTCCCTTAAAGGCAAGGATGTCAACATGATATCAGCATTTTAAACCCAATGACTTTAAGAGGAATATGATATTATTTTTTCCAAACTTATTATTGCCCCTTCTATTGCAGCAATATATGAGTAAGTGATACAACATCCAACAACATTGAGTCCATCATGTGCTTTTATCACCTCTGTTTAAGACTGAGATATGTTTTCTTCAAGTTGCCAGCTCAAGGTTTAAGCCTTTTAAGTTTATTTAAGGTTGAGATGTGCTTCATCACATTTTGACATGGACTTTAGGTTTACACTTGCTTGTGTTAATAATCTTTGTTTTTTTGTAAAGCTTTGCACATAATTGAGAGGTTTGAGCAACATGGACACACCAACCTAAAATATTGCCTTCCATAATGAAGGAAAAATATAAGTAGATAAAGATAAGAGATGCGTACCGGGTTGGGTCAAATTCGGGTAGTAAGAGCTCATGCAATGCCCCAAATTTTGATTAAGGGCTAATGATAATTTTTGAGAATAATTTGTGAATTAAAAGATTGAATTATTATGTGTTTTGTGGCAATTTTGGTAAATGTGCCAAAATCAGTGGGAAATTAGAAAGAATGGAAAGTTATCAGTTAATTAGTCAGTGATTAATGGAGAAATTAATTACTAATTAATGAGAAATGAGATGTGTGACTAAATGGCTAATGGAGTAGTTAGAGTAACTAATTGGTTACTTATTTTATGAGAGCTAATAAAATTGTGACAAGTAGCAAGTGAAGATGAAGAGAGAAGATGGAGAAAAGTCAAATCTCATTGTTTATTGTTTCTCTCTCTCTCACTTCCCTCCCTTGGTTTTCCCTAAAGCAAGCATGGGAGTGTGAGAAATCATCATTTCTTCATCTCCTTCAAGCTCTCATCTTGCTCTCCTCTCTCTCCATTTCGGCAGCCATGGATGCGCAAGTGAGAGAAAGAAAAACTTGATTTTAAGGTAAGCCAATGACCTTAAATGCAAAACTCACTTCATTAATCTTGTTCCTAGGATTGAGGGCTCCATTTCTATGGTCTTAGATTGTCCATTGGTGATTTTTTGAGCACACAAGGGAATCTAAGGATTGGTGAATCAAGGAACCTCTTTAAGAAAGTTGTTTGAGGTAAGTGAAATGAACCTTTCTATCTATGTTTTATGCAATATGATTAAGTTTAGAATTTCTGGGATTTTAGGCCTTATTTTCAAAAATTAGGGTCTTAAAGAGTATGCATGATATGGTTATGAAAATGGTATCTTGTAGTGTGTTAGGAATAGATAGAATTGGTTTGGATTTGAAATGTCAAGTTTGAAGATTTTAAGAATTTTATGTTGAATATTGCCTAAAATTAAAGCATGATAATGGAATAGGAATTTGATAGTTTTGATAGTTCCATTGGATTCCTTGTGTAATTTTATGTGGGAATGGCCTTGGTTGAGAATTTGGGATCATTGGAAATACTTGGGCAAAGTTTGGAAAATGCTGTCATTTTGCTACATTTTTTGGCTTCTGATATGCATCACTCGAGTGATCTAGGGTCTTACTTGAGTGCGGCGTTGCATATTCATTTTTCCTTTATTTTTTCTGTTGTACTTTCATGCAAAAAGCAAAAAGTGTTGTCTCACTTGCGAGTGTTGTGGGTTCTCACTCAGGTGAACCTTGTCTAACTCAAGTACAGGTGTATTTGACATTATGAACTCGCGTGTCGGGTTGTCACTCGCAGTCAAATTTTCAAGAGTACGGTCTAGCACTCGCGGGTATTAAACTGTCACTCGAGTGGCAAGACCCCTACTCGAGTGCTCATCTCCTTTAAAAGTGTTTTTTCCTCTCGGGTGAGCACTTTCTGTACCTCACTTTGTGGAACTCGAGTAAGATTTGGCTATCACTCCAGTGATTGAATTCATGCTCGAGTGCAGCGATCTTTCCTTGACTCTTTTATTCCTTTCTGCTCTCAGGTGATCACTTCTGATGCTTCACTTTTTAGGACTCGGGTGAGAGTGAGGATATCACTCTAGTGTTGACCTCTATGCTCGAGTGCTTTGAGTATTTCTAGTTTCTATCAGTGCTTACTGTCATGCACTCGCATGAGTGTTCTTCTTATGACTCGAGTACAAGTCCATCATCACTTGAATGAGGTCTTCTTCACTCGAGTGCAACAGTGAAAAATATGTACTTTCACTTCTAAAAGGGGATCTTTGGGATAGTTCTTACAACCCTTTAGGGCTTTTCCTAAAGGCGTTTGTAGCTACTTAAGGGACATTAATGATAACCAAATTTAAGTGTTTTGAAATCATTAAGCATTGGAATAGAGAATAACACTTCATCCCTAATTATGAATTATAGGATTCGATATTTGTCCTACTCAGGAGAGACCAGTACCAGAGCACACACGGAAGGACTAAGGTAGTGACTTTTCTCTCATGTTGTGTATGATGCTTTGTATGCATGACTTATCATTGTGTTATTGTGAAATATTTCGTGTGAAAACTTGATGTTGCGAACTTGTACACATGAGGCCATTATGATCTTGTGAATGTGTTATCTGCCGTAGGGTATTATAGCATGAGAAGTCGTAGGGGGTGATGATTATCACACCTACCCCTGCCGTTGTATCTGCTGTTGTAATTGCCGAGGCTGCGTTATAGAATCATGGATTCCTACTTTGAGAATATGCCAGTGTCGCTTTGATGTAATGTGAAATATTTTATATAGATCCCAGCTATGGTGATATATGTCATATAAACATGTGATTGTGCAATACAGCGTGAGCAGACATAAGGATGACGTAGGTCACACCTACCCCTACCACTGTAACTGCCATTATAGTTGCTGTGTGTTATGTTGTGATTTGCTTACATGCTTTGTGGTTATACATACTATGAGTGATTTGACACTATGGGGATTCCTTAGAATCTCACTCTCCCAAAATTCAGATAGGGCTAGTGGTTTTAAAGAGAAGCAGGTGACGAAGGGTGGTTAGAGCTCTAGTATAAGTGTTTATTTTGGTTTTTGGTTATCATTCTAAATATTTGTACATAATATTTTGGATCATAGAATAGTAATTGTGTAATCCCCTAGAATGGAAAACTGATTATGGACATTTGTGCCTTGAAACCCTTTATTGATTAATAGAACCCGAGTGTGTCGGGAATTTACATTGTACTATGATATTTATGAATGAAATCGTATTGTTCAGGCCATTTGTATATTTGTAACATGAATATGAGACCGTTGTGAACAGGTTCTTCAAAAGTTTTTGTAAACCCTGTTTAGGGGAAAAGAAAAATTTTATAAGTCTCAAATTAGCCTGCGGTCTCTAATTCAAGTTAATTACGTGTTTTGAATGTAAATCTCAGCCTTGGTCGAGAAAGGGGGTTACAACTCACGCAAATATTAGACTACTAGAGCCTAATTGGGATTGGCATAGCAGTGCACCAAAACAAGCAAGATGGTAGGAAAGAAGAGAGATTTCCAGATGATTCAATGGCAGGAATGGATTGTGTAATATCCCAATTTATGATTAAGGGCTAATGGCATTGAGATTGATTAGAGCTAGGATTGAAGAAGCCCAGAGGCAAGATGACTGGATACAACGTAATTTGACTCGAATCGAACGAGGAGAAGTCAAGGGCTATGATGTGTCGCCTCGTGGATTAGTTCGCTATCAGAAAAGAGTGTGCATTCCACTTAAGGCGGAGTTGAGACAGAAGATCTTAGATGAGGCGCATAAGAGCCGGTATACCCTTCATCCTGGTATGACCAAAATGTACCATGGTTTGAAATCTATATATTGGTGGCCGGGTTTGAAGAGTGATGTGACAAAATATGTGGTAAGGTGTCTCACATGTCAGAAAGTGAAGATTGAGCACCAGAGACCACCGGGTTTACTTCAGAGTCCTGAGATTCCGGAATGGAAATGGGAAAGTGTGACCATGGATCTTGTTGTGGGATTGCCCAAGATCAGAAATTATGATGCGATCTGGGTTATTGTGGACCGGTTAACGAAGTCAGCACACTTCCTACCGATCAATGCTAGTTACTCTCCGGACAAGCTAGCAGAGATTTATATTCGTGAGATTGTGAAACTCCATGGCATACCAAAGAATATCATTTCTGATCGTGATCCCCGATTTACTTCGAGATTTTGGAAAGCATTGCATGAGGCACTGGGTACTCAGTTGAGATTCAGTACTGCCTATCATCCTCAGACCGACGGACAGTCAGAGAGGACTATTCAGACCTTAGAGGATATGTTGCGGGCATGTGTTCTTGACTTTAAAGGGAGTTGGGATCGTTTTCTTCCACTTGCTGAATTTGCTTACAACAATAGCTATTATGCGAGCATTCAGATGGCGCCGTATGAAGCGTTGTATGGAAGAAAATGCCAATCGCCATTGTGTTGGAATGAATTATCTGAGAGGAAGCTATATGGGCCGGAGCTTATTGATCAAACCTCAGGCCAGATTCGTGTTATTCGTAAGAGGCTTCTTGCAGCTCAGAGTCAGCAGAAAAGCTATGCTGACAAGAGGAGAAGGCCTCTAGAGTTTGATGTTGGTGACCATGTATTTCTTAGAGTATCTCCTGTCACCGGTATTGGGCGAGCAATCAAACGAAAGAAGCTGAGCCCGAGGTATATAGGTCCTTTTGAGATCCTTGATAGGATTGGGCCTGTTGCTTATCGTGTAGCCCTACCCCCGAACTTGAGCAGACTCCATGATGTGTTTCATGTTTCCCAATTGAAGAAGTACCAACCGGAACCGTCTCACATCGTTGAGTATGAGGATGTAGAGTTGCGAGACAATTTCACTTATGCGGTGGAGCCTGAGTAGATCATTGAACGAGAAGAACGACGACTCAGACACCGAAGTATCCCTTATGTGAAAGTGATTTGGAAGGGAATGACCCAAAGAGAAGCAACCTGGGAAGCGGAAGAGGATATGCGAAGGCGATATCCGGAGTTTATGGCTCATGTTGTGTGACAAATTTTGAGGGCGAAATTTATTTGACGGGGGGAGAATTGTAATATCCCAATTTATGATTAAGGGCTAATGGCATTGAGATTGATTATAAAATTGTGTAATTAAATATTTTGGGAAGTAATATGATGTAAATTTGAGATGAATGTGTGTGGTATTTGAGATCAATGGTTGAGATTCATTATTGATGGGTCGGAATCCTATACATTGTGTCTATGTGAGCTCATAGTGGAAGTGGATGAGATAGTGACATGTGGCATAGTGGAGGCCTTTGGATGAGGCACTAGAGGACAAAATGCTACTTTCCTCTCTTTTCTCTTTCTCTCCATCAGTAAAGTGTGTGTGCACAAGAGGAGGAAAATCACATTTCATCATCATCCCTTCCATCTCACTATTTTTCTCTCTCCTTCCTCCATTTTTCTGGTGCAAGCTTGGGAAAGAGAAGAAGAAAGCTTGGATTTTTGGGTAAGTAAATGCCTTCTTTTGCTCAAACTCCCTTCATTAAAGTTGATCCTTGAGTTAAGAGCAACATTTCTATGGTTGTAGCTTGTCCATTAGTGGTGGTTTGTGGCCACACGAAATTCTGGACTTGGGTGAATCAAGAACTCCCTTTGAGAAAGTTGTTAAGGTGAGTTTAAGAAACCTTTCTATATAAGTTTTGTGCCAAATGATTTAACTTGGAATTTCTGGAATTTTGGACCCATTTTCGAAAATTAGGGTCTTGTGGTGTTTGAATTGTTATTGACATGGAATTAGTGCCTTGTTAAGTGTTTTGGAATGAATGGTATTGAATTGAAGCTTAAAGGTGAAGTTTGAGAACTCTATATTGGTTTTGTGCATTGGGCAAAAACAGGGCATGTAATTGGGTTGTGAATTTGGTCATTTTGAAGTCACCATTGTGTTCCTTGAGTGATTTTGTGTGGGAATAAGCTTGGTCATTAATTTTGGAGTCATTGAACACTTTGGTAGAAAGTTGGAAATCTATCTTGTTTAAGCTCTGTTTTTCGCTGTCAGTTTAATTGAGCGTTTTGAATGACCAAATGGTATTGGAAAATTGTGAAACTTTCCAGTCTTAAATTTCACATCCCAAGCTTCAAAATGGACATATATTTTGTGTCATTTTGTTAAGAATTCTGTGAGATATGGTTGTCCAAAGTTTGGGATGAAAACAGAACTCTGTTTTGGAGTAGTGTATAGTTTTTGGTGATTCTGTATTTGTGTAGTCATTTCCAGTGAAGGGCTATATTTTTCCTTGAAAGAGGACTCATATACCTTTCATTTGGCTTTGGAATCACTTCGTTTCGATTTTTCTAGAATTAGTTATGGTTTTTCGAAGTCAGCCCAGAGTCAGGAAATTTCTGGGCCGCGGCCCAAGAGTGGCGGACCACGGCCCAAGCCTTTCTGACCTGTTTTGGGCCGCGGCCCAAGAGTGGTGGGCCGCAGCCCAAGACCTTCTGACCATCTTTGGGCCGCAGCCCAAGGATGGGTGGGCCGCGGCCCAAGCCTATGTTCCAGCACTTAGTGTTTTCGAAAAGCGACCTTCAACCTATTGTTTCCCAACCTTTTAGGGCTTTCATTAGAGTCATTTGTGGCCTCTTAAGAGTCCTAAATGATAACTAACTTAGTGTATTATGGGATTAAGTAATTGGAAAAGAGATTGATCAATTATCCCTAATTTGGTATAGGATTTGATATCTGCCGAACTCGTGAGCCAACTGTGCCAAAGATTGTCAGGAAAGATACAGGTAGCGACTCCTCTCTTATACTTTGTGTAAATGTATTGTATGTTTGCTTGTCATTCATTGTGTGGATGCTGCTGCTACTGCTTTGTGATACCCTGTGCTTTGAGATGCTTTGTGGTGCTTTGTGCTTCGTGTTGCTGCTACATAGTGTTCACCACGAAAGCGGGCGTTGTGCATAGTGTTCACCGCGAAAGCGGGCGTAGTGCATTGTGATTACAGCCGTGAGTGCTGTCGTATGTGGCGCAAGCCAGAGATCATTGTGAAGCTGCTGAACATGATAAACATGCATGCTCTATGTTTATATATTGTATGAGTGTCTTGTTGCTACTGGGATTCTTTAGAATCTCAATCTTTCCATATGACTAACCTTTTTAGACAGGGCGAGTGGCTCGAAAGGGAAGCGACCAACCAGGAGTGGTTAGGGCTTAGGGACATTTTGTATTGGATGTTGGTTATCCCTGTTTTGGTTTTAGGATTACTAAGTGTATATTTATGTAAATGAATATTTTGGATATGTAATCCCCATTTTGGGAACTCGCAACCCATGATATATATATAGATGAACCCGGGGGTTTGCCGGGATTTTAGTTTCCGCACTCTGATATTTCTTATGTAATTTGATTTCTCAAGTAGTTATATTCGCATGTGAATGTGAGACCCGGAATTAATACATTTTGAATCGATTTTGAAATACCTCATCCCAAGTTGAGGGATTATAAATTGTTGATTTGATTTTATTGGTCTCTATTTCACTTAAACTTTGAAATCCGGATGTAATTATTGTGAGGGGGTTACAGATTGTAACTGAGGGAGGTACACCACTATATATAATGGTTTAGGATGGCCACTAATTAGGAAATTGTGTGCACTTCTTCTTGCCTTTCAAGTTAGTAATTAGGAAAATTAATTCTCAATTAATTTCCTAATATATGGTAACTTGTCTCTTAATTAACAATCCCATAATTAATACTAACTTATTTTTCAATCCATAATTAATGCTGATTTGTTTCTTATTTGGCAAGGCTACTTGTATCCTAATCAAATAGTCCAACCCATCAAGGGCAGACTTGAACTCAAAGTCCAACAATTTCTACCCGCACTTGATGGGCCTCCCATCGTGCGACTACTACTTCTTTTTGTTTCATACTTGGTGTCTGTTGTGACCGCGTGGGCACAACATCTTTAAAAGTTTGGTGCTTGTGATACTAGAAATCCTTCATGTCAGATCAACATCCAAGGGCACCCTTTATGAACTTATAAATTGTTTCCTTTTATGCCCTAGGTCCATCCATACACTTAACTCATGGCATATCTAATCCCTCTCAAGTTAGAATTCCTTTTGTATTCATTTCTGACTCAGGTTTCCTACCATGCCTGTGGTATCCATACTTACTGGTTTTTCATATAACCTGTAAGGGACATGTCACAGATGCCATTACAATAGTGTACTTTAGCATAAACCTTCCATTTTTACTAAACATCAATCCGTTTTGACTTGGTCGCTTTCCTAGCTTTCACTTGTCAATCATATCGTGTGTGATCATAGAGTTTCAGCTAAAGTAGCTGGCCCCAAACTAAGCTTTCATGATGCTGCACAAGTTCTGAGGGCACCGTGGAATGATCTTTCCTTCCTGGGACTCACACTGCAGTGAACTAGGGATCTTTCACCTATGCCCCATGTTGCAGTCATTCTCTCAAGCACATTGATAAGTAAAATATTTGTATATTAATTTCCCCTTATATGATGCTTTTGTGGAAGATATTTGAGCTTAATGTAATGAATTTGGGTGAAATTGATAAATAAAAATGATCTTGGCATAAAATAGAATTTATCAAAAAAAAATATTAAATTTTGACCCTACTTTAGTTTTCAGGCAATATCTAGAGCTCTAGATGTCGGATTGGGATGTTATTTATATGGATAGAAAGCTAAGAAAAAAACCTATAACTTTTATGTTGAGGGCAAAACTCAGTTCTGTCTTCAAGGGTTTAAAATTTTGCTTAGAATTGAACGTGAATTTGTCCAGATCTGATCTTTTCCCACTAATTTGACCATAACTTGAGCTACAAATGTTGAAATGAGGAGCTCTAACTTGCATTTTTAAGGTAAGGTCTAGATCTACAATTTTCATGAAGACAAAAATGTGAGATTCCACCGTTTTGAATGTCAAAATTAGGCAGTAATTAAGAAGCATGGTTGCCACAAGGTCAACATTGGTGGCTTAAGGTCAAGATTCATGCCTAACAAGTGGAAATCTTTGCTGTAACATCCCAAATTTTATTCACCAATAGGCCTTGTAATTATTTGAAGCCTTCAATGAAATGGAATGATGAATATTCATGAGTTTGGAATTTAAGAAGTAAAAAAATTTTCATTTTCATTAGAATTGGGCTAGAACAAGATATGAAATTAATTTTGGACATTTCAAAAAGCCCAATATTGAAGCCCAAAATGGAATAACAAAAGAGCACAATACTTGGCCCAATATTAATCATAATTTCGGCCAAATAAAGGAAGGAAAAGAATAAGCTCCAAATAAATCCAGGAATGTAATGGAAAAATCGTAAATTTGCTAATAAATCATAAGATTAATTATTTTCCCTATTAATTGAAGTTAATTTCAATTAATTAAGAAAAAAGGAGAAATATATATATTTGGAGCATCCTTGGTCAAATAAATCAAAGTTTCAAAAGTCAAAGTTGGAGCAGTTATTATTTTCCCTTTTTCTTTCATAATTTTCGTCCAAGTAAAGAAATAAGAGGGAAAAAATAATTATGGAGTCATAAACATGCCAAGTGGCATCATCTAAAGCTAAGGGATTAACTAAGAATTTATTTAGTTATAAGCACATGTGGAATTTCCATTACATATTATATATGGTGCAATTAGTTGGGATAATGGGAGAAAGCCCAATTGGTTCATGCAAGGCCCTTGAGTGGTGGATTTTTTAGCTAAAAAGGAGGAAGGAAAATTGGTTCAAAGTCAAAGGGATTTATGTCACAAAATTAAGAAGAGATAAGGCTAAAAAAAAAGGTGTCATGAATCCAATAAATTAATATATTGTAAAAAAAAAAAAGATGGATAAATTTTAAAGCTTCATATTCCTCTTCCCTTTTTCATTCAAGACAAGCACCAAGAAAAGAGAGAGAGAAAGTGTCATAGAAGAGCTTTAGGAACTTAGGGTTCAAGAAAGAGCAAGAAGCCGAAATTAAAGCAAACAAATCTTCAAGGTTGAGGAGGGAGAAAGTAATGCCTGAAGAGACAAAGTTTGAGGATTAAGAGGTAACTTCAAGAAATGTAATTCCTTTGGTGTTTAGTTGTTGTTGTTGTTGTTGTGGATATTGTCATGATTTGTGATTTGGTTGTTGATTTTATAAATTTGGGATGTTGAAACCCTAAGGGGTTATGCTGCCCAAATTTCCTCAAATCATGCTTAATAAGTGTTTAAGAGAAATAATAAGTGATTAGGAGTGAAAAATAGCAAACTTTCAAGGTTAGATCAACAAAACACAATTCCCCTTTCTTTAGTATAAGTTTTAGCCAGTGCTAGAAATAGGGTTAGGGGCTGGGATTTCATTAATCTAATGGTTCCATTGTGTTCATAAGGGAACATGGTGTAGGGTTGGTGTTGATTGTAATACCCTGAATTTTGAGATTTGAGGCTAGAGAATAAGCCTGAGATAAGTAGACTGCTAAGCCTCGGTTTAGCAGGATCCCAAATTTCGATTAAAGATAAATGACTCCAAAAGTATATGTGATTAGTGATAAATGAACACTTTTGGAGAAGATGATGAGAATTATGAATGTTGCCTTGATTTTGGTATAATTGTGAAATGGATGATTCGGTTAGTGTATTATGGTGAAATTGGTGTCATGTGGTGTGATATGGTCATTGGAATTGGTTTTGACCTTTGAATGGAAAGCAATTGCAATGTGGAGTTTGAATTATGAATTGTGTTGACATGTTAGGGTTCTTGTGAAACATGTCAATGTGATGTGAATTTGGTTGAAGTAGTGCTTCCAATGGATTCCTTGTGAAAATTTGTGTGGGAATGGTATTTGATATGAAATTTGAACCATTGGAAGCAAATGTGCAAAAACTGAAATTCTGTCTATTGAAACTCTTTGTTGGGCAGTTTGTTTGTACCGATGTTTTGAATGAGCAAATGGTGTCTAAAATTTTGAAACTTTTCAGTCTTAAAGTTCACATGCCAAACTTCAAAATGGACATGTAATTCATGTCATTTCATTTTGTGAGCAGGGAGTTATGAATTTTTGAAGTTTGCCCAGCGAAATTGATTATTTTTTTGGACAGCAGGCAAAGATTAAGATTCTGGGAATTTTGTGATTCCAGAAAGCAAAATTCTATATTTTTCCTTGAAACTAGACTCAATAAGGGTTCTATAGGCTTTGGAATCACCTCATTTCGATTTTTCTAGAATTAGTTATGATTTTTCAAAGTTTGGGAAGAAAATCTGCCAAATATCCGAAAATTGGGAATTATGACATCATCATAAGGCAAGATGACATAAGCATGGAATTAAAACATTTTCTCATCATCTTCATCTCTCATTTCTGACGTCCTGCACAGCTGAATATAGAGAGAGTATTTGAGAGAAAAATAGAGAGAAGGAAGGAGAAATCTCAAGAGATAAGCCAATTTCTTCAACGATTTAGCTCCTAACGCATATAACACTACTCCTAAGCTTCTCATCCATGTTCTTAAAGGTTGTTGAAGCTCATATTTTGGTGTGGAGTAGTTAGGGTTTTTAGCCATACTTGGAAAATCCAGAAGGAAGCAAAAGGTAACTTCCAAACCTCTGTATATGAACTATTCTGGCTACTGTGGACAATTTAATCGGTGAAATTTCACCAGATTGCCATTGGTTTTAAAGTTTGGAAATGACATGACCTAGGGGTTATGCTGCCCAAATTGGGTCTTAATGTTAGTTGTAACCTAATGTAATGGTTAATAAAATAGTTAGAAGTAGAAAGAAACACGTCTGCGGAGCCAAAACCGAAAAACCCCAATTTTTCCCAGGGAATTGAGAATTTTGGCCAAGGCTAGTTTAGAGGGGTTAGAGATGGATTTTTAATGATTTGATGGTTCCATTGAGTTCAGGAGCGAAAATTAGGTGGGTTTATAGTTGGTCACTTTTTCAGAAAAGGCCAAAAAAGCATAGTTATGAAAATGCCCCTGAAACCGTTAAAGTAAGGTTGTCAAGGGTATTTTTGTAATTTTACATTGAATTTAATAATTCTGAGTCCAGAAATGGATTCCTTGGGCGAAAATATGTCTGAATAGCCTATGTCAAAATTTCCAAAAAAATATAGTCGGACCACGTAGGGCCAGGCTGGGCCCCCGAGGGCATTTTGGTCAATTTTCATAATAGGCTCATATAACCCCCTGAAACACTATGAAAGTGTCTAAATTGTATATTTTGAATTGTAGGACCAAGTTGTGAGCTGAGCTACAACACGCGTTACGAGGCACACGTTTTGAGGCAGCAAAGGGTTAAGGTAGGGAACTTACCTCTCCTGCATGTATTTGATATTTGTGTTAGTGTGTTGATGCATGTTATTGCTTTGCTTGATTATGTGAAACATGTATGAATGATTTGAAGCTATGTTTCAATTTATGTTATGGCTATAAGTATATTGTTCGAAGCATTGAGCTTACAGATTTGTCATTGCGTGAGCACGAGTTATGTGATGCAAGCATGTCATACATTAAATATTTATTGTACATGCATATTGATATTATTTTCCTACTAAGATTCTCTCGAATCTCACCCTCCCCTACCAATAATTTAGACAGGAGAAGACATAAGATATGCTAAGAACAATGCAGAGAACTATATGAGGGGATTGCAGTGGTGAAATGAAAATGAGAACATGTCTATGTTTCAATGCGATGGGTTTAAATACCCAAGTAGTCTTGTATGGCTACATTAATGGTAATGATCATGTACAAACCCCTATGGGGAATTTATGCAATCATGCAGTTATTATCAGTATATTCATGTTATTCCTGTATCGCCCACGAACCGCATATCATTTTTCGTGAATAATCTGAAAAAAAGAAGTTAAAATAAGGTAAGGGCGTGACATTGATCATATTGTGAGAAAAGCCCTAGAAAGTGAAATGTCAAAATAGTCCTAAAACTCTAAATAGGGACTGTCAAGGGCAAACTTGTCATTTGGAAGTAATTTTGACAAAATCGAGGTCAAAAATGGATTCTACATGCAAAATTGTGTAGGAATAGCCTGGGTCAAAATTTTTGGAAAAGTATAGTCGGACCGGGTATAAAGGGACTTAGACCGGGTCCCTAGGGTATTTTGGTAATTTCGCAGTTTCAGACTAATATAACCAACAAAAATAATTTGGAAGAGTCTAAAGAAGTACATGAATGGGTATTAACCTAATTCTTACAAACTTGGATTTTTAAGGCCAATCTGTTGAGCCTGAGCCTGAGCCTGAGCCTGATCAAATTAGGAACTGATTTGTGTTACAAAAAGGAAAAGAAAGTAATAACTCTATCTTTCACATATTATGCCAATGTTTATATATTTGTGTTTGTCATCTTCTGTGATATAATTAATGAACATGGTTTTTGCGGAGGAGGGCAATTTGTGTATGAAGGCACACTTACCTAGTTGTTGAGTAAAAACCCAACCGAGGTTTAATAATAGTGGGGGAATGAGCCCCTAACTCATGTATACATGTCGTGATATTGTTGTTAATTTGTTGCATAACATGGAGCATGATATATTTAATTTTCACATTTTATATAATCAATTGTATGTTATTACTGAGATTCGTTTGAATCTCACCCTTTTTTTCAAATATAAAAGTATTCCAACAGAAACTAGCGGCTCCAAGGGTAAGGAGAACACACCATCTATAAATAGAGGAGTGGAAGACACAAGGAGAACACACCATCTTAGAATTCAATTTCATACATTGTATTGCTTCTTCTATGCCACCTTCATGGAAGGCTTAGATAGTCCTCCTTTATGGATGGTATAAGTTGCCTCCTACATGGAAGGTTTTACCTCCTATATGGAAGGCTAGATTTTTTCATTTTCATGCATCTTGTAGCTGTATCTTTATTATTTAGAATTTAATAATTAAGTTTTATGCAATGTTTGTGAAGCTTTCAATTTATTTTGATTTTGTTTTTAATTTCATAATGACCTAAATTTCCATTTTTTCTGGGTGATGATTTAGCTTACTAATGACGAGTTGAATTTTAACTTCTTAAATCTAGTTTTAATTTTGCCTTCATGATTGAGCTTTGATTATTATTCTTAATGCTTTGCTTGATTGGCCATCTTTTGAATGATTTCAATAAGCATGTTGAGACCGGAAGGAGATGCATATGTGTAGATCCTACAATTAAAACCATAACATGCATATGAAATAGGAATATATTCATATGGGTTGTGTAGTCTTAATAAGTTCTATAAATCTTAATGCATGA
The DNA here is from genome assembly GCA_963855925.1 of Inga laurina. Taxonomy (NCBI): domain Eukaryota; kingdom Viridiplantae; phylum Streptophyta; class Magnoliopsida; order Fabales; family Fabaceae; genus Inga; species Inga laurina. The sequence goes on along the minus strand of OY979703.1, from coordinate 27,954,218 downwards.
TTAATTGCTTTAATTCATATAGGGATATATTGGATTAGCAATTAATTATAGAATTGCTTAACCTTAGAAGAGGCGAGTAATTAAATAAGCAAACTGGCTATCAATCATGAGGAATAAATTGGATTAGAATAGATAGGTGATTCAATCCAAAATTTACTAAGTGAAATCTAATCCCTATGGCTTTTTCTCATAATTGTTTTAATATTAATTGCATTCATATTTAATCATTTTTATTTTATACTCTCAATCATCAACTAATCGATCGACTAAATAGAATTAAGATTACTAATTTTGGTACTTAGTGATCGATCCTCGTGAGAATGATACTCTAATCATCTTTGTATTATTTGTTTACGACAATATACACTTACACTTTTTAATAAATTATTTACACCTATAACAAGTTTTTGGGCCGTTGCCGGGCAATGTTGTCATTAATATCAATACCAAGTAATTTTAATACTAATTTGGTCTTTATATTACATTTTTTTGTGTCATGTTTCTTTTCAGGCTTTTACTTAATGCATGACCATATCGAAAGAGACTGAACTACAACCTTTTGATTTTGAGATCGAGAGATCTTGTCAAAGAAATCAAAGAGTTTAAAAGCAGTCTACTTCAATCCTAAACAATTTGATGGCAAATTCAAGGGGAGAAACAACATATACCAAAACACTCTGTGACTATGCAACAGCAACAGTCATAAGAACAAATTTTGGAATCAGAAAATCGCCAATAGCAGACAACAATTTTGAAATTAAGCCTGTAATTATCCAGGTGATGCAAACAAATCAGTTCGATAGTTTACCAACAGAAGATCTTAACACACATATAGCCAACTTCCTAGAAATTTGTGACACATTCAAGCATAATGGTGTTACTGATGATGCCATTAGACTTAAACTTTTCCCTTTTTCACTTAAGGATAAGGCTAAGAGCTAGTTACACTCGCTACCAAAGGGAAGCATAACTACATGGGATATCTTGGCGTAGAAATTTTTAGCAAAATACTTTCCTTTTGGAAAATCTACTAAATTGAGGAATAAAATTGCCTCATTTACCCAGCATGAACTAGAAAGCCTCTATGAAGCCTGGGAAAGATACAAGGAGTTGCTAAGAAGATGTCCTCATCATGGGATACCAGATTGGTGGCAACTACAAACTTTCTATAATGGGATGACGCACACCTCCAAAACTCTTGTAGATGCTGCAACTGAATGATCTTTAATGGCAAAAATTCTAGATCATGCTCACAACCTACTTGAGGAGATGGCAGCTAATGCATACCAATGGCCTTCTGAACCTAACATTTCAAAGAAAGTACTTGGAGTACACGAGCTGGATATCCTTACAACTTTGTCTTCTCAAGTTGCATCTATATCCAAGCAAGTAAGCTCATTGACAAACCAAGAAAATGTAATCAGCACTCCTACTAAAACATGTGATCAATGTAGAGGACCTCATGTGAGCACGCAATGTCAAGAAGGACACCCATTCATGCCAGGGCAAGCTCATTACATCAGAAATCAAAGAAAAGACCCATTATCAAACACTTACTATCCAAGTTGGCGAAATCATCCAAACTTTGGTTAGAGGAATATCAAAATATGTTTAAGCCACAAGGGAACTACCAGCAACAAGCTCTTCAACCACCAAAAACATCACAGTAGAAGGTGAATGCGGAAGATGCACTGGCTCAACTAACCATGAATACATCTCAATCCATGGCTAGGACTGACGCTACACTCAAAAGCCAAGAAGCCTCAATAAAGAACTTATAGATCCAAATGGGCCAAATTGCAAATATGCTGAATTCCAGACAACCAGGAATAATACCAAGTGACACTGAAAGAAACGTAAAAGAGCATGTGAAGGCTGTTGCACTAAGAAGTAGGAAAGAATTGAAAGATCCTATAATTAAAAAGAAGAATGACAGAGAAAAGAAAGAAAGCGGAGAAGAACACAAGGAGGAAGCACATAAACCTAAAGAGGATGATGTGCTGCCAGAAAGAATCAGCTTTCCAAATAATCCTCCTCCATATGTTCCACTAGTTTCATACCCTTAGAGACTTGTGAAGGCAAAGTTGGACAAGCAGTTTAGAAAGTTTCTAGAGGTCTTCAAAAAGTTACATATCAATATTCTTTTTACAGAAGCTCTTGCCTAAATGCTCAGTTATGCAAAATTCATGAAGGATATTCTCTCAAATAAGCATAAGCTTAAGGAATTTCAAACAATTGCACTTACTGAGGAGTGCAGTCCTATTCTACAAAAGAAATTACCACCTTACATAACTTACACCGTAGGTCAATGTCACTTTGAAAGAGCACTTTGTGACGTAGGAGCAAGTATAAATCCCATGCCTCTATCTGTCTATAGAAAACTCGGTCTTAGAGAGGTAAAGCCTACCATAGTTTTATTACTTCTAGCTGACCAATCAATAAAACATTTGAGGGGCGTCTTAGAAGGTGTTCTAGTGAAGGTGGACAAACTCATATTTCCAGCTGATTTCATAATACCTGACATGGAAGAAGACCAAGAAATTCCTATCATTTTTGGGAGGCCATTCCTAGTAACTGGAAGAACTTTAATAGATGTGCAACAGGGAAAGTTAACCTTACGAGTTCAAGATAATAAAGTATCTTTCAACATTTTCAAAGCTTTGTCCTTTCCAAATGAAGATGACACCTATTACAAAGTACATACATTGACCAACTGTAAAAAGATGTGGTAAACGAAATCTGCATGGATCAACCATTAGCAATGGGAATGGTAGATGTATTAAAATCTACTAATCCTAAAGTCTTGGAGCTGATTGGTATCTTGAAGCAAATCCCCCAATTTTTATCAAGAAAACATTTGAAAATATGTTCAAGCCGATACATTCAATAGAGAAACCACCAATATTAGAGTTGAAAACTGTAATATGCTGAATTGTAATTAAGGGCTAATGACCTCAAAAGTGATGTAATTAATGATAGTTAAACACTTTTGAAGTATATGAGGTGAATTGTAATGTGAAATGTGCATGACGATGATTTAGTAAGTGTTGCGATAATCAGGGGCAAAATGGAAAATTTTTGACCAATTGATCAGTCACCAATGAAGAAACTCATAGGTAACTTGAGATCAATGGCTAGGATTTGTTAAGCAAAAGGGGAATCCTATGCATGTGAGAGTATGTGAATTCATAAAAGGAAGCACAAGATGTTGACATGTGGCAAATTGTGGACCATTGGATAAGGTCAAATTTTCAAACTCATTTTATCTTCCCTCTCCTCTTCCAAGTCGGTTGGTGTGCATGGAAAAAGGAAAAATTGGGTGATCATCATCATTCTCACTCTCTCTCTCTCTCCTAAACTCTATTTTCGTTGAGCTTCAAGAAGAAAGAGAAAAGAAAAGGTAGGATTTTGACTTATGGAAGGCTCTCTTTAGCTCAAATGGTTTTCATTAATGTTGTTTAAGAGGTTGAGAACTTTAATCCTATGGTTTCAAAATTTTGGAAGAAGGTGTTTTGGAAGTTACACAAGCTTGGAAGCTAGAAAATCAAGAAGCTAATCATTGGAAGTTGAAGAGATGAGCATTTGTAGTATTTTGGTATACTTGTGTTGGTCATTAGTTAGGTTTTGAGAACTTTGGATTTTTGCTCTGATTTTGGTCTAATTTTGAAATGAATGGATTAGCTAGTGCCTTGTTATGGAATAGGTGTTAAATTGTGTTTTGATGCCAATGGATTTAGTTTGGAGTTGGATTGGGAAGTTTGATAATTTGGAGAATTGTGTTGTATTTTTAAGTAAGAATAGAGTATGTTTTAATTGAATGGAAATTGGGTTGTTTTGAGGCTCCCAATAGGTTCCTTATGACCTTTTAGATGGGAATAAGTTTTGGTATAGGTTTTGGACCCATTGGAAGCAAGTTGGGTAAATCTGGGAAACTATATCAGTTGCTGCAATTTGGCTACTGATAAGCCTCACTCAAGTAAGGTAGGGTCTCACTCGAGTGCAGTGTGATATTTCCCTTGTTTTGGGTTAAGTCCTTAGGCAGAAATCACGAATGAACTTGTTTATCTATGAGTGGCATAAGTTATCACTCGAGTGTATGGGATGTCACTCGAGTGCATGTGCATGTAGCACTATGGGTGTGGGTCTTGGGTTCTCACTCACAGGCAAATAGTCGAGAGTGTGTATAGACACTCGTGAGCATAGGGAAGTCACTCGAGTGCTGGGGCAAGTACTTGAGTGCACTTGTCACCTTGGAGCCTTAGTTGCTCTCAGGTCGTCACTTCCTGCATCTCACTCGATGGGACTCGAGTGACTAGGTGTCATCACTCGAGTGCCCAAGTAAATGCTCGAGTGCACTAGCCACTCTAGGAGGTGTTGGTGCTCTCGGGTACATACTTTCTGTGTCTCACTCGTTAGGACTCGAGTGCGGGTGAGGGCAACACTCGAGTGAGGCCTTCTTCACTCGAGTGAGTTAGCCCAAAATCAGTGTTTTCTTCACAGCATACACATATTCTTCACAGCTTTTACATAGCCTTCATAGCTTACACATTTACAACAGCAAGGGTAGATGTGAATTGCATCACATCCATGACTACTCACATTGTAATACACATTACCTTCATGGCATACACATTGCTTTCACGGCATACACATAGCCATCACGGCTTACACATAGCCTTCACGGGTTTCACATAGTTTTCACAGTAGCAAACTTCGCAGCATTTGCAATACACAATTCAATGATATGAAAAACATACAATGCATTACAAATAGTATAAGAGAAAGTGTCACTACCTTGTTCTTTTCGAGTGTGCTCTGGCACAGGTTGCTCACATTCAAGGCAAATATCGAATCCTATCAACCAAAATCAAGGACATAGTATCATTCCCTTTTCTAAAATCTTAATTTCAAAACAATTAAGGTTATCATTTGAGTCCCTTACGTGACTACTAGAAGCCCAACTAGATGCTTAAAGGATTGGAAAGAACTATACCAAAGACCACCTCTCAGAAGTGAAAATGCTGATTTTTGGGGGTTGGCCGCGGCCAAGAAATATTTGGCTGCGGTAAAAAACAACTCAGAAACTTTTGGGCTGCAGCCAAGGATTTTTGGCTGTGGCCAAAATCAGGTAAGAAAGTTTTTGGCTGCAGCCAAAAGCAGGTCAGAAGCTTTTGGGCTGCGGCCAAGAAATATTTCTACTTCTTGACTGAATTTCAAAAAATCATAACAAATTCTAAAAAAAATTGAAATGAGGTGATCCCATGTCATATAGAAAGCTATTGAAGTCCTCTATATAAGAAAAATATGAATCACTGCTGTTCATAAGCACAAAAATACAGAATTACACGAAATTTCATACTGCTCCATAAAAGCTTCCAATTTCCACCGCAAATTTTGGAAACACATAACTCCTAGTACACACATCGAAATGACATCCATTATCTATTTTTTTTGAATCTTGGCATGTGATATATTAGACTAGAAAGTTTCATAATTTTTAGACACCATTTACTCATTCAAAATGTCCATGTAAACAAACTGCCCAGCACAGAGTTTCACTTGACATAATTTTCCAATTTTCAATGTGTTTCCAAGGGTTCCAAAATTCTCATCCAAGACTACTCCCACATAGTTTTTCATAAGGAACCTAATGGAAACATCAAAACATCCAAAATCACAACCCATCAACATGTTCTATTTTGACCAAAATACAACCACCAAATTGCCAACTTGCCATTTAATGATCTAACCTAATCAAAACCAATTTCATTGTTCAAACCATGCAACAAGACACCTATTCCACTACCAAAACACCATGCAATGCACAAGACCCTAATGACACAAAAAATTAGGGCTAAAATTCCAAAAATTTTAAAGTTCCACCAATGGGCACAATATATATACCAAAAGAAAGCTATTTCTCACGTCTTTCACTTCCTAAAGCTAGTTTCTTGATTCCACCACTTTCAACTTTTCACAAGCTCTCAAACTCCTTCTTTCAAAAATCTAAAACTATAGAGATGAAGCTCTCATCAAAGTGTTAAGATTAGTGAAAAGGATTTAAGCATTCAAAACCATTTACAAGGCCAAAACCTTACCTTTCACTTTCTCTTTCTTGCTTAAGTTGGGATGAAAATAGAGGCTTGGACAAAGAGAAGATGAGATTATGATGATAATGAATTCAGTTTTTTCTTCCCTCTTTAGCCCATAGATAACCGACTATATGAGAGGAGAGGAGGGAAAATGAATTAAAAATTCATGGTGGACTTTTTTACCATAATCAAGGGTGCACATATTGACACTTGGCATCATCTCTCCACTTCCTCCATACACATGCATGCAAAGGATGATTCTCTCTATATTACATAAGGATTTGTCACACCTCTTAATCTCTTATGTTACTAATGAGTTCCTTCTTCAGTGGCTAAATATCTAGTCGGTAACTTTTCTTTTTCCTTATTTCACCCCTGACTATAGGAATTCCTGTCGAATCACCACTTAACACATTCTTTAGCCCTAAATAACACTTCCATGCACCATCCCCTCTATTTTCTTCAATTTAGGTGCTAATGCCACAATTGAGCTCAAATACAGGGTTAAGGCACTGATAGTGACACATTCAAACCGTAATACAGTTATATTCTCCAAAAGTGTTTATTTTGTTAGATCTCTCATGTTTTGATGATAACAAAGGATAGTATGAAAAAGATTTGATAAACAAATAAGTTTGAACAAAGTAATAACAGGGGAAATCATCACTTGAAGTAAGCATTGAAGTAATGAAGAAAGGCCAAGAGAAAAAGCTGAGAAACTTCATTACTGGCAAGTTTTCTAAAGGGTTACTCGAGTAGGTACTCGAGTAATGGACAGAAACTTGAAGTAAACAGAGTCAACCTTCAAGTAACCTGCCAACATTACTTGAGTAAGCACTCGAGTAATAAGGTAAATGACTTCTATTTGCTCTCGGCCTACCAACATTACTCGAGTAACTACTCGAGTAACCAGGTAAATCACTTGGAGTTACTCTCGGCCTGCCAATGTTACTCGAGTAACCATGTAAAAGACTTCCAATTACTCTCAGCCTGCCAACGATACTCGAGTATGTACTCGAGTCCCCTGCTTCAAGAAATATGTTGCTCTTGGCATTTTCAATCCTGCCAATGTTACTCGAGGAGCTACTCGAGTAACTTACTGTCGTAAGCAAAACGTGAAGGTAATACTCGAATAACATGATATGCTTTTATCACACTTCACTCGAGGCACTACTCAAGTATGCAGGTATTCAATCACTTATTTAAACTGGATTACTCGAGTAAGTAATCGAGTAATATGCAGAGTTATTTACACAGAACTTGAAGTCACTACCCGAGTAAGCTATGCAGAAAATTTATGTTTACTCGAGTAAGTACTCGAGTAACAAGGTAATCAAACTTGAAGTGCTCTCGGCCTTGAAATCCTGCCAACATTACTGGAATAAAGCATCGAGTAACCTAAAGTATATTTGAGAGATTACTCGAGTTGCTACTCGAGTAACCTATGAAGAAAAGTGTGCCATACTCGAGTAAGTACCCGAGTAAACAGGTATTTCTAAAGGTTTGTAAATTTGTTTACTCCATGCACTACCCGAGTAATGTAATGTTCCTTTATTAACTTGCAGTTTATTATTACTCTCACGATGATACTCGAGTAAGTACTCGAGTAAACTTAATGAATACTCAAGTAACTACTCAAGTATGCAAGTTCAGAATTTGAGAATTCATTCCAACGTTCTTTGATTTGGTTCCTATGTGATTAACCCTTCATTATATTAGTATTCTTAGTATATCCACAGATAAACAATGAAGAGATCTTACCAAATAAGGAAAGTCAAATGCAACGTTCAAACACTACCTACCGCCACCTACCGCAAACGGATATTTTTTCAAATACTGGAAAAGTCAACAGTGGCTGCGCACACTCTAACGGGTGAGAAGAAAATGTTCCAACGGTCACTACCGACACATCTATATATACGGGAACATCCAAACAGAGATATAGAACAAGAACACACACACGAACGCATTATCAAGTTCACTACTCTGTTTTACATAACACTTGTAACTCTATGCTTCAGTGATTCTTATTCACTCTGTGAGAGAGATATTTCATTCAAACTCAATATTTCTTATTGAGGCAACTTAAGGTTGTGGAACCTTGAGTTGGGATTGGATTACAGCTTGTAAGGGGGAGTGAGTGTCCAGGTGAAGGAACTTGCTTATACTGAGGTGCCAAGAACCAACTAAATCTTGGAAGTTATAGTGAAACTCTCATAGAAGCTCTGAGGACTGGACGTAGGTCAAAGTGGTTGTGGCCGAACCAGTATAACTCCCGGTCTACACTTCGGTGATATTTCTCCTTACTCTTTATTGCTTTATATTCACCATCAAGTTTTATATTTGCAACGAAATTTTAGTATCACCCAATTCACCCCCCCCTCTTGGGTGAAACGCTTGCCCTAACATATTTAACAATAATTACATTTACTTTTGAAGTCATTAGCCCTTAATCACATATTGGGGCATTACATGGGACGTATGTTCTACCATGTTGAAGCTTTTATCGCTTTACCTGGTGGGTTGGAAATGTTGGATGGGATTTCTAGCCTTGCCTATTGGGCCAAACTAAACTTTCACAAAAATCCATTAGGATTGTTAAATTTAATGATTTTTATGATGATCTGTTGCCTTTTTTTTGTCATGTTGTGGAAATGGGATTCATACCCCAAGAGACTCACCATACCATAATTTCTGCGCCAACTACTGATCAGCTGATTGATCAGCTACAAATCTATGAACCCAAACTAGATCTATTAGCCAATCAAATTGGTGGGCTATCTTCAGACAACATTCAGAAGTAGAATCCAGATACCACTCTTCGATTGTAACTTTCCTTAATCTTTTGGTTTTACTCTTAGCATTTTGTTGTGTGTTTAGTTTTTTTTTAAAAAAAAATAATTTCTCTAAGTTCTAGAAGACATTAAGGACAATCTCTGATTTAGGTTGGAGGAGGAAAAAAATAATTAAAAAAAATTAGTTAGTTAGTAAAACCATTAGATTTATGGGGTGTGAAAAAATGGCAGAGTAAAGAGTTATTCTTAACTCTTGAGATGCATTGTATTAGTTGCATGCTTTTGTTTCTTCTTATGTAAAAAAATTTTAAAAAAAAAATATCTTGTTTAGGTGATTTTTAATGATCTTAAAAAGTATATAAGTTTTAAGTATGTATCAATTGAATTTAGAGATTTCATAGAATGATTAAACAACTGATTGTTGAGATTGGTGATTAATTTTGAGATTGAATAAGCTGAGTTTGAAAACCCCTGACAATGAGCTTTTGAGCCTATTTGATCAATAATGATTATTTTTCTTGTGTGTGATATTCACCTATTAAGTTGTCACTCTAGAACTTTCTTTAAATCTGGTTGAGATTACATTTCACATGCACATTCAAAAATGATAAAGGCATTCATTTTCTTTCCTTAGTCAGAGCCAAATAGCCAACCTTACAATTATATCGTTGATAAGCTCCTTTGAGCCTAATTGATTGTTTCTTTGTTCTCAACCCATTAACATGTGTTTTAATGATATATCAAGTGCTTTTACCTAATTCAGAAGATTAGCATAGCATTTTAATTTTTTGTGGAATGGCCTTTTAACAAGTATGGGGATGTATATATCATCAACTTTAGAGTCACAAAATTATACAAAAAGAAAAAGAAAAGAAAAGAAAAGAAAGAGATATTGAGTATTCAAATTAAAATTATGGGTTGTTGTGATGAGATAAATTTAATCATGAGTTGGCCCATTTTTCAATTGCTTTATTAATCTCTTTAATGTAGCCCTTAATATCACATTTTACATTTCTTTTACCTTAACCCCATTATAACCCTCAATAAGTCCTTTTGATTTGAATCATCATGTGAATTAGGTAGTGGAGATTGAGATTTTTAGCAAGCTTATGATAGTGCAATTTTTTCGATTGAATTTGAGCGAAACACTTACCCTTAAACAATCGAGAGATTGAGAGAATGAGTCATAATTACAAATTTGATTCATTCATTTTCAAATAAAGTTACCAGTTTATTTTCATTGATTCAAGAATACTATGATCTCTTTATTCTTCAATTGTGCTCTTGCTTATGGCTTGACACTTCTGAGTTTGTTTGAAGCATAGTAAGAATTTATTAGTCACTCCTTGTTGTCCAAGGACATCCAAGAGCTAAGTGTGGGGGAATTTGATACGTAAAATATTTGCATATTAATTTTTTCTTATATGATGATTTTTTGGATGATATTTGAGCCTAATGTAATGATTTTGGGTGTAGTTGATAAATAAAAATGATCTTGGCATAAAATAGAATTTATCAAAAAGACTAAATTTTGACCATGTTTTAATTTTCAGGCAATATCTGGAGCTCTAGATATCGGATTGGGGTGTTTTTTATATGGATAGAAAGCTAAGAAAAAACCCTACAACTTTTATGTTGAGGCTTAAACTCAACTCTATCTTTAAAGTTTCAAATTTTGCTTAGAAGTGAAGAAAGTGAATTTGTTCAAATCTATCCTTTGGCCACTAATTTGACCATAACTTGAGCCGCACATATTGAAATGAGGAGCTCTCACTTACATTTTCAAGCTATGATCCAAATCTACAATTTTCATGGGACAAAAATATGAGATTCCACCATTTTGAATGTCAAAATTAGGCAGTAATCAAGAAGCATGGTTGCCACAAGGTCAGTATTGGTGGCTTAAGGTCAAGATTCATGCCAAACAAGTAAAATTCATTGCACCCCATTCATCTATAAATAGAGGAGTGGAAGACACAAGGAGAACACACCATCTTAGAGTTCAAATTCATGCATTATATCACTTCTTCCATGCCTCCTTCATAGAAGGCTTAAGTAGTCCTCCTTTATGGATGGTATGGGTTGCTTCCTACATGGAAGGTTTTACCTCCTATATGGAAGGATAGATTTTTCCATTTTCATGCATCTTGTAGTTGTATTTTTAGGGTTTAGAATTTAATTATTAAGTTTTATGCAATGTTTGTGAAGCTTTCAATTTATTTTGGTTTTGTTTTGTGGTGATTTAGCTTACTAATGACAGATTAAATCTTAACTTATTAAATCTAGTTTTAATTTTTCCTTCATGATTGAGTTTTGATTATTGTTCTTAATGCTTTCGATTGATTGGCAGTCTTTTTTGCCAATGATTGGCCATCTTTTAAATGATTTCAATATGCATGTTGATACCAGAAGGAGATGCATGTGTGTAGATCCTATAATTAAAATCATAACCTGCATATGAAATAAGAATATATTCATATGGGTTGTATAGTCTTAATAGTTATATAAATCTTAATGCACGATTAATTGCTTTAATTCATATAGGGATATATTAGATTAGCAATTAATTATAGAATTGCTTGACTTGGGAAGAGGCTAGTAATTAAATAAGGGAAACTCGACTATCAATCATGTAGAATAAATTAGACTAGAATAGATAGGTAATTCAATCCGAACTTTTCTAAGTCAAATTTAATCCCTAGGGCTTTTTCTCATAGTTGTTTTTATATTAATTGCATTCATATTTAATCATTTTTATTTTGTACTCTTAATCACTAACTAATCGATCAACTAAATAGAATTAAGATTACTAATTTTAGTACCTAGTGATCAATCCTCATGGGAACAATACTCTACTCACCTCTGTATTACTTGTTTATTATAGTGTATACCTGTACTTTTTAATAAATCATTTACACCTATAACACATATGTAATATGAATTGCATGCTACAGTGATTTTCTAATGGTGTACATTGATTTTATCTTTGCTTTCTCCGTACAGGCATTAGTTCCAAAAGCACTCAGCATTCGAATCAGAACTTCCTTTTACAATCGTTTCTTTTGTAATCTCATTTGTAAAAGAGACTCCTTTGCCTAGCTACAGGTCTGATGATACACCCATGTAATCATGCTTCGATCCATCTTGTATATAATGTGTGTGTGTATAGGTGTGGACCTCATCTCAGTTCAATTGAGGTAACTCAAACACAAAGATCCATCTTGCCCATCTCATGGTGATCATTTGCTCATCTTACCCTCCCACGCCCCTACGAATCTGGGAAAATGGTTGTTTGTGTGAGTGAATCAACCTTCCTGACCTATATGTCATACAGAATTGTATACCTTATGCTTATACACATATTCACACTAATATATTCACATTATATTTGAAAACTTAAAGTTGCATCATTTTTTTGCTTGAAAAATAACATTTAGTACATTACATTCTACATATGCCCAAAGCATTTACATGCTTAACAAAAGGGTTTCTAGCAATGGGCTTTATAAGGGGATCAGCTAACATCTTATGAGTGAAAACATATTGAACAGTCACTTCTTTCTTAGTGATCATGTCTCTTACAAAATGATAGTTAATGTCTATGTGCTTTGTCCTACTGTAGTCCTTAGGCTCCTTACCATAGGCTATTATAGCTTGACTATAGCAATATATCATAATAGGACCCTCCTTTCTACCTTTCATTCCTAGACATTCTAGAAATCTCTTAAGCCATACAGCTTCTTGAATAGCAGTAGGACAAGCTATGTATTCTGACTCCATGGATGACAAAGATACACAGGTCTGTTTCTTGCTGCTCCAGGAAATTGCTCCATTATTTAGGAGGTACACGTACCCTGAGGTGGAGTATCATTCATTTATTTCTCTGACCCAGTCGGCGTCAAAGTATCCTACTAGATGCATATCTCTACCTTAGTAACATAACTCATAATCCATGGTTCCCTTCAGGTACCTCATGATTCTCTTCTTAGCTTCCCAATGCTTGATTCCTGGGTTGGATTGAAAATGGCTTATAAGACCGACCCTAAAGCATATGTCTGGTCTAGTGCATAGTATAGCATATATCAAGCTTCCAACTGCACTCAAGTATAGGACTCTTTTCATGTGCATTATTTCAGAATCTTCCATAGGACACATGCCTGTGCTGAGGTAGTGCCCTTTAACAATAGGGTTGTCCATAGGATTACAGTCTCTCATATTGAATCATTCTAAGATCTTTGCTATATATGTCTTTTGCAATAAAGATAGAAATCTTTTTGAATGGTTCCTCTTTATCTTGACTCCCAAGATATATTTTTCTTCGCCTATGTCTTTCATTTCAAAGTTCAAGGATAACCAGTACTTGATCATTTTAACTGTCTTAAGGCTTGTTCGAGCCAGGAGTATATCATCTACATAAAGAGACAATATCAAAAAATCATCTCCAAACCGCTTTATATATATAAGTCTTCACCGATCATTTCGAAGTTGAATGAGGTTACTACTTCTTAAAACCTTAGATACTACTATCTAGATGATTGTTTTAGTTCATAGATGGACCTTTGGAGTTTGCAAACCTTTTGTTCACTTCCGTTTTCTATCAAGCCTTCAGGGTGCTCTATATATATTTCCTCATCTAGTTTTCCATTAAGGAATGCAGTTTTTACATTCATTTGATGTAACTCCAAATCCATACTTGCCACTATAGCGAGTATGAGTCACATTGAGTTAAAACGCACAACTGGTGAGAAGGTGTCTTCATAATCTATTCCTTCTTATTGGGTGTACCCCTTAGCTACCAAGTGAGCTTTGGTTATATCAATTGATCTATCTACCTTTCTTTTATATTTGAGAACTCAGTTGTTCCCAATTGCCTTGTAGCCTGGTGGCAGGTCAACCAATTCCCAAACTTGATTAGCTTTTATGGAATTCATCTCCTCTTCTAAGGCCTTTTGCCATTTTTCTTTAACAAGTCCAATCAGTACTTCTTTAATGCTTGTCAGATCTTCTTTATTATCTTCTAGATTGACAATGAGTACTTCTCCTTCAATAGAGAAGCGTCTTTTAGGGATTTTATCCCTTTGGCTTCTCCGGGGTGGGAGCTTTTTAGGATTCTCTTCCTGTGGTTAAGCGAAATTTCCACATTGTGAAAATGACTCAATTCTCCCACTCGGGTCAATGATCTGAGGAGTGCCTTTAACTTCCTCACTCTCATATAGAGTTTCAGTTTAGCTAAGGCTTCATCTGCTTGGAAAATCTGCTTCTAAGAATACTACGTTTCTTGATTCTACCTCAGTCATTGACCCGTCCTCATTTTCACCAATGAAGACATATCCTTGTGATTTCTCAGAGTGTCTTATAGAGATACATTTCCTGCCTCTAGGTCCCAACTGTCCATGTTTGTGAGACAAGTTGTGTAGATAGGCCATCGATCCCCATGGTCGTAAGACACTTAGATACGGTTTACGTCCTGTCCACAGCTCATAAGGCTTAGAAGTGACTGATTTAAAGGTACTCGGTTAGGTATGAATGTCACAGTCAACAATAGGTCACCCTAATATGAAATTGGTAGTTCTACTTGTGACATCATTGACCTAACCATATTGAGAAGGGTTATGTTCCTTCTCTCGACGACCCCATTTTTTTGGGGAGTTCTAGGGATTGTTAGCTGTCTGATAATTCCTTTTTATCACATAGAGTTTTGAACTATTCTGAGAGGTATTCTTAACCCCTATCAATTCTCAAGGCTTTGACCTTGTAGTTTAATTGATTCTCAACTAAATTAAGGTACTTCTTAAAGCATTCTAAAGCTTCAGACTTGTGAGAAATCAAGTATACATGCCCATTTCACAAAAAAAAATCATCGATAAATATAATGAAGTATCACGCTCCATGTCTTGCCCTCATACTCATAGGTCCACAGATATCCAAGTGTACTAGTTAAAGAGGATGTTCTGCTCTGGTTGCCTTTTTGAAGGGTTTCCTTGTGCTTTTGCCAGTAAGGCAATGCTCACATAGAGACATTTCCTTTTTCAACACTTCTACTAGCAATCCTTCATTTACTAGTTTAGTTATATGTTTTTTATCAATGTGTCATAATCTGGCATGCCATGTATCATAATTATCATTGGATGAAATCGCATAGCAATAACTAGAATCAAAATCATAATTCATTAAGACAAAGAAACCATTCAAAATATAACCAAATCGGAAAAAATCAGTCCCATTTGAAATGTCAACAACTTGATCATGAAAGTTAACATTAAAACTAAATTTAACTAAAGAAATAACATACACAAGGTTTTGTCGAATCTCCAGAGCATAGAGGACATCTTGCAAAATTAGGATTCGATCACCTTGTAAAGTCAGTTTACAAGTGCCAATCCCTTTGACTTCTACCATCGTATTGTTCCCAACGTAAAGCCATATGCTTCTAGCTGGTAACATGCGAAACTCTGTGAAGTTCCCATAATCTCTGCTCACATGGTCTGTGGCCCCTGAGTCTACAACCCACATAGGATTAGCCTTAGCTATAAAGGTAGTACTAGAAATAAAAGAAAAATGAGAATAATTATTACATAGTACTTTATTCTTCTTAAGACAATCCTTAGCAAAATAGCCTTTCTTTTCGTAAGAGTAGCACTGGACCTTTAAAAGGTCTCACTTCTTTGCAACTTTCTTGTTCTTCTTGTAGGTATTCTTATCCTTTTATGCCCCTGGGTTCCCTTTCTTCTAGTAGGGTCCCTTGCCTTTATAGGGCTTCTGCTTCTGGGATGAAGCCGATTTTCCTTCAATTAAAAGTGCTTAACTGTTGGTCTTTGCACCATTTATATGGTCATCCTCTAGTTGGATGTGACGAGCAACATCAGTAAAGGTCTTGATGGTTTTGTTGTGAGTTATGGTGTGTTTTATATGATCCCAACTTGCAAGGAGTGACCTCAGAATAGCTTGCACTTACTGTGCTTCATAAAGGGCTTCTCCTGCCTCGATAAGCTCCCTTATTATGTTTTGCATTTTCCTCAAATGCTGCCTGATGGTAGCGCTTGGACCTATCTTATAATTGTCAAGCTTAACAGTAATCCTCCTGAGCCTCACTTCAGAAGTGCCGTCAAACTCCTCTTTCAGTGCTTTCCACATGGCAGAGGCAGTAATATGTCCTTCAAATTGACATGTCACATCGTTAGTCATTACTGCAAGCCTTGTTATCTGAGCAATTGTATCCTTTCTTTTCCAGGTTGTAAAAGTTTCCTGGTCCCTTCATGATGCATTAATATCGGGTTACTGAAGCATAGTAGTCAAGACGTCCATGACATCTTGCTCTTCTAAGACATACGAGATCTTACAGTGCCACATGCCAAAGTTCTCACTATTCAGCTTGTCTCCTCTAATGAGATTAGCAACAAAAGTCTTGGTTGTTATCTGAGCCATTTTTCTGTCACATAGACAACATGCATTTTTCATTAGGTATGCAATTATATGAGAGATATATTCTCTTATTTGAGTAAGAAAAAAGGAAACTAATAGAATGAGGGCTTGCCAGCTTCATGTTCAGGAATCAACTAGGTTGACCCCCATCCCACTCATTCTAGTTTACCGCTCATTTTCTTAATTTCCATTCCTATTCAAACATATCCCCATAAATTGAATTTTCAAGAAAGCATAATTCTAGAAAACTCCCACTCAAATAAAACATCACAAGCAAGTAGAATGAATAATTCAAAAACATAATTTATTCATTAATCAATAATCCATAAAAGGTTCATATGAGTTGTAGTGAATTCAAATTCAAAATAAGTAAACTATAACATAGATAATCAACTTTCAATAACGAGGTACATCAATGACAAAATCTTTTATGGTTCTCCTAGCCTTGGCTCTATGAGCTCCTACATCAATATTATTTAAGCCTCTCTTGAAAACATCTTTCCAAAATCCTAAGCCATAAAGATGACCCCTCTTTGTCACTTGCTCATGGTATTCCACTATAGCTTTGGCATAGAACTCCGCGTCGCTTGCATTGGTGACTTGTCTTCCACATCCACAAATGATTTCATAAATACTCTTGATCTAAACATAATCATTATATATGAATTGGCAAGTGATTTGATTAGAAGACTAGTCCTTGGTCTATCGATTTCTTCCTCGTCAAAATCATCATATATGAATTTTGCTTTCTCTATGTGCTTCACTTTGTTAGGTGTATTGGAATCTTGCAGTGACAGAGGGGGATCTTTCTTGTTGGTGCTACCAACTGCACTTGAGGTCTTTACCTCCTTTTCATCATCTGAAGTAGGGGAATACTCAAGGAGGATCCCGTCAAAGGAATTGTCAGTCTCAACACTTGCCATATCTGACCATTAATTGTTTAACATGAAGAAAACAATTTTCAAAAATTATTTTAAAATAGTTCAAAACGAAAAATAGCTCAAAAATGTAAATTAAACATATTGAATAATTTCCAAAACAAACATATAGCATATCAACATAAAAATCATGAATTTAGGAATTTTTAAGGCTAAAAAGATCCTAAAAGTACCCCTGCACTGCTCCCAGAAAGTTTCTAAGTGAAAATTCATGAAAAATAAAAAATAATCTAAGAAGCCCACTCTCGGTCATAGCCGCGTGTACTTCACGTGCCGCCTTAAGCACTTCCAATCACAACAATTGCTATGTCATTAAACTTATCTTGGCGCGCTAAATCTAGAACTATACTTACATGGCCATATAGCCGAGGGGTGGGTGCCATGCTCCAAGAAAGAAAAAAAACAGAAGAGGAAAAGAAATTTTAATAATTTTTTTTTGAAATGGGGTTGGGCTAGTTCGAGTAGGTCAAACCGGCCTAGTTGAACTTTGAATGGGTTTTAGGTCAGGTTGACCCGAAATGCTGAGTTTCACTTATTTGAAACACAGCGCCTCCCACTGGCCAAAACGATGTCGTTTTAGCCGGTGCAAAATGTTGTCGTTTTACTTTGTGAAACGATGCATTTGGGGGGGTTTTGGTCCCCTCGCATCATCTTCAACCTCCAACAACCTGGCCGAAGCTCTAGCAAGTCCATCATGACCCTCATTGCTCCTTTCCTCAATATCTCCCTCATCCGGCCTCTATTTCAACCAATTCCGGTGCCATTGGAATCGTCTCCTCAAGTACTTCACGTTCATCACTTTTGTTCACACAAAAACTCACATTTTCTAAGACCCAATTCTTGAAGCACATCAGTCACCATTGGATTCAAAAAGTATTTGTGAAAACTTCATCTGATAGATGGGTTTGAGAATAGGTTTTGTTTATTATTGGTCTCTATTTCATTTTAATTGCGTATTTCAGATATAATTACAGAAGGGGGTTACAAAGTATATCTGAAACTGTGAACTCATGTCTCAGGTTGTCACTCGCAATCCATTTTTTAAGAGTGGGCCTTAGCACTCACGGGTGCTAAGATGTCACTCGAGTGGAAACATCCTTGCTCAAGTGTGATTCTTCTTTGAAAGTTTATTGTGCTCTTGGGTGAGCACTTCCTAAACCTCACTTTAGGGGACTCGGGTGAGCATTAGGCTATCACTCGAGTGATTTGATTTATGCTCGAGTGCAGCGAGTATTTCTGGTTTTTGTCATTCCTTTTTGCTCTCGGATCAACACTTTCTGCACCTTAATTCCTAGAACTCGGGTGAGCATTTGGCTATCACTCGAGCATTGCTTTTAGAACTCGAGTACAAGTCCATTATCACTCAAGTGAGGCCTTCTTCACTCAAGTGCATTAGTGAAAATTCTGTTCTTAAGCTTCCAAAAGGGGATCTTTGGGATAGTTCTCCAACCCTTTAGGGTTTTTGTTAGAGATATTTATAGCTTACTAAAGGACAATAATGATAACTAATTTAAGTGATATGAAGTCATTTGAATATTGGAATAAAGAATAACACTTTGTCACTAATTATGAATTATAGGATTCGATATTTGCCCTACTCGGGAGAGATCAGTGCCAGAACACGCACGAAAGGACCCAGGTAGTGACTTTTCTCTTATGTTATGTATGATGCTTGGTATGCATGACTTATCATTGTTTTGTGAGAAAATCTTTGGCATGAGGCCATTGACAACATGTGTATGTGTATTCAGCCGTAGGGCATCACAGCGTGAGCAGTCATAGGGGGTCATGGTCATCACACCTACCCCTGCCGTTGTAATTGCCAAGGCTGCGTTGTGGAATCATGGATTCCTATTTGATTATCCGGCCAGTGTGGCTATGCGTATGTGAAATATTTTATATGGATCCCAACTGTGGTGATATATGTGATATGAACATGTGAATGTGCAATACAGCGTGAGCACTTCAACGTGAGTAAACGTAAGGGTGACGCAAGTTATACCTGCCCTTGCTGCTGTAACTGTTGTTGTAGTTGCTATATTTTGTGTGATAATTTGCTTTCATGCTTTGTGGTTGTGCATACTATGAGTGATTTGACACTACGGGGATTCCTTAGAATCTCACTCTCCCAAAACAAATTTCAGACAGGGCTGGTGGATCTAAAGAGAAGAAGGTGACAAAGGGTGGTTAAAGCTCTGGACTAGGAGTGTAAATTGGTTTTTTGTTATCATTTTGTAAATCATTGAATATTTTGTTGGGAATTACATATATATTTTGGATCATAGAATAGTATTTGTGTAATCCCCTTGTTATGGGAAACTGATTATGGGCGTTTATGCCCTGTAAACCCTTTATTGATTAATAGAACCCAAGTGTGTCAGGAATTTACATTGTACTCTGATATTTATGAATGGAATCATTCTGTACAGGCCATTTGTGATGTTTGAATTGTGTATATGAGACCATTGTGAAAAGGTTTAGAAAAGTTTTTGAAACCCCTGATTTTGGGAAATTTACTTTCATTAAGTCCCAAATCATTTTACGGTCTCTAATTCCACATAATCACATAATTATGAACTTAATCTCGGCCTTGGTAAGAAGGGGATTACAATAAGGACTAAGGCAAAAATGAGTTAATTATCACACTTATTTTCTTAACTTGGTTGAGTAAGAGAAATGAAAAAGATTTTAGAATTAATTGATCAAAAGAGAATTTATTCGAGAACTTCAAGATGGGAGGAACCTAGGATTACTTATTCCTATTATACTTCATAAAACTAACTTAAATCTTAAATTGATAATGAAAACATGTGCTTGTCAAAAGTTCAAAATTATTTGATAAAGCTTTCTCAAGTCAAAACCAATTTTATATTCTCAATTAACTTGCGTAATCTCTTATCCCAGTTAACAAAAATACTCATAAAGCTCTATCCTCAATTAGACAATGCTAGACTAATAGATATATCTCTATCCTATTGACAAACTATCCATTTAACCCCTAAACTTCAAGTCTAGCATGATTTTATCTAAGTTCTACAATTAAATTAGCTTTCTCAAGCATCACTCAATTGAACCCAACAATCTAAGTGGTGGCCAATCACCCAGAAGCATTAAACACGAGATAAAATTAATACATAAATTTCATTAATAAATAAAAAAAATCTTAATCTATCTAATAGTTCAAAGAAATTCTACAATACGAAATTTAGCTACTCATAGTTATAACTAAAATCAAATCAAAGCAATAATAATCCACAGCAAAATATGAGTTAACTGAAAGGAAAGAGAAGAAATTAATAAAACCAAAAGATTGAGCTTCAAATCTATTCTAAGATTCAATTCCTTGGCTGCAGTTGCCTCCAATTCTCCACAACGTTCTCTGATTTAGTGCATAAAGGCACTGTCGATCTTCAAATCAGTCGCCTCCATAGTCCTCCCGTCCTCCCGTGAAGATGATGACCGAACCCAAACACCTTTCCTTTCGTCCGTACCCGAACATGTTTTCTCCTCCTCCTTTTCCAAAGAAGTTGAACCCCTATATATGTGTTAGATACCTAGATCATCATTCCATAAAGTGCAATATCCCTCACGCAAAATAAAATCAAACAAAAAGATAAAAAAGATAATGATAATGATGATCATGATCATGATTGAAATATCTTTTCCTTTTTATCTTAAATTATTATTTTTATTATTAATATCATTATTTTTATCTTTAATATCAAAATCATTATTTTTATCCTAAACTTTGATATTTATAATAAAATCCCTCTAAATTGATATCTTATCAAAATCTGACTAAAATTCCTTTGATTTATTATAGATGACTCCCAGATATATTAAAATATGTCTTAAATTTATCTAAAAATAGGGAGTCATCACCTACGTCAGTGAAGATGAAGGTCATTGTCAGAAGGCACTTTTGATGATTGAGAGAGAGTAGGAGGAAGACAAGAAACCTTATTATGAAGCAAGCACAACAGAGGATGAAACCGAGGAAGAAAAAAGTGAGGAGGAAAGGGCCTTGGGGAAAGGAAAAGGGAACATAAGAGAGAGGAGAGAGAAAGGAAGGTTTTTTTTTATTGGGTCCTACCTTCAATGACTACACCTTTACAAAAGCAATTAATATGGGTTTAGTTTGAATATTACTTATGACCTCAAAATCCGAGGCATGGATTTGAATTTTGCCCTCAAAGCCAGATACTAGGTTTAGAACAAACTCTTTATAAGATCCATTCAACTAGCCCCACAGCCCAACAAACTTTTAATCTCAAATCCGGCTTCAACGAAGCCCAATACATGGGAGATGTGGCTTATGAACAATAAAATGAGTGTGAAGCCATCTATAAGCCGAATTTGGGATCAGCTAAATGGAACAGTATCTAGTATCTAAGGATATATTGATACCTTCTTTAATGACACTCCCTAACAATCACATGTTATTTGCCTATAAAAAGCAATTTTCTTTTTTCTCCAATAAACAAGGAGAGTAAAGCTCAGTACAAACTAGCCAACATCGTAACAGCTGGGACACTCAGCCTCAATTAGAGGAAGAAGATTATCGGTTAGAGACGACACATGCCGAAACCCATGCATGATATTTAAAGCCTGGTGCATAAGAAGATCTGCCACTTTGTTTCCTTCTCGGGCCGAATGCTGTAGCGCCACCTCCCATTCTCTCTTAAGCAGCATTTAGGCTTCTTGAATGAGGGAGAAATCTGGATGATTACTACTATGATTCTCCCCAAGCAAACAAATCACTTCAGACGAGTCAATCTCAAGAATCAGCTGTTTCACACCATAATCCCAAGCCATCTTAAGCCCAAGATAAACTACCCAAAGCTCCGTGGCATGGTTGTCACCACCAGATGCATGGAACATGAGCCCACTCATAAACGTTCCCGCCTCATTCCGAACTACACCTCCACAACCAATCCTTATTAGAACTAAAAAAGCACCATCCACATTCACCTTTGAGCAGCTAGAAGGCAGCAGTATCCAACGAGTCTCACTGTCTACAATCCGCTAACCATTTAAATTAACCCCTTTCATATTACGCTTCACATTCAAAATACACAGCAAGACTAATGTGTCGTGGAGCTTCAAACTCTCATTACTCTAGATTTTGTTCTCGAAAACCCTCTCATTACGCCAATGCCAAAGAAGCCAACACATAGTAGAGAAGATAGTACTCCACTCTTTCTATACCCTGTTACTGTGGCAACTAATGTTCTGCCATAACCAATTTCTCAAATCCATATCAAAGAAAGCTCTTTGCTTCCGCTTGGGAACAAGTTCACACCATAACTTCCTTGTTTCTGGACAATCACATAAAATATGCAAAGAATTTTCCATAGGACCCTTACACCATGAACAAATTACATCATAACACATGCCTCGCCACACACATTCATCATTTGTAAGAAATCTATTATGAAGCACAAGCCAAATAAAAGACCTGCAACGTTGCATAGTGTTCAACTTCTACAGCTTTTGCAATACGCCATCCTCACAGTAAAAGCTTTATATGCTGATCTAACTGTAAATACCCCTATTCTATCATGCTTCCATTTAACCATCCCAGCAGAGAAATCAACTTCGTTGATCCATCTAACATATTCTTCCAAACATTTCACATTCCGGTTCATGTATTCGAGCCAGCTAATTCCGGGTCAATTGATGGCAGCAAATCACCCCGCATTTACAAAAGGCAATTTTTGGTGTGTGGTCAGGCTACACCAAGGTGAGAGGACTAAGGTCTGGTGACACTGAGCTTTGTCCCTGAGCTCTCCTCCTCTCCTACTCTTGAATTACACTGTTATCTTTTTGTTGTTCTATCACCCTGCTTTCTATTAGAAAGGGTGCAGTGGATGTTAAACATTTCTATCACTTGCAAAAGTCTATGAGGAAACAAATAAACAAATAAATTGCAGAAATTAAATGGCACAAGAGATACCAAAATTATTAATATGGAAAACCCCTCAAGTCAAGGGTAAAAACCACATATCGTCTAAACCAATGAAAATATGATCTACTATTATTAAAATAGGGTACAAGAGTGTCTCAAACAAATGCACAAACATGTGCAACCACCCAACCAAACAACTAAAGCTACAAGTTTACAATAGAAAACAAAGAAGCTGAAAATACCCTGAAAAACGTCCCTTACCACGAACACAATTTCTCTCACATTAGGCCTTGAAACAACAATCCGACTTTTAAAAATGATGAACTGCATGCACCAAGCTAGCTTACGAAATTTTAGCCTGATCCAACGATTGACGAGTGCACAAACATCAATTTATCGAGACTGCCTTGTGAACATGTGTTTTTTGCTTTCTCTCTTCTTTTCTCTCACATGGCTATATATTTAGACCTCTCTGTCCACTCTAGTCTACCCTAGCCTCATTAGCCTACCTGGCCTCAACAGAAAACCTAATTAGTCCCCTCTCCACTTAAATAAATGAGACACAACCTCAAATATTAGGAAACTCAAAAAGAACATTCTGTCTCACAAAAAATAATCAGGAAACTTTCCTTTTTTCATTCTCACTTTTTTCCTTCTTTACTATGTTTTCCTTTTCTTTCCTTTCTTATCATAAAATAGGAAGTACATAAAATTGAACAATTCAAACTTAGGCTTTTCTCCACATATGAAGGGTGCTCGAAACCCGGCACTTCATGCAGAAAATGTTTGTTTTATCCTATGAAGTACCGCTTCCTAATTTACTAGGGGGTTGCAATATCTCCCAAAGACAATGTCCTCAAACACGACTCGAACTATATTTTTGTTGTGTTTCTGCGGGTACTGCCGCCAACAATATGTATAGTATAAGGTATTTATGTCAACAACATGATCATATTATCAAGTGATCACGTCTAGGTTTAAAGTCCCAAACTAAGAGTAGTTGACATTACTAGTTTAAACTTTAAAGTACATTTAGATTAGGATGACTCAAACTCAGGTGGTAAATGAATAGGTGAAGTGGAGTATATTTGAATTTGCTTTTGGAAAATTTATTTTAGGAAAATTAATAACTTGAAAAATCACTTTGAAAAGCCCGTATCAATTATCTTCAATCCGAATCATAGTTTTGAGCTTAAAACTTTAGATTTTGTATGTGTGTTTGGTTAATATGCATCCCAATCCGCTCTCCCAAACACCCGGTTGGTGTTGTACATGGCCCAATTACACTAAAAGTCTATGTTTCTGTGATCAATTGAAAAAGCCATGAAAAGTCATAAAGACGAGCCGAAGCTATAAATAAAGAAATTAGGACAACCACGGATACAAAGTCATGAAAAGGAATGCCACAGCCAAAGCCAATGAAGCAGTAGTAATACCTTTATTCAGTTTTAGGGAAGATTTGAGTACATTTTAAATCAAATAAAACTTTTGTGAATATATATCAACATTTACTTCCAATTAAGACTCATGAGACTGAGCAATCAACATCAATGCTTCCCCTACAACGATGATGGTATTACTTAAAACTTCTCTATATACTTTTTTTTACCTAAACTTCTCTATGTTAGATCTTTCATATTTTGATGATAACAAAGAATGGTATGAAAAAGATTTGATAAATAAATAAGTTTGAACAAAGTAATAACAGGGAAAATCATCACTTGAAATAAGCACTGGAGTAATGAAGAAAGGCCAAGAGAAAAAGCTGAGAAACTTCATCACTGGCAAAATTCCTAAAGGATTACTCGAGTAAGTACTCGAGTAATGAGACAGAAACTTGAAGTAACCAGAGTCAACCTTCAAGTAACCTGCCAACGTTACTCGAGTAACTACTCAAGTAACCATGTAAATCAATTGAAGTTGCTCTCGGCCTGCCAATATTACTCGAGTAAGTACTCGAGTAATCAGGGAAATTACTTCCAGTTACTTTCGGCCTGCCAACATTACTCGAGTTTGACTCGAGTCCCCTGCTTCAAGAAAATATGTTGCTCTCGGCATTTTCAATCCTGCCAATGTTACTCGAGGAGCTACTCAAGTAACTCACTATGGTAAGCAAAACTTGAATGTAATACTCGAATAACTTGAAATGCTATTATCACTTCACTCGAGGCACTACTCAAGTATGCAGGTATACAATTATTCTTTGTCAAATATTTGATCTAGTTTACTCGAGTCAGTAATCGAGTAATCTGTAGAGTTATTTACATAGCACTTGAAGTATCCACCCGAGTAGGCAATGCAGAAAATTGATGTTTACTCGAGTAAGTACTCGAGTAACCAGGAAAGCAAACTTGAAGTGCTCTCGGCCTTGTAATCCTGTCAACATTACTGGAGTGAAGCATCGAGTAACCTGAAGTTTATTTGAAAGATTACTCGAGTAGCTACTCGAGTAACCTATGAAGTAAATTGTATCATACTCGAGTAAGTATCCAAGTAAACAGGTATTTCCAAGGTTTGTAAAATTTGTTTACTTCATGCACTACCCGAGTTATGTGATGTTCATTTGTCATTACTCTCAAAATGATACTCGAGTAAGTACTCGAGTAAAGTTAATGAATACTCGAGTAACTACTCGAGTATGCAAGTACAGAAATTCAGAAATCATTCCAACATTCATTGATTTGTTTCCTATGTGATTAACCCTTCATTGTTTTAGTATTCTTAGCATATCCGCAGATAAACAATGAAGAGATCTTACCAAATTAGGAAAGTCAAATGCAACGTTCAAACGCTACCTATCGCCACCTACCGCAAACGGATATTTTTCAAATACTGGAAAAGTCCACAGTGGCTGCGCACGCTCTAACGGGTGAGAAGAAAATGTTCCGACGATCACTACCAACACATCTATATATATGGGAACATCCAAACAGAGAAAAATAACAAGAACACACACACAAACATATTATCAAGTTCACGTTTCAATACTCTGTTTTTACACATACTTGTAATTCTGTACTTCAGTGATTCTTATTCACTCTATGAGAGAGATATTTCATCCAAACTCACTATTTGTTATTGAGATAACTTAAGGTTGTGGAACCTTGAGTTGGGATTGGATTACAACTTGTAAGGGGGAGCGAGTGTCCAGGCGAAGGAACTTGCTTGTACTGAGGTGCCAAGAATCCACTGAATCTTAGAAGTTATAGTGAAACTCTCAGAGATATTCTGAGGAATGGACGTAGGTCAAAGTGGTTGTGGCCGAACCAGTATAACTCCCGGTGTACACTTCGGTGATATTTCTCCTTACTCTTTACTGTATTATATTCACCGTCAAGTTTTCATATTTGCAACGAAATTTTTAGTATCACCCAATTCACCCCCCCTCTTTGGTGAAACGCTTATTCTAACACTCTATATACTCCAAAGTGATATAAATTGCTTTATCATGCAGACTAGAATACATAAATGAACACGAAATTAAAAAAAAGTTTTATTTATGTATTCTACTCTACATGATATAGAAAATTATATCACTTAGGAGTAAATAATTGTTTTCCGGTTTCCCTGTCAGGTAATCGGAAAGTGACACGCTGTTCATGCATATCACTCGAGTAATAGATGTGGGACTCGAGCGATTGAACCTGTGAAAGTCTTATATGACATTGATAAAATGTAACACTGTATTGATAAAGCCTAATCTCGATTTGGGACTTATGTCGATGATGAAGCAGATGTCAGTGATAACAATGAAGAAGATGACGAGTTGTTTGGGGGTGATGGCGTCAGAGTTGTTGGCAACGATGTCGAAGAAGAAGAAGACCAAGACGACAAACGCAAGCCCTCCCTCACGTACCTGGAAGTGCACGTCTGAGGCCCCTGTTCTACCCTATTTTCTATGTCCAAAACAGAGATTAGTATTTCTAGTAAGAAATAAATGATGAACAAACGTGAACGAGAGCTAGATATGGTGGTAGAGATTGAAGATCTAAAGCCCGCCATCATCGGAGAAACAGTCGCTGTTGCTGGAGGAGGCCACTGTCACCATTGTTGGAGGAGGAGATGATTTTGTTGAAGGATGGAGAAGATAATTTCAAGGATAGTGGTATAATTTTCTTTTGATTTCAAAAATGACAAATCAGATACTAACACCTCTATAGGAATATGCAAATTAAGATCATTTTTTTGTCTTTTCCTTGTTTTAAAGTTCTTCTTCAAGGATTTTCCCATAAAAGTCACACCTTTTTACAAGTTTGATTCTTATATTTTAAACTAAAGGAATATAAGATTAGGACGTGAATGAAAGAACCTTATCGCCATGAAGTCAAAATTAGGGAAGAAGGCGTTATTAACTAATCTCTTCTGCTTCACAGCATAGTACACTGCAAATGGAAATTGTATGATTTCACAACACCCTATAATATACCACTCTGGTCTTATAGTCCTTTTTTACTAAAACATTTAGTATTATTTATAAATCTAGTTTTAGGGTAGTAAATACTTTTTTTATTTTTTTACCCCTATTAATTGTAATAAGCAACAAAATTTATTTATATTAACTTTTGAAACCAATAATAGATAAAGACAAAATTGAAAATTTGGCTCATAGTTAATGAGTTAACTAACTCTCCTTAATATATGAGAATTAGTTAAAAATAACTTATAAATAGGACCAGAGTGGTATTAACTAATCTCCTCCCTCTCTTTAATATAGCAATGTAACTCGTACATTTATGCTTATTTGGGAGGCACATGAGACGTACTTTTTTAATCATGTTTATGTAAGTTGGGACAAACTCTTCTCACATACTTATCTCAAACGCCGTAGATGCACTTCTAAGATTGGAGGTAGTATTTTCCCATGGAACCAGGAAACCCCCCCCCCCCCCAAATGTATACTCGTCCCTTGCGTCCATTTTGTAAGATATTTTTAACTAGTTCAACTCGCATGTGCCACTAAAAAAAGTCAAAATTATTAAATTTATTATAAAATTCAAGTGATCTTTTAAAATTACCCTTATGAATTACACAGAACTCAGCCATCATATTTATTTTGAAAAAATATTTTTATACTCATTGAAACTAAATCAAAACAACTTATAAAAAATTAAGGACAAAAAATGCCTTCCAGAGAGGACATCTTATAAAATAGAACGGAGGGAGTAGCTAATAAAATGAAGAGAAAGATGCATGAAAGATGCTGAATAGTGGAGAAGATATAAATTAATTAATTACCTGAATGCCATAAAATGATGGAATTTGATAGGGGTGGGCATGGGCAGGGCGAGATCCCTGCCCGATGCCCACCCCAAAATATGAAATGTAGCACGATGCCCGACACTGCCCAATAGAAGCCCTAACTATTTCGGGCAGGGCAAGGGTGGGCTGAGTAGGGCGGGCTTCTCTACTCAAGTGATAACTTCCTAACCAATACCATTGTACAAAACCTCCAATTACACTTAATAAATACTATTAAAGACTTCAAATACATTTCATAATTTCACACATTGAGATATCTCAAAATAAATTTATAACTTAAGTGTTAAAATTAAAAAAAAATTAACACATCTTAATAATTACATGACAAATTATAAAGTAATATGTGTTTGTATATGAATATTGATTGATATAAATAGGTGCAATTGCAATAGAGACTTCAAAGAAACTAAATTTTTTGTCTTAGATCTCAACTTTTTAATGTTTTGTATCATCTATCCAAATCAAAAAACCACGTCCATCAAAAAAGCAATGAGTTATATGTAAACTGTGGTGGATGGATATTAAATAATAATATAAAATATTTCATAAACATGAAATAATATATACACATATTAAATAAAATAATATGTATAAAATACTATTTATTTTATATAAAATAATATATATTTTAAATAAATTGTATATAATTTTCAGGGCAGGGTCAAATGGGCAGAGCAGTATCCCTTGCCCAATGCCTGGCCCTACCCGATAGTTCGCTCTGTTCAAAGATACCCAAATTTTTATCGGGCCACTTTTTTTGGGCTGAGCAAGGCAATTTTTGACCGGATTCGGGTGGGCATATCGAGCTCCTGGACACCATACTCACCCCTAGAATTTGATATCCAACAAGTGGACCTCATGCAAAAGATCATCAAAAAAACAAAAAAAACTTGGCATTGTTAGTAACCATTAAGGCGATTGTTGTCACTGAGGCTGCCAGAGCAATAATCCTCAACACAAGCATTGAGCTCGCAACACCTTCTGATGACACCATCTTCTTCTATTGATTGATATTTTTGGATCGATTATCTTTTCCTCTAATATTAATCAATTCGATCTCCTAATTATTTTTCACCCTTCTAATTAGTTACAATTGGCCCTTAATTTCACATATATTTATATATTCCGTGTTTTCCATCGTCCTCCCTCGTTCACTCCAATGCGTTTCATTTGTCTTATGGTATTAATTAATGTGGAAAGCCGATTCTTTTAATTTGTTTATTTCTATAATCCAATTAATGTTGGTCCTAAATATAGAAGCTAGTGAAAAGATTTGTTTGCATTCTATATGTAACACTAAAATTTGTATTCATAACAAAAAAGACTCATATTTGTATCCAAATCATTTCCATCAATTACACTTATTAAAAAGGTTTTTATCAAGAGGTAACTTTTCATACAAATTATTAAGGAAAAATGATATTAAGGTCCTAATTAAGAGAAATAATGTTAGAAAAGTCCCTTAGCCTGTCAATGACAAGTGAAAGAGTAACTATTGACAAATGGAGATGTGGAGCAACGATTATTAATAAGTTCTGGAACTTTTCTGATATTATTTCTTTAATTAAGACTTTAATGTCATTTTCCCACTTATTAAAAGAATATTTTAGGAAACCAACACACATTTTTTTATAAATAAATAATTTAATTATTTTTTTAATTTCTATAAATTAAATTAATTATCTTTTTTTTTTTTTTTGCCATCGAATTAAATTAATTATCTAACTCATATATTTAGAATTAGTAGAATATTTCAGTTAATTCATTTTCTTTTATCTTGAAAAATATAGCCGCACTATTACCTCTTTTAAATTGCAGGGGTGATGACAGATCATTGAATAGAACATTTGTATGAGGAGATTCTTGTCGGGGTTTGTTGGATTTTGTTGTGAATGGTCGGTCATACGACAGACGAGTGCCTGCAACACTCACATTGGTACTATCATTTTAAATTGTTTCTTTCTTCGTTTTTTTTTTTAGGATAATTATATCAAATATCTTAATAATGAACACCATCAAGTAAAATAAATACAGTACTATGTCTGGCGCAAATCGATCCATCAACCGCCCAATATTTTCTCGGACAAATTGCAAACTTGAAGATGATTGGATTGGGAGGGTGGAAGTGTTAGATTTTTTAATTATTTAATTAATAATCAATCCGTCCCCAATATCTACATATAGGATTTAGTTTTGACCTTTGGGGTAGAATTTGGTCTTTAATTATCTTTTTTTTTTCATTTTATCTCTTATATTTATTGTGTTTCTATAGACTAATTAGTCCTTAATTATGTAACATATGTTATAATTAAGTGATTAATTTAGTTTATTTAATCTCCTTAAATTAGATAAATAAATCTTAAATTTAGGAGGAGAAATACCATGAAAATTTAGGGATATTTAATTATAGATTATATATCTTAAGATATTCTTATTTATGATTTATTTAGCTTTTACGATTTACGAGATAAGTATGTGAAAGGAATTTTATCTCAACTTATTTTAGCAAATAAACACTAAAGCCAACTTTGGGCTGGCATTGAGTGATACCATACATCATCCCATTATAGTAGCAAAACTCAAAAAATGGTTTCTAAAACCATCGTTTGGGGATTTCCCAAGCAGGCACTATGCCTAGCTTTGAAGTTCAAAACTAAAACTCTAAAAGTACCCCCACATTACTAGTTTAAAGTACAAATACCATCCCATGAAATGCACAGGACATGAGCGACTTGAACTCACAGTAAATGAATACCGAGCATGTTTGAATTAGCTTTAGAAGAATTGATTCTGAGAGCAATTAATCATTTTAAAAAATCCGTACCAATGAGCTTTAGTCTAAATCATGGTTTTGGGTTCAAGAGTTTAAATTTTAGATGTGTTAGACTAGTATGCATCTGAAATCATGATTTGAATGAAAAGGAACTTTTTGACATCTCTCCCATACACTCATCCGCGTTGTTGCCCAATTACACGGAACATGTAATGGTGTGATAGGCTGAACAGGCCTTCTCTGTTTCGGCTTTTGATGAATGGAGGAAATACAGTAACTAATACGGTAGCCATGCAAATTGAAGAAAGGCCACAGCCAGAACCAATGACGCAATAATCCATCTGTTTATTTACAATCAAGAACCATGAGACCCACAATAATTTGATCATTTCAAGAGATATAGAGTATTCTAGTGTATTGTGTGGAGTCTTGAAGTTTTTTTTTTTTTAAATCAAATTATTATAGAAGTCCATATAAACAATCTAAAACACTTGGAAAAGTCAGTTTGACAAACATACTTTCACCTTTGAAAACCAACCATACACTGAGTGCCAATTTGGATGTACAAGTCATGCACTGGCTACACTATACGTCTGTCCTAACGTCTATGTTTATTGAAAAATAAATGGCATTGTCAGATACATTATGTAATGCAGTATCTTTGAGCATACACGAGAAATTTAAAAGACCAAGATCTTAAACAAGCCCATTGATTATGCAACTCTAAAACTGAGTCTGAGGCACAGTTGAAGAAGGCTTGAAGCAGCTTTTACCTCGAATAGTTTCATCCTTTTTGGATCAAATTAAGTTCCAGTGACAATTCAGCTCCAGGGCAAGGATAGGTTCCATCTTCTCTCCCTTATGATTTTGCTGAAAGTATTAGTGATGAATTGGCGGACAAGGATCAGGCTTCATCTTCTTCTGGTAACTGCTAAACTAGAATATCACTGAAGAACCGATCAAATATTCTCACTGGAATGCGGATTCATCAAAATAATAACAATGATCAAAAGGTTATGCCACTGGTATAGCTCACAATCATTGATCAACAACCATTTCAAGGCTAGAGATATTCAAATTCAATAAACCAATTTCATAAAATTAACTACTAGAAACAGAACATTGTTATCTCTTTCCACTTCATCAGCATTTCTGAGAAATCAGGAAAAGAAAAGAAAGGTAGATCATACAAAATTCTAAGAAGAGGCATAGAACTCAATCGGAAGGCTATGAAGATTCTTCTTTAAACTCATTCAAACTCTCCTGCTTCTTCCTCTGCAATTCAGCTTCATAATTTCTCAGTCTTTCATTCATTCTCTCCTGTTCTCAACACAAAGTCCTCACATCAGCCACTAATTACACTTCAAACGAGACAAAAACAAAAAGACACATTCAAAAAGCACATGATTTCAAGTTGAATCATTAGGTCAATTCCATCGAATAGCTCAAAAATCCGATCAGTCTCAAATCTTATTCGTTCTGTCACGGCCGTTAAAATGGACGAACGAAGTAAAGAAAGAGTTGAGTAAATAACCTTATAATTATTTTCAAGGCGATGCATAACGTAGAACCCGAGAATGCCTCCGACGATTGTCCCGGTGATGATCCGGACGTATGCCCACTTGTGTGATGGATTATTCATCGATCCAATCTCTGCCTCTCCTTGCCTCGTCAATCGCTAAACGCCACAAATTGCTAGCAGAGCAGGATTCGGATATCACTGCATGGCAATCGGGAAGGCGCGACGGGACGACAACCAGAAGAATAAGGGACGACAGTAAGAATGGCCAATGGAGTGAAAAGAAGGATTAGGGCAAAATTGGGTTGGAAATGTTACTGGCCTGAAGGCCCAAAAAAATCGATTGGCCCAATAACTCTCTTAAAGCCCAAAGTAAATCTGATAAACGTTAATCAAAACCTAGACCAAGAATAAAGCTGACTGGCTCAATACCATGTTAATCAAACCTAGACAGAATTACCAATACCAAAATAAATTGGACAATTATAAGCCTGAATACTAATTCTTTTAAACGTCTCCTATTAAATGGGTCAACAGTTTATTCCTATTGATGGCCCAAAGCCCAAAATAACAGTATTTCAATTCACATTGATGTAACTAAAGGAGTGATTACATATGCACCTTGCATGTACGTCATGTAAATTTTTTTTTTTAATTCGTCAAGGATTTGTCATTTTGAAGTTTAGAACTTAAAGAGTTTTTACCTTTCTCAATAAGTGCGCTTCTCTAAATTTAAATTTGTATTTTTCTTCTTATAGTGGGTGATGCTGCTTACCACCACTTCAACCAACAGATTTTTTATTGTAAAATGTGTGACTTTATTTATGGAAAGGTTAAAATAATTGAGAATATATTCTGTACTATATTCTGAAACATACATAACTATTACACATTGATTTTTACACCAGTATAGAATTCCTACGTGAAAAATTTACACGCACGTTGAATGTAACATATCAAACATTTACAGTGCATACAAAAGTTTAATTTACTTTTCTAATGTATAAAATAGAAGTTTTTAACAATATTTTATAAGTTTTAAGGGACAATAGTCCCATGCATGTTTTCCCATGAGGGATATATTCTAAAATGAAAATAAAGCCTTAATAAATGAGTTGTATATATTAAAAAGGTAAATACGTAGTATTTTATTTAAGATTAACATCAATCCTTCTCGCTGCATTTATTTGTATATAAAGTAAATTGAAAATAGTTGAAATTGAATTCAAAAGGCCGGTATGAATCACAGTCTAGTTTTTAGCTGCCTGTTTGTTTTGGGAGGGTTATAAATATTTTTAAAAAAATATATACCTTAACAGATAGTTACATAACATAATATGAATTTCGAATTTCACAAATTTTGCTAGTCAAATTGATTTTAATTTTTTAATGACCCTTTATTAAAATCATTCAGATAGTTAGATTTCCACACTACGTACATACTTCAGCCAAGACAATCCAACGCAGTTTGACTTAAACAATGCAAGCATCAACAAAACACGAGTGCTTTGATAATATCACTGTCTATATATATAAGCATCAATCAATGAACTAGCTGGAAGCCAAATGACCTAACCGAGACTAATTTCAACCACTTAATTATAACATTTTAATAACCTTAAAATAAATACAAACATTGAAATATATAACTAACCGAGTATATATGGATCACACATATGTATATGAAAAGGCAGAAACCTAATAAATAAAAGCAAAATGTGTGAACAAACTATGATGTGTGGGTTCGATATATCGTTATCTTTTTCTTCTTTCGGTTCTGTTTCCTGCTTTAGATATCGACTATATCATTCTTCCACCAAACGTACAAGAAAATCAAACTTTGTTACTTCATATCTATATATGGTTAAAAGTTATCTTCAATAAGATCCTAAAGAAACTGTATTGAAGAGTTATTGAAACTTGATGATGAAAAGACGAATAACGCTACAGTACATATATGTAGACGAAAGAGGAATGGTACAGTGTGTATATATGTAATATATATGAAATCTGAGTATTTTGATGTGGTTTTGTTTTTATTTAAAAAGGAAAGGACTTTTTCGATGTTTTTGGATTTGATGCTTTGACTTTTTGGACTTGCACAAGCAAACTCCTTTTTTTGGATTTAAAAAGATGGCTCTCCCCCCACTCACATGGTTTGTTCTTTGAGTTATCACTATTCAACTTTGCCCTCTCGGAAAATTCTAAAAATAACATTAAAAAACCATAAAGATGCCCAAAAATTAAGGAGGGTCCCATCGTCCAAATTTATGATTAGGGTTTGTTGGCTCAACCTTTTCTTTCCCCATTTCATTCAAAATATAAATTTCTTTAGGTTAATATAATGTTCAATTTTGCCCTAAAAACTTTTGCGTAGAAATTGTGAGAATGTGAAAGTGTTTTCTTATATTAATATTATCTTAGAAGTGTTAAAAAAAATGCAAAATCTCTCGAACTAGCCATTCAAAAAACTAATATTAATGGTTAAAAAATTAACATTAATCATTAACATAGCAGTGCAAACAATTACAATATATAGGGTTATACCCAAGATCAAGTATGCGATCCATTACTTGATTAGGAGTTTTCATATTGCTTGACTGCAAGACCACAAATCATTCATAATACAACTTTAATTAACACATCATGTAAGAATTTAATTAATTGATGGATATGTCAATTCATGGAAGCTTTTGTGTTGTAAATAGAACACACCTTAGCCCTATCATCTTTATTCTTCTTCTTCTCATTGTGTGAGACATGTTACCGCTTATGACTTTCTTTTTTATGATCACATTTTTTATTGTTTTACTTTGTACGTAAAAATAGATTACTGGAAACCCGAGAAGCCATGGAAACTGCACGTTTTTTTACTGCCCCGTCAGGATCGATGAGGTGGAAGAGGACGTGGCATGAAGAGGGAGGCAAGAATTGGTGCACCAGTGGGTGAGCATAAGCCCATACTTTAAGGGCATTTGTCTTTCATGTGAGATGGTTGGAAGAGTTGAATGAAGGCGATAGATATAGATACAGAGAAAGCACATGGAGACTAAAAAGGTCATCTTCTCAGAAAAGAGAACACATTACAGCCAAAAAGATAAAAAGAAGAGAGAAAGATAAAGTAAAAAAAGGCAAAAATTAAACAGCCACGCTTTTGATGAATTCCCTTTGGTATTTATTTAATTTTCCTCGTTGGGAAGTATAAAGGAATCAAATAGTAATATATATTAATTTATAAGTATCTTTTGAGTTTTGTGGCTGTGAATGTGATAGGGCCATATATATATATATATATAGAGAGAGAGAGAGAGAGAGAGAGAGAGAGAGAGAGAGAGAGATTAATATTGGGAGGTCCAAATTAAAGTGAGGGAGATATAGTTGGCAAAAATTAAAGGTGGAAGAAAGGATAGCTTTTGTGTTATGACAAGTGACACATTAATGTTTCCAAGGAATTCACTGGAATTCTATGGACTTCTCTGTCTTTTTCTTCATGGCGTTTCTAACCCTCAATGATCTGAATCTGTATATATTTTAGGAATGTGCATGTAACATCTTTTTTTTTAAATCAAAATTGAACCTTTTATACTATTAATTTATAATTTATTATTTTATGGGTTTTTTTCTCAAAGGTCATATAGATGCCGATCCCATAATCTTTTAATTATAGGACTGCCCTTTGAAAACCTAGTCATTCTCATTATTCTCTGTGTCTGTATTCTTCTTGCAATTAAATATAGGTTTCAAACTCTACCTCTTCATAGGGGTGAGCATGGTGCTCAAGAGCCCAATATGCCCACCCGAGCCCGGTCAAAAATTGCCCTGCCCTACCCAAAAAAAGTGGCCCGATAAAAATTTGGGCATCTTTAGGCAGGGCGAACTATTGGGCAGGGGATACTGCCCTGCCCATTTGGCCCTGCCCTAAAAATTATATACAATTTATTTAAAATATGTTATTTTATATAAAATAAATAGTATTTTATACATATTATTTTATTTAATATGTGTATATATTATTTCATGTTTATGAAACATTTTATATTATTATTTAATATCAATCCACCACAGTTTACATATAACTCATTGCTTTTTTGATAGACGTGGTTTTTTGATCTGGATAGATGATACAAAGCATTAAAAAGTTGAGATCTAAGACCAAAAATTTAGTTTCTTTGAAGTCTCTATCGCAATTGTACCTATTCATATCAATCAATATTCATATATAAACACATATTACTTCATAATTTGTCATGTAATTATTAAGACGTGTTAGTTTTTT
Source organism: Inga laurina (assembly GCA_963855925.1). Lineage (NCBI taxonomy): Eukaryota > Viridiplantae > Streptophyta > Magnoliopsida > Fabales > Fabaceae > Inga > Inga laurina. Next base: position 27,917,236 of record OY979703.1, on the reverse strand, counting down.
TTTTTAATTTCAACACTTAAGTTCTAGATTTATTTTGAGATATCTCAAGGTATGAAATTATGGAATGTATTTGAAGTTTTTAATAGTATTTATTAAGTGTAATTAGAGGTTTTGTACAGTGACATTGGTTAGGAAGTTACCACTTGGGCAGGGAAGCCCGCCCTGCCCAGCCCACCCTTACCCTGCCCGAAATAGTTAGGGCTTCTATCGGGTAGGGCTGGGCATCGGGCTACAAAATGTAGCCCGGTCATCCTTTGGGCTGGGCATCGGGCAGGGGTCTCGCCCTACCCAACCCTGCCCATGCCCACCCCTACGGCTCTTCATGCCTTAGGAATTAGGAAAAAGTATACCTTTGGTACTCTAACGGTTCAGTTTAGTTCATTAATTTTTGTAACATAAGTATTTGAATTGTATATTTTTCTATTCATAGAAAGATACAATATATATACAAAAAATGAGGAGCCTAGGTATTAATTGCTCCTAAATGAGGGGATCGTAATGGTCAATCAATCCCACTAATTATGCTAATTAATCTAATAATAATGATAGAATAATTCTAATAATGATAGAATATTTCCTTAACAATTTTAAAAAGTATCTTTTCGTCATCTCACTTTAATAACGATTTTTGGAAAATATCATTGTTATTTTGAAAATTTAACTTAATATGTGTTAACATGTAAGAAAGTTTCTTCAATATTTAAAATTTCATTAATGTCAGCATTGTTTTGTTAATTGTCAAAATTTCGAGTGTGCCTGGAATATGACTAACCCGCTGAAGTACCCACACAAACCAGAATACCAATATGAACTTCGATCACGTTACACAACAAATATGTCAAAAAGAATAAGAGAAGATATCATTCTTATGAAAGAACTTTCTAAGAGAGGAATGTTATTTTGTATGTAATATATTCAAACTAATTACTCTCTCAATCACACATCATATATGTAGCGTGCGTATGGTACATAAGAATATATGTAACTCTTATTAAAGATACAGTTATATAGTAATAGACATAACCTTTAAACCGTAAAGAAATATATCTCCCTATGAACCCATATCTCTCCATATTTGCATAAAAACCTACTATGATTTGGGTTTGGACCCTAATCCATCAATGGTGGGTTAATATATTCCAACAGCATTAGAATGCAAAAGTTGAAAATGCATGTTATAAAATTAATTATAAAACTAAAATGAAACCGCATATGAAGTTAAAGGATTAAACACATACTTTTTCCTAAAAATTATGTCGGCTACAAAGTTATCACAAGGTCGGCAAGCATATTTATTGTAATTCAACTTGATTGTATAATGTTTATCGGATTTTTATCATACTACCAACATATATATAATGAAGAAAACAAAAATATATGAGAGACATTAAGGAGGAGGAGGCATTATCATGATTAAGACATGGGACGAGAGCTAAATGGCCATGTAATAACCCAACATGTGACACTCCTATCTTGACTACAATGCCATATGTTGAACAAGGATATATATGTTTGTCTTATGCAAAAGTTGGTTGACATGTTTCTGAATCATTGAGTTTGATTTTCAGAGAAGGCCTCTTAATGCCAAAACAAAAACCATCAAACAAATTAATTAATTAATTAAGGCATAGGAAGTAAGCTAGCTAGCTAGCCAGGCAGAAGCTAGCTGGTCTCTCAACAACATTATTATCAACTTTGAAACATGAGAAGACATGCACCTTCAAATCAGGACATAATTGTAGGAAGAAACAAAGATATAATACACACACCACAGGTTATTACAATAATCAATCAACAAAAAACTACTCCCCTCTTGTCTCAATATATGAGCAATTTTCTGCACACTTCTTATGCTCCAAAATATTATAACTTGTATTATAGAATTTCCGGATTATTAATTAACTGATATTTTTGGAAAAATATATCTTTTTGTTTGTGTAATTTTAAATCGATTGTAACTCAATCCATAAACTTTAATCTAATACAATTCAACCTTTATAGTTTTGACTCGATTAAAACTCAATCCCTAAACTTTAACTCATATATAACTTAATCCCTATAATTTTAATCATTTAAAACTTTAGTGCCTGGATTTCAAGAAACATATAATTTTATTCTTCAAAATATAGGAAGTAATATTTTAAATGATTAAACTATAGAGATTGAGTTGTATTTAATTAAAATTTAAGAATTGGGTTATAATAGAGTTAAAACTATAAAAATTAAGTTGTTCTAAGTTAAAGTTTAGGGATTAAATCACAATTGAGTAAAAATCATAAGTACAACAAGGTTTTTTTTGTTGGTAAAAAATCCTTATTAAATGAGAAAAGAACCGTGAGGAATCCGAGGACAATTTAAGAATATAATGCCTTGAAAAAGATCTCACCCCAACACCAAACCGTAATTTCTATCCATTCGGTTCATGGCTGCTACTATATAGTTCCTCCCGTCCTAATTATAAGATAAAGTTGACTTTTTTAGAGAAATTAAGAAATCCAATTAAATTACTTTAGAGTATTTATATTTTTATTTTTTCCTTCAAACTAATTAATTTGACTAATAAACTAATATATAATCTAAGAATACTAAAAATATAAACACTCTAAAGTAATTTAATTGGCTTCCTTAATTTCTCTAAAAAAGTCAACTTTATCTTATAATTAGGACCGAAGGGAATAGTTATCTTTCCCTGCTGACAATGACCAGTCAAATTAAAACCTTATTTGATGTGTATCTGTCCCCAAATGAGGTGAACATGAGAACATGCACAACTTCTAATTATATACATCCAATGGTAAGATCTAGATAAAGTACTAGCTGTGCACTTCAATGGTTTAATTACAACTGTGTTTCATGATCATTACATTAGAATTAACATATCAATCATTATGCCTCCCCTTCAATTTCATTCTCTGTCCAGCATGATATTTTTTTTTATATATTTTCATGTAAATGTACATGCACAATATCATAAGTTAGGTTTTTTTCATTTGTTCCAGAGTTTCTCCAAGTTAATTTGAACTTGAGACTTATTCCTTTCAAATTTTTGAGCGCAAAAAGCTTTCATCATCTCCAAACAAGTGTGATTCCGGAGACAAGCAAGGAGATTTGATTTCCACCATCATATATATATATATATATATATATATATATATATATATATATATATATATATATATATATATATATATATATATATATATTTATATTTATATATGTATGTATGTGAAGGTTAAATTGTACGTAATTGTAATAATTAAACTTTATGTTATTTTTACAAATAAATCTTATTTAACTTCAAAATTTGACAATAAATTTCTTCAAACATTTATATGAGTATTCAAAGTATTCTTGAAATAATAATGAGTAAACTACATCAACCTTTCATTTATTTTGCCTTAATCACATAGACATTTTCTTTATATTTTAAAAAATTATATAAAACTTTTAAAATTGAAAGTTTCAACACAAGCTCCCTCAATCTATTTTTAAGATTCTTCTATTTTCACCTCGTGAAAAGTAGTGGAGAAAGACTGAAAAGAACGCTCATCAATAATGAGGTTATTATATTAAGTGAGACCTCCTCGTTAACAATTTGTCAAGTGAATAGTGATTTAGTTTTTTATGAACATCAATGAAGTCATATATATGATTCATATTGCTGACCATACTTAGTGGGATAAAGCTTTGTTGTTATTGTTGTTGTTGTCCACTCATTTGTTAAATCACTTATTTTGGACCAAAATATCACATTCTAACATATATATTTTTAAAACTTATTTAGGTTATAAAAAACTTTAATACATATATTTTAAAAATTATACATTTTTTTGTTATATTTTAATTTTTTTGTTATATAAAATTTTATTAATTTATTTTTTAAAAATATTTTAGATATACTAAAATAATATTTCCAACACATACATACATTAAAAAATTGATAACTTATGAATTTAATTTTATGAGTGATAAATTAAGTAATATTATTCAAGCTTATTTTTATTTTTATTTTAATATAATTTATGTTTATTGATTATAATATTTCTGTATAATATTTATTTAAATATAACCATTTTTCCAGCCCAATATACCCATACATAATTATGTGAAATTCTTTGAATTGTGGGAGAGAGAATAGATATTTAGATTATGAGGGCAAATTAGTAATCTCTCAATTTTAAACATAATTTAAATTAATAAAATTAAGTCTTATATTCTTATTATGATCTTATCATATAAGGGTGCTTCTGTGACTATGATATATACTCTGATAAAAATGGATGCTTTGTTTGTTAGTATTTAAAAAGTCAATCTCCATAATAGCGATATATTATCCACTTTGATTAGATAGCATTCATTGGGAATGCAGATTACACTAAACAGGATCACTAGTTATTATCTTATAGTTTTTGGAGATATTATATGTGATTAAGATTAGACCTTATTATTGTCTTTCTCACGCAAAAGCGCTTTCTAGTAACATAGCTACCTAATCACCCCAAGCTGTTGCTAACTCCAAAACACCCTTCTTCACTCTTTATATTATTCATATCCTCTTAACTTCCTTTTTCCCATTTATATCAAATTTATAAAGTCAATCACTAAATCATCACAAATCATATGCACTACTATTTATGATTATTTTCTTTCTTTTTGCTTCTTAATTGGGATCATTTGTTACGTTCAACTATCAATTGATTAGTCCAAATCAAATATTTCACTGTCAAGATTATTTATTATATACATAATATTTCCGGGAGATAATTTTTTAATTTGTGTTGATTCCCTTAGTATAACAAAATATCAAAAATAGTTACATATCGTTGCCTTAACGGCCGATACAATAATATATATATAGTTGTGTGGATGAATTTCTTTCAAGAGAATAATCAATCTTAATTGCCTCCGGTATTATTAAATAATTATCTAACTACTGTTGATTTAAAATTTTAAATCATAGATAACGATATTATTTCATAATAATTTCCTTCCATTTACTTAATATTTATTTAATTTTTCAAAATGGCTGTTGATGTCGTCTTTTATTTAACATATATATTAGATGTAATATACTCTTATTGGGTGGATCATTGTCAAAACACACAGTAGCTATATGTGATATGTTCATTGCACATGAACTTTTTTCCTAATTTTCATGCTTTATTACTTGCAAATCATGGATGTAACTTGCTCATGAAATGGAGGAAAAGTACGAGTAGGACAAGACAAATTTCACAAATGCATCAACAATCATAATTAATGTGCCCAGCAAATGGAATTTGCAATTGCTTTGGAGTACAACTGAGTTTAGATAATAAATTTTAAGACTGAATTAATTTATATTATTTTTGTTAAAAATTAAATATGTAAATGCTCCCTAATTAAATAAGTTTAACCCTGTACTAATTAGCCTACCAAAAAAGAAAGCGGAGCAACGCAACATATATAACAAGAAATTATTGTTGCTGCTGGTGCCTTGGTGGCGGTGAATATAGGGTTTTGTTTTACCTGGACATATAGGGTTAATTACTTAATTTCAGAGTTTGGGACGACTAAAATATATTTAATATCAGTAAAGAACTAAAGGACATCAAGTTCATTTGACGCTGATTTTTTTTCCCACAAACTTTTAACACTAATGTTTTAAACTTTGATACTAAATGTTTCTGTCAAAATTTGACACTAATATTTTCAATAAGAGATCAAAGGTTATAAAGTAATTTGAGACTTATTTAAAAATTTGACATGTATTTTTTTTTTAAAAAAAAGTAATACTAGTATTCTTAAATTTTACAATGCAACTTTAAAATATCATTATAAATTTTCAAATATTAATGTGAAACTATTTAAGAATGATTAATCTTTTATCAAACTCTCATAATATTTTGATTCTCAATTGAAAGGCAAACTGTTTTGAAGGATTAGCCTCTTCTGTTACATTTAAATTAGTTGGTGAGTTTTTTTATTATTTGTTTAGAGGGTAATGGATTTTTGCCTCTCATAATAAATGCACTTATCTCCTCAACCAACAGAATTTGTATTTTTCTCCTTCTTTGAACTAGTCTTATTCCATCAAAGGGTAGGTACCGTATGTATTTACTTTTATACGGTAAAATAATATATAAATAGAATGGGACGGGCTAGCTTGCTTTAAAACCCATGTGAGCCCAATTTATCTAACTAGACTTCATTTTTATCCAAAATTGACTCTTCAACGTAAACATATACAGTGCCTAGCCTTTGATAGAAAAAGACTAATCCAAAGAACCCAACAACCCAAATGTTATATGATCACTACGCTGCTTGTTTGGTACAAGGGAGGGGGAGGGGAAGTGAATGTAAAGAAAGTTTTTTTGAGTTGGATTTTTTAAAAAAAGAAATAAGAAATAGGATTAAAAGTTTTTAATTAAATTTCTTATTCTTTTATTTTTCTTCTTGTATATATTAAAATTTTATAGCTCCACTTCTTCAATTTTTTTTAGATCCAACTCATAAAAAAATTTTCTTTCTTTTTCTCCCCTCCCAGTCCCACTTTACCAAACAAACCTTTAATCCATTGGAATGTACCATGTGATAAATTATTAAATCACATAAACTCTCCCCAATATGATAGTTTTTTCCATAGTTATGAGACCCGGACCGGACCGGCCGGTCCGGCCCGGGACCCGGCGAACCGGCCGGGAAACCGGTCCGGTTCGCGGTCCGGTCCGGGTCACTTATAAAAAAAAAAAAAATTTTTTACTTTTTCCTTTAGAATTTTATACTATAAGTCTAAAATTTTCAATTTCTCACCGGTTTGGTCCCGGTTTAGCTCCGGTTTGGTCCCGGTTTGACCCACTGACCCTTAACCCAGTACCCCGACCGGTTCAATGCCCGGTCCGGGTTTTAATACCTTGGTTTTTTCACATTTTCTTTTCATAACAAGTTATATATAGTGATCGATAGCAAATCATCACGAAACATATTGAAATTAAGAACAAAAAACACTTGCAAATGGATGGATGATGAAAATCCAAATCATGAATATAACATATATATATATATAACTGATAATATCATTTTCAAGTCCCGAATTTAGGTTAAAAAAGGGTTTGACCTGTATTGTCAGACTCTAATTATAATTTAAACATAATTATAGGGATGAGAAACTATATTTTAAAAAAATAAAATGTAAAACACAAATTGAAGATGAAATGGGCAGTAATTGAGGGCTTGGTGATGATGGAGACGCATGGCGAACCACTTTTAATTCCCTGCCTATCCAAAGAATAGATAGGGAGAGCTTATTATATCTAGACTGTCTAGATGAGATTTGGATGTTTAAATTAAATTTTTTGTAACTATTGATTTTAATTGAAAAAATTATTTTTTGAAAAAAATGTTAGTTAAATAATTATCTTTATTTAAGATTATCTATTTATTAAAATAATTTTTTTAAAAATTAAATTCAAACCATTCAAATGAGCTTTAAAACTTATTCGGACGGATGGGTGGCAAGAGGCGAGAAGGGGAGGGAGGGTGTGGTGGGTTCCACAGCGAGGTAAGCGGAAGCTGCCCCTTTGACGGCTGTTACGTGGACGCAACCCCCTTCCCTTCCCTTTCTCATTTCTCTATTGATTTTGTCTTTTTTATACTCTCATCGTATCCAGCCCACTGAAAATTGGACAGGACATTGAACCCACTAAGGTAAATGATTCAAGATTTCGTAGTTTAAATCACGTTAAATAAGAGTAGGATAGATCATAATTATATACTTTCTTTAGTTCTTAATATATGACATATTTAAAAAAATTGATTTTAATTCTAAATATAAAAACTATTTTTTTATATTTATAAATCTTTTCATAATTTACTTTATTGATGTTCCCTCCACAATAATCAAGGAGGAGAGTGACAAGGGAATCAAGAAAGATGACTAGTAAGTTTAGAAAATACATGATACATTAACTAATTTTCTTAATTTAATTAAATTAATTAAACATGTCTTATATTAAATATTAGACGAAGGGAGTAATACCTTTTGGTAAAAGATATTATATAATATTAATTCAAACAATAACTTTGTATATTAGTTTTGAGATTTTTTACATATTCTTTTTTTCTGCCGGAAGATTTTTAACAAAAGTAACCTATACATATGCAAGCTAAAACCTTTATACAAATTCATCATAAATTCAGCGTATTACCAAAAAAAAAATGCCATTTACTCAACTAAAATGACCTCATTTCAGTGTTCACTACTACAAAAAAGCAAAGCTGTAGCGCTAGAGAAGTGCTACATATCTGGACGCCACTAAAAGAAGCTGTGGCACTTACCAGCGCCATATCATTATAAATTTTTTTAAAAAAAATACCCTCCTGTGGTGCTTGGTGGGGCAAGTGCCACAGGAGGGGGGGTTTCCTGTGGCGCTTGGACCACCAAGCGCCACAGGAGGGTATTTTTTTTTCTCATTTTTTCTTTTTTTGGGCTCTTCCTGTGGCCCTTATTTAAAAAAGCGCCACCAAAACTCTTTTTTTCAATCATATCTCCCATAATTGTACAATATTTCACACTGTATGATTTAATAAACATTTTGTATCTATATCCACAATACTGTAGAATGAAGAAAAACAAACAACAATAATAGATATAACTTCAAAATGATACAAACAAATGATTAATTAGTTAAAGTAGCACATAAAATAATTATACAATATATTATACGTGAATGAATTATATAACAAATTCAACTTGATTACATGCATGAATGGCACAACAATTGCCAAGAAACAACACAACAAAGGCCTGCAGCTAGTGATGAATTAAATAATATAGCTACCCAGAGATTTGCCTAAAAACATATTCACACCATTCTTCGATCACTTCATCAAGCTGATGGTCAGTCAAAGTGTCACAACGCTGATCTTCATAATACTACACATATATACAATCAGCCACAAATTAAAACAAATTAAAATCAGCAAAACGTAATTATCAGGAACTAATTAAATTTAATTAAAACTCAATATGGAGTGCAACTAAATGACTTACTTTTTGAGGAATGAATGCCTGATCATGCGTAATTACATCCTTCATAAATTTAATGACATAATACCCACAATCATTATCATTAGGTTGGAAAGGGCACTGCAAAAATATAATGCAATATGTAACTCTGTTTATGAATAAAAATTGTTTACTAACAAAATTTGAGTAAATTCATATATCAATACCAATATCTTCTTCCAAGGATAGCTAAAGTGAGGGTCAGCAGCTTTAGAGTAGCTTAATGAGACAAAGGATCGATACGCAATCAATGCACTAACAAAACAAATAGAAACTGATGACTTTTGATTATTCAATCACACGCAAATATTTACACATATGCACGTACGCTTACCCATTGAATAATAGTAACATATTAGAATGATTTTGTGGAAGACCATCTTTTAGAGGATCCACATAGTAAATGCGAGGGCCTGAAGGTTCCACTGGATTGATAACTATCAATATCCAATTGCGCCTAAAATATTTTAAAAAATTAGTTTCAACAATCATAGTATGCTAAAAGTTAAACAATAAAAATAAAAATTGTACCCTTAATAACTTACCCTGCATTGTATGGCACTAAAAATAGCGTAGTCGGTGTCGCTCTCTTTCTAAAGTAATCTTTTAGATCATTAGACTGCGCATGTATATCTACTTTACCCCCATGGTGACCGACAAGATAAGGGTTGATAAATACGAATTGGACCTTATTTGTATCCATTAAGCAGTTATTGTATAAATGCCTGGTATAAAACAAACAACGTCATGAAAAACAAAAGAAATAGAACAAGAAATATTAATAACAGTGATAAACGATAATGGTCAAGTACCTTATCCAGAAGTTGATAGCTGAAGCACTAACCCAATCACGAGTACATATGTCGTGCACGACCTCGGCAGTAACATAATCAACTAGACCGCCAACATTGTAGATATGTCTTTCAAGACGTATTTCCCGTCCTCCTGCATCGATCAATTGTGGTGTAATCGATACTAATTAATCACGATATGACGTCAGTCTCCTTCTGCTCTGTTGGCTAGCTGAAGCTTTAAACTTAGGCTGTGTTGTCGAACACTTTGACATCTTGCCCTGCGAAAATAAAAAATTAAATCACAATTTTATATGGAAGTACGAAGGAAAAATGCAAGGAATTGTAAATGAACGACTTTTTCATATGGCTCTATAAGACCTATTGGCCAAGCAACATAGCCACCTACAACACCTCTGACCATTATTTGCTCATCCCGAGACGAGATCGATAAGAGGGTGTCTTCATTAGTGCAGACGTCAACCCTCACTCGGAGTGTGTTGTCAGGCAGCGGTGAATTGTGTAGTATGTCTTTATAGGTGTTGTAGGCAACACCTATTGCAACCGCGTGCTTGGGAGCTTGTTCGACATATAGCTTACATTGGAATTCACCCTATAGAAAACAGACTTAATATGTCATAGTTCGCTAAATTATAATATAACATAAAGTTAAGTATAGAAGAAATTAATTACCAAAGGAAAAGGGACTTTAGATATGGAAATGCAACTATCTCTGACACTTGGACTATCACAGAAGGGAACATTTTGTGTTTGCCCACATTGCACAAACTATTGTATTTGTGTTGTTAACAACACATTTTATTCTTGCAACAAACGCATTTGTTCTAAGAATTGTTCTTCTCGTTGTTCCTTATGGCGCATTTGTTCTTGAAGTTCTTGAATTTGACTCTTGAAACTAGTCATCTCGTCACGCAGCTGGGAAACGTCACCTCTACTATGGCGCTTCTAACGTCCGAAGTATGCTGATGGGGTGACAGCAAAACTAGTACCCCGAACACGACCATCATACTTGGGTACTCCCATAACTCTGCTCAACAAATCATCCCGACCAACATAGCTCGCCAACGCAGGATCCTCCTGTGACACCTGACGCTATCAAAAAAAGAATTACAACAATATTAGTTATTATAAATCAAGTTTATTTAAGTAAAGCCAATTATTTATTGTACACATAATCCAATACTTACACAATATTCAGCTACTCTTCTTGCTTCCTCACTATGAATTTCACCTTTCTTATTTGTCACACCGGCTATCCACAAATCATGTCGTGGAACCTGTGTAATACCTGAACCTGATTCTTCTATCTGCACGGCAAATTTAGTTAAAATTAAATGATATTCAAACAATTTATCTACAAATGAAATAATAATTAGTTCGTACCATTTTTCTTTCTAACTGTGCATATGAAACAGGTCCTTGTGTGTACCAGTATGGCATATTGAGCGTGTTAGCGCGATTCATCTCCATCTTCATCTTCATTTGCATCTCCATTTATATCAATTTCTACTGACCATAAATTTTCAAACGAAGGATCGTCATCATTGACGTTCAAATTTTCATTACTTTCAGGATCAACTTGTTCTTGACGATTCTTGTTAGATAGGAGTACAATAAACCAATTCTTTCTAGCAGGATCCGGAATGAAAAACGCTTGTGCTGCTAAAATAAAAGGATCATCTTCATACCAAACTTTAGAAAGATCCACTTGAACAAAGCCTAAGTCATCTATCCTCAATCCACTGTTGTTGTTAACCCACTTACATTTGAAGATAGGGACCCTGAACATAGAGTAATCTAACTCCCATATGCATTTAATGACACCAAAGTATGACATTAATGCATAGATAGGGTGTATATCTTTAGCACTGGATCTATGCCAAGAATCAACAACAAGTATTACCCTACTATTTTGCATCATGCTCTGTGTATTATGATCTTGTGTATATAATGTGTAACCATTGATTACATTACCATTACAAGATAATACATTTAAGCTCGATCCCTTCGACAACCACTTTAATTTTTCAGAAACTGAATCAAGATTCTGCTCCATCTCATCATTAATGCAATTTTTCAACCAACCTAAAATTTTTTTATTGTGTTCTTTTGTTAACAAATTTTCATTCATATCACCGTGTACCAATCAAAGAGCATCCTTGTGTTCTTCTACATACGGTTCGACCTCATCAGTGTTATATAGCACATACAAGTGGGCTTGCTCCCATTCAATCATCGATATCGTTATTACATCCCTCCCAGTTGTTCCTTTCCCTGATCTTCGCCCATCATGACAGGACTTGGGGATCCCTACAGGGTCAACATTTGATAGAAAATCAGCACATAAATCACTTGCTTCTTCAACCATATACCTTTCAATGATACAACCCTCTGGGCGATATCTATTTTTCACGTACCCTTTTAATATTTTCATGAATCGCTTATTCGGGTACATCCATCTCAAGTACACTTGACCGCACAATTGAATCTCTTTGACCAAGTGTACGGTTAGATGTACCATAATGTCAAAAAAAGAAGGTGGAAAATACATTTCAAGTTTACACATAGTACATACAATCAGCCTTTACAAATCTTATAACTTAGTTGAATCTACCACTTTACTGCAGATCAACTTGAAAAACACGTAAAGTTTAGTGATGGTGTTTCTTAAATTTTTTGGTAAAATGGATCGTATACCAACCGGTAGAAAATTCTGCATGAGCACATGACAATCATGAGACTTGAGGTTCTTTAACTTCAACTCTTTCACTGATACAAGGTTCTTTATATTTGAAGAGTAGCCCTTAGGAACTTTAATTCCTTGCAGAAACTCATAAAACAATTTCTTCTCTTTCCTCGATAGAATGTATGCCGCTGGCGGTAGGTAGGTACGATGCCCTTGATCAATAGGTGCCAACTCTTCTCTAATTCCCAAGTTTACCAAATCCAACCTCGAATTGACACTATCCTTGGTTTTTCCTTGGATATTGAGCAACGTGCCAATTAGACTATCACAAATATTTTTTTTCTATGTGCATCACATCAAGAAAATGTCTCACATATAAAAACTTCCAATATGGAAGTTCAAAGAAAATAGACTTTTTCTTCCAACCACTTGTCTCGATTTGTTTTGCAAAAGGCTTGCCAAAATTGTTATCCAAGTCTTTTACCTTTGAATACACTTGGGCACCGGTCAACATCTTTGGTGGGCTACCTTCTTCTGAGTCACCATTGAAAGGATTTTTCCACTTCCTCCAACGATGTTGTGATGGTAAGAATCTTCGATGCCCCATGTAAACATTTTTCTTATAATGATGAAGTTGCACTGAATGAGTGTCATCTTCACATATGGGGCATGCACCATATCCTTTGACACTGTATCCCTACAAATTACCATAAGCAGGGAAATCATTAATTGTGCCAAACAACATGGCTTTCAAAGTGAAAATTTCTTCCCTGTACCCATCATACACATTGACGCCTTCTTCCCAAAGCAGCTTCAAGTCATCAACTAAGGAGCAAGTATACATCTATATCATTCCTAGGTTGCCTTGGCCCAGAAATTAACATGGACAACATCATAAACTTACGTTTCATGATCAAGTGTGGAGGAAGGTTATAAATCATCAATATCACTGGCCACGTGCTATGTGTACTACTCTAAACACCGTGCGGGTTAATTCCATCAGTTAACAGGGCAAGGCGAAGGTTCCTTGCTTCAACTGCAAAGTCAGGGTACTCATGATCAATTTTTTTCCATTGAGGAGCATCTGCAGGGTGCCTAAGCTTCGTGTCTTTAATCCTTTCATATGTATGCCATGTCAAGTGCTTAGCAGTCTCTGCATTACTGTATAGTTGCTTGAATCTCGGAATAATGGGAAAATACCATAGGACCTTCAAAGGACTCTTTCCTTTCTTCTTCCTATAGCGAGATACATTGCATTTAGGACACTTCTCCAACGTTGCATACTGATTTTGAAATAATACGCAATCGTTAGGACATGCATGTATCTTCTCATATCCCATACCAGTTATAGAGCAAAGAATTCGCTTTGCCTCGTATGTCTTGGTAGGAAGTACATTTTCTTCTGGAAGCATATCTTGCAACAATTCAAGCAGTGCGATGAACCCCGAATCACTCAATCCGTAGCGAGCTTTAAAGTTATACAACTTCAACACTGCTAGTAATCTTGTGTATTTAGTACTCCCGGCATATAATGGTTTCTCTGCATCACCTTTCAACTTCTCAAATTCGTTGGGGCAGTTATGATGCACCCCTTCAACCATATTTAGCATTTCTTCAAGACCATCATCTTCATCAAACATGCTTTGATCAAATTCATCCGAAGCACCACTCGTGGTATGCACCCGATCACTACATGCATCGTTCGTCTCACCATGCCTTGTCCATCGTATATATGTTTGATCAATATCGTAACACACTAAATGATCTAGTAAATCAAGTGGACTAATCCGCTTTCCAAAACAACAAGATAAGCAAGGACACAAGATTTTGTCAGAATCTTTTGTGTGCTCAATTGCAAATGTAATAAAATCTTTCACCCTATCTATATATTCCCTTGAACACCGATTAGATGACATCCATTTACGATCCATCTATGCCTTCAATCTATTTTTAAAAAAAGTATGTGGTTAGTTGTATGACTATTGCATTAAGTAATTACTTTTATATTCTCTTAACAATTTTAAAATAAATTCCCAACATGAAATCTTCAACATAACAAAAGAAACCATATTTGCCACAACATATCATAGGTAAATTAGAAAACATTACAAGTCAACAAATAAAATACAAGTGTTAAGAATATATAAATAATTATTTTACTTATGCAACTAATCCATAACAATCATTAGAACACCTACAAATTATAACTAACTAGTACTATTATTAAATTCAACTAAAATCACATTTGTAAGCTCAAAATTTCAAAAACATACCTTAAATAGAAGCTTTAATAAACTGATGAGCTGAAACTACAAACACAAATTACACATAAAAAAAGTCAATAAAATATTAGTGGTTGTAAATTTTTTTATTAATAATAATGTGTACAAAACATCAATATATAATAAAATAAAATATGATTAATTAGCTTAAATCAAAAAATATGATTCAAAAAAAAGGAAGAAAATAAAATAAAACAAAAAGGAAAGCATATATAAATGTTGAGAATATAAAAAAAAATTATTTTTTACTAGCTTAATTACTTTAAAAAAAGAGAGAGAGAGAGACTAATTAGAGAACTTTAATTAATTAAATTAAGGGTACATTAAAAATTTGAAATGAATTTAGATATCAATTGTATTTCTGAATTATTCCAAACACATAAGTAACAATTTTTTTTTTTTTGCCAAAACATAAGTAACAAATAAAATTAAATAGAGAAGAAGCAATGGTAAAACAAATTAAAGTGGAAAGATAGTCATATGTTTTCCTTTAGGTCCTCACCCCTCAATGAAAGCATAAACAAACCAATAACAAATTTAAATAAATATGTCATTAAATTTCAGCTTCTTTTTGAACTGTGAATTATATAGAAAAAATTTCCTATCTATCAAAATTTGATAATAATCCCATGAAAATAAATTTGTCCGGACAATCATGCATCTGATATACTGTCATTAATTAACGGGTAAATTTATTAATAGAATGTGAAGTTTAAGAAAGTCATTTCTACAAATTCAATTAAAAAAATTCTATTAATTTATCATGTTCTGTTGACTATAAATGATAGATTGATTATCAGCAAAAAAATAAAAAAAGACCGATTGATCAACTAATTAATTAAATCAAACAAATAGGGATTGTTTATGCTATATATATATATATATATATAATCACGTGTTATGGATTAGTTAAACATTAATCGACAATAATATATAATCATTAGAAAACACTAATCGACAATAATAGGAATTCCTATATTCTAATATTTTAATATTTTTTATTTTATATTCTAATATTTTAGAATATTTTAATATTGAATTGAATTATTATTATTATTATTATTATTTATAATTAAATATTAAATTAATCTAAATTCTAAATAAATATCAATATTGAAATAGAAATATATAGTAAGGAAATCAAAATATATAGTTATATAATAAAGTAATAATATGAATCTAAAATTAGAAAATTAATAGAATTCAAAATTGGAATATATTTAAATATATTGATATTGAATATTCTTTTCCTTTTATTAATATAAAATTTGATTAATAAAATGAATTAATATTAATAAATAATAAATAAAAATAATATATATACTAATTATATATTATAATTATATATTAATAAATATAAATAATATATATATAATATATAGATAGAATGATTTTTTATAACCTCTGAGCTAAGCGGGCGCACATAAACAGAAATTGTGCATGCATAGGAATTTAATAAACTACTGAGATCTTAATTATTAACTCTTTATTCTTAGCTATTGATAACATAATTCCTATGAATATAGAAAAGAATATAGAATTTCAAATAAATATTCATTTTTTTATTCTAGGATATAAAGAACATATATATAATCATTAGAAAACATTAATTGACAATAATATACTATATATATAATCATGTGTGGCGCTCTTATAGGCCCACCAACAATTTTCATAGCATGCAAGCACGCAGTCAGCAGCACTTAGAGAAATGAGTGGACAGGAATAACATTTTTTTCCACTTTATCATATGAGATATAATTGTCTATATGCTCCTCTAACTATATATATAGATAGATGCAGATATAGATGAAAAAATAAAACCAAAGGAATAGTATAGTATATGCGGAGAGGTTGGCAAAAAAAATGCGCAGAGGACCATATAGGAATTGAATCAAACTTTCTAAAGAGATGTGTGGTACGTGGATAGCTAAACATTAGTAGTTTTTATTTTAATATATAATCAACATATTTATATATACACACGTGCGTGTGATAACAAAAATATGCTACAACCTGAAAAAAAAAAAAGGAAGCACGTTGAACTTACAATTTAATTGATCAGTGCAGTGCAGTGGGGGACCACGTTGCCCATTGGTGACGCAATCTTGAGTGAGGAGGAGGAGGAAATTTGAGCAGCTGGGACCAAGTGGATGTAGTGGGGACCAAAAGTGGATGGAAGATAGTACAAATTAGCCAAGGGAATGACAGGAGTGGGGATGGAAGGCAATTGGAACAAATTAAAACAAAGTATAGATTCGTTGATGAAGACGTGTGAGCGTGTGGGTGTGTTTTTTAGTGTGAAGATAGAAAGGGAAAGGGAGTTGTTGAATAATTGTAGTCAAAAGAGAAGGAATAATAAGGAAGAACATACGCAGGAATTGAAATTAGAAGATAAGGATAGGGCGGGGGGAGTTCCTATTGGCTGGGAGGATTACACTATCCTCCTTTATTGAAAAAAAAATTATTTTAATAAATAGGCAAGGCAGGCGCCACACTTGCTTTAATGCAGGGCCGTGTGTGGCGCCTGCCTAGGCAGGCTCCACACCAGGCCACACCACAGTTGTGGCACCACGTGTGGCAGGCGCCACACCTGGCCACAGCGCTGCTGTGGCGCCTGGCGGCTGCGTTTATATCACCAAGTGTGGCGCCTGCATAGGCAAGCGCCACACTTGGCCATCCCAATTGTGGCGCCTATCCTACTAAGCGCCACAGCTGATACCCAAAATTAAATTAAATTATATATATAGAAAAAGAAAAAAAAAATAAAAAAGGCAAGTGTGGCACTTCTTTAAAGAAGGGCCACAAAATGTGCGCCACCGTTCAACCTTTTTGTAGTAGTGGTTCAAGAGGACAAAGATACTTAAACACCATCGTACCAAAAAATACTTACATTTATACTTAGGAATGCAACATCATCTAAACTCTATCCAATTAAAATATAACAACTCAACATATTTTAATCTTAGTTGGATGACTCTTCTAAAACAATTCATATTTTGTTTTGTTTCTAAGAAAAATAAACCTCTTAATTTGGAACCAAATTAAGAGGTTTATTTTTCATGAAATCAAAATAAAATGAGAATTTTTTCAAATGAATTATCAGCCAATTAGAATTAAATTATGCTAAGTTGTTGTATTTTGATTAAACAAAATTCATATGATGAGGTATTCCTAGAGTATGCAAGTATTTCTTCAACCTACTTGATCTACTCAACCCATCAGGTTGATTGAATTGCACCAAATCAACGCCAGGTTCAAATTCTGATTCAATCCGATTTGTTCAAAATTTTGGTTTAATTAAAATTCCAAACCAATAAGGCCCTGCTTGGTACAAGACACTGATTTTGATGGATTGGGATTGTGACTGATATTGAGATAGGGACAGGTATTGGAACTGGGGCTAAAGGCTTAAAATTACGTTTCGATTTTCAAAACGCACAGCATTAGTTTCACCCATTCGCCGTGGGTTCGCTAAGGCAAATGCCATAAGAAACAGTCATACAGAACCAAACAGAAGCAGTGCTTTTTCAGGTGGTTTCGCTATGACTTTGGCTACAACGGATTCCACAGCAAGTACAAGCTTCTCCCCCATAATGTCTATTTTCCTCTTCCTCTTGCATTCTTTCCTTCCCTTTATAACTTCCTATGATCTTTGAGAGCTTTTATTGTTAGATCTCTCATGTTTTGATGATAACAAAGAATTGTATGAAAAATATTTGATAAACAAATAAGTTTGAACAAACAGGGCAAATCGTCACTTGAAGTAAGCATTGGAGTAATGAAGAAAGGCCAAGAGAAAAAGCTGAGAAACTTTATTACTTGCAAATTTTCTAAAGGATTACTCGAGTAAGTACTCGAGTAATAAGACAGAAACTTGAAGTAATCAGAGTCAACCTTCAAGTAACCTGCCAACATTACTCAAGTAAGCACTCGAGTAATAAGGTATATGACTCCCAGTTGCTCTCGGCCTGCCAATGTTACTCGAGTAACCAAGTAAATCACTTGTAGTTGCTCTCAGCCTGCCAATGTTACTCGAGTAACCAGGTAAATGACTTCCAGTTGCTTTCGGCCTGCCAACGTTACTCAAGTCTGTACTCGAGTCCCCTGCCTCAAGAAATAGGTTGCTCTCGGCATTTTCAATCCTGCCAATATTACTCGAGGAGCTACTCGAGTAACCTACTGTGGTAAGCAAAACTTGAAGGTAATACTCGATTAACTTGATATGCTTTTATCACACTTCACTCGAGCCACTACTCAAGTATGCAGGTATTCAATTACTCTTTATCAAATATTTGAACTTACTCGAGTCAGTAATCGAGTAATATGCAGAGTTATTTATATAGCACTTGAAGTATCTACCCGAGTAAGCTATGCAGAAAATTGATGTTTACTCGAGTAAGTACTCGAGTAACCAGGTAAGCAACTTGAAGTGCTCTCGGCCTTGTAATCCTGCCAACATTACTGGAGTGAAGCATCGAGTAACCTAAAGTTTATTTTAGATATTACTCGAGTTGCTACTCGAGTAACCTATGAAGAAAAGTGTACCATACCCGAGTAAGTATCTGAGTAAATAAGTATTTCCAAGGTTTGTAAATTTGTTTACTTCATGTACTACCCGAGTTATGTGATGTTCATTTGTTAACTTGCTATCATTACTCTCACGATGATACTCGAGTAAGTACTCGAGTAAAGTTAATGAATACTCGAGTAACTACTCGAGTATGCAAGTCCAGAACTTCAGAAATCATTGCAAAGTTCATTGATTTGTTTCCTATGTGATTAACCCTTCATTGTATTAGTATTCTTAGCATATCCGCAGATAAATAATGAAGTGATCTTACCAAATAAGGAAAGTCAAATGCAACGTTCAAACGCTACCTACCGCCACCTACCGTAAACGGATATTTTTCAATTACTGGAAAAGTCAACAATAATTGCGCACACTCTAATGGGCAAGAAGAAAATGTTCCAACAATCATTACCAACAAATATATACATATGGGAACTTCTAAACAGAGAAATAACAAGGAACACACACACGAACGCATTATCAAGTTCACTACTATGTTTTACATATACTTGTAATTCTGTACTTCAGTTATTCTTATTCACTCTGTGAGAGAGATATTTCATTCAAACTCAATATTTGTTATTGAGGTAACTTAAGGTTATGGAACCTTGAGTTGGGATTGGATTAAACTTGTAAGGGGGAGTGAGTGTCCAGGCGAAGGAACTTGCTTGTATTGAAGTGCCAAGAACCCACAGAATCTTGAAAGTTATAGTGAAACTCTCAGAGATATTCGGAGGACTGGACGTAGGTCAAAGTGGTTGTGGCCGAACCAGTATAACTCTCGGTGTACACTTCAGTGATATTTCTCCTTACTCTTTGCAACGAAATTTTTATTATCACCCAATTCACCCCCCCTCTTGGGTGAAATGCTTGCTCTAACATTTATAACTTGTCATCTTCCATCTACAAGGAGGAAGACTTCATGAGCTCTTTAATTTTCATAAATAGTCAAAACTATATGCATTTAACTCATGATTCAACAAAATTTAAATTTAGCTTATGTCCTATGACATTTTCTTCTATAATCTCTTTATATGCACAATTTGAACCAAAAAATAAGTGAAAAGAGAAGAAAATATGCTAGAATACTCTTGATTTCTATGAGTTAACAATGATAATGGGGTGAGGGATTTTTTAGTCTTTGCTAGAAGAAATGCTGGTAATAATAGTAGGATGTTCTATTACCCCTGTGTAAAATGTTTAAATGAGAAGCAATTGATTGCTACAGATATATATACCCACTTAATTTGTGAAGGATTTTGTAAGAGTTATACAGTATGGGTATGGCATAGTGAAGAATTAGAAATGCCAAGTGCATCTCAACAGGGGGAGTAGCCTTTGATGATAATGACACGGACGATACGAATGATCGAATAGAGAATATTATTCTTGATGTAGGAGAATAGGATTTTGAGCAATCACATGCATATGGTAATATGTGTAGAGATGCTGAGTAGCCTCTATACCCGGGGTGCAAAAAATACCAATTGTTGAAAGCAGTATTGAAATTGGTAAGCTTGAAAGCACATCATGGATGGAGTGATAAGAGTTTTTTAGAAACTCTTGAGGCTTTTAAGGACATGCTTCCAGATAATAATGTATTACCTTGCTGATACTATGATGCTAAGAACATATTATGTCCACTAGGGATGAAGTATAAAAAGATCCATACATGCCCTAATGATTGCATATTGTATAGACAAGAGCATGAAGAGAAGTAGCATTGTCCGAAATGTGAAACCCTAAGGTACAAATCAAATAAGACCCCTACAAAAATGTTATGGTATCTTTCAATCATACCAAGGTTCAAGCTCTTGTTTACTAATGAAAATGAAGCAAAACATTTGACATGGCATGCAGATGAGAGGATTTTTTATGGAAAGCTTCGACACCTGGCTGATTCTTTTCAATGGAAGAAATTTGATGAATTGTTTCCTAGCTTTGGTCAAGAACCTAAGAACCTTAGGCTTGGGCTTAGCATAAGTGGCAAGAATCCTTATGGTAGTTTAAGCAATATACATAGTTTATGCCATATTCTTTTGGTTATTTACAATTTATCTTCTCTGTTAAACATGAAACGAAAGTACATTATGATGTCTATATTGATTTGGGGACCAAAACAACCTGAAAATGACATAAATGTTTACCTAGAACCGTTAATCGAAGGCTTAAAAGAGTTGTGGGATGAAGATATTAATGTTTTTTATGTGAACAAGAAGGAGATTTTTAAAATGTGAGCCATGATCTTTTGTACTATAAATAACTTCCCTGCATATGAAAACTTGTCAGGATATAGAGTTAAAAACCACAAAGCATGTCCGATTTGTGAAGAAGGCACATGCTACCATGAACTTCAACATAGAAGAAAGACGGTTTATCTTGGCTATAGGAGATTTCTTAAACGGGGCCACCCATATTGTAGATTAAAGAAAGCTTTTTTTGGTGGCCAAGAATTATGAAAAGGTGAAAAATATCAATGTAACATTTGGTAAGACTATAAAGAGTATAAATGAGAAAAATATATGGAAAAGAGGTATGTTTTCTTCGATCTTCCATATTAGCTCAATCTTAATATGATACATTGTATTGATTTCATGTTAGTGGAGAAAAACGTATGTGATAGTATTATTGGGACACTGCTTAATATACAAGGTAGTTCTAAAGATGATGTGAAGGTAAGATTAGATTTGTAAGAAATGAGAATATGATCAGACTTACATCCAAGACCATATGGTAAGAGAACTTTTTGTCCTCCAGCTTCTCATACTTTGTCTAAGGATGAGAAAAGAAGTTTTTGTGAGTGTTTACATGGCATCAAAGTTCTCTTAGGGTATTCTTCAAATTTTAAAAAGCTTGTGTCGATGAAAAACTTGAAGTTAGTAAGGTTAAAGTCTCATGATTGTCATGTCTTAATGCAACAACTAGTCCTAGTAGCTATTCAAGGCATTGTCGAATATAATCTTCAACACATATTGACTAAACTTTATTGTTTCCTCAATGCTATTTGTAGTAAAGTCATTGAGACGGAAAGATTAGATGAATTGGAAAATAAAGGTATCTGATCTTGTGCCAGCTTGAGAAGCTTTTTCTTCCTTCTTTTATTGACATCATGGTACATCTAATTGTTCATCTAGTGAGGGAGATAAAGTTGTCTGGCCTTATCTATTTTCGGTGAATGTATACAATTGAAAGAACTATGAAAATCCTAAAAGGGTATGTGAAGAACCCTAACCGGCCTAAAGCATCTATTGTTCAGAAATATGTTTCTGAAGAAGCTATGGAATTTTGTCAACATTACTTGTCAAATGTAGGACATATTGGCCTTCTTAAATGTCATGATCAAGAAGGGGATAGACGCGGGGCAACAGTAAAGAGTGTGGATCCTGATGAATTACAACAAATCCACTTGGACATCTTGAATAATGTTGATGAAGTTCAATATTACATAAATGCTCATAAAGAAATTGTACAAAAACAAAATATTTGAATGATTGAACAAAGGTTAATTATGGAGTATAACAGAACTTTTACACATTGGTTCAAACAAAAGGTTAATGGAGAAGAATGTGTTTCTAATACAATAAAATGGTTATCACGTGGTCCTCAGGTTGATGTCATAAGTTGGACTTCATTTGTGATCAATGGTTATACCTTTTATATGAAGTCCCTAGATGATAAGAGCACCATCCAGAATAGTGGTGTTGTGTTAGTGGCTGAATCTATGCACTTCTCTAGTTTGAAAGATAAGAACCCTAAATTGGCTGTCATACCTTATTATAGGGTTATTGAAGAGATTTGGATGGTTGGCTATGTTAAAATTAAATTTTCCATTTTCAAATGCAAGTGGGTTGATGTCAATAATGGTGTGAAGATCGATAGGTTAGGATTTACATTAGTAGATCTGAATAGTAGAAGTTTTGGGGATGAACCTTTTATTATGCCAGATTAGGGAAAATAAGTGTTCTATATTAACAATTAGACAAATAAAATGTGGTCTATAGCTCTCCAAGAAAAAAGGGTCATTGATGATGATAGAGCTATGCGGACATTCTTACATACTGCTTGTAGTAAGCATGTTCGTGACTTGAAAGACTTTACATGGATGATGCTAAAGGTTAGTATATATTGTGTTGTTTTAAGAATGTATTCAATAAGCCATACTTTTATACTTGTTTTAATGATATCATGTCTTCTTTCAGAGCCGTAGACAACCACCGGGGTCCAACTTCTGTGGTTTTTATGTTTTAAGACACATTTACAATATCATCACTTTAGGCACGATTGATTTTACTACAGAGGTAAATGTATATTTCAGAAATTTTGTATTACTTTTATTGTTTTTAAGTTACAAAGTTAATATTTTGTCTGGCTTTAGTGTTATAGATGTTTGATCTTGCTAATCCCTTTCCTAAAGAAGATATTGATTTCATCCGTAGATGTGTTGCTGAATTCATCTATGAGCTTTTACAAAAATGGTGAGTTTTTGAATCTAATGTTACATTTTTCTCATACGTATTGCTTCTAATATATAAATTATAAATTGTTGTTGTAATTGCAAGTACATGTTGTGTGCTGTCATACTGTGTTGCTGTGTGCAATTCCATTTTAGTGCAATTACATGCTGTGTGCAATTATAAAGTGTTGTGGTTTTCATATCTAACTAAGTTTATGTCTATATGTAGGACAATTTTTGGAATATGGATGATGCAGGTTTGATGTTGATACAGGCATGGGATTTGAGAAATTGACATTTGTACTTTTCCTTCCCTTTGTTTTTCTGTAAAACTAAGGAATTTTCTGTGCATACTGAGAAATTTGTCTTCCCTTTGTTTTCTTTAAATATTCTGGAGTTGGATATGCTATCTTGCTGCTTTTCCCACAATGTTTTTAGGCACATAAGATGTTTCCTTTTGTTTTGAGTTGTTTTTAGTGAGGCTTGTGTGCTTAAGTTTGTTTATGTGTGCTTAATCACTCTTGCACTTGCAAAGTAATCACTTGGATTTAGGCATAAACTTATAAATTCCATTAGGTCTTGTTTACTTGAACTAATACTTCTTTTTTGCCCAGAAAATTTTACAACCTTAGTTTTTGAAGGTTTTGGGCATTTTGAACAAGACTAATAGTAGAGGCTATTAGCCTTAGTGGATTTTGGCCAAATTCAAGTGTTTTCATCATTTTTCTAAATTTCCTTTATTTTCTAGAATTTTTTTCTTATTTTTCATTAGGTGTGTTCTTTAGTTTAACTTGTGATTTTTCTTGGTTTTTAATACGTTTTTGAGTTTGTTTTAGTTAGTTGTTGATTGTTGGGGTGTTTGGTAGTGCTTGAGGTCAATTTTATATGTTTATAGTAGTTTTGCATTCCATTTGGATATAAAACTTTTCTGAAAACAAAAAAAAAAATTTGAGTTTTTCTATTGTGCTATCAAATTCCTTGCTTCCATTATGTGATTTATTTTGATTTTGTTGTGAGCAAATTGGAACATGCTGCTGTCATTTTTTCTATGAAATTTGTGATGTTGCTTTTATGGAATTTGGGATGTTTTGAAATGGCTTTTGTGACAGATGGGTAGAGTTGCTTCTGTGAAATCTGGGTGTAGTAATGTTGCTGTCATTGCTGCTGATTATGTGTTGTTGCTTCTGTTGAAATGGCTTCAAATGGAATTTGTGTCGTTTCTTATTGTGTGTTGCTTGTGTAGAGTTTCATTGTTGCTTATGTCTTGCTGCTGTCATTGCTTCTGTGAAATTTGTGTTGTTGCTTCTGTGAAAGATAGGTAGAGTTAATTTGTAAAAGGATCATTTTTTTTAAAAAAAATGAAACTTTTTTAGATCATTTGTAGCTACAACCGGTCTTAAAAATAATTTTAAGATCGGTTGTAGCACAACCGGTCTTAAAGAGAATGTTTTTTTATATCGGTTGTAGCTACAACCGGTTTGAAAAAGCATGATTTTTAGACGGGTTTGGTTATAACCGGTCTTGAAAGTATGCTTTTTCAGACTTGTTGTGGCTACAGCTAGTTTGAAAAGTGTTTTTTTAGACCGTTTGTAACTACAAGGTCTTAAAAATCTTACTTTTTAGGCCAGTTGTAAAAGTAAACAGACTTTTTAAATCGGGTGTGACAAAACCTAGTTCAAAACCGGTCTAAAAAGTTTTTTTTAAATGATTCAAAAAGTCTTTTTTCCACTGGTGTCAGTATCACCCCATAAGGAGAAAAACACAAGTCAGAATCTCAAGAAAGCACACTTATTGTATGGGATTTAACCTTAATGCCCCTAGCGATAGAGATTAGACTCAAGTTTAAAGTGACAAATGAATACTCTAAATTTACACCAAAGTGGCTATGGGTGACAGGGGAGAGAGAGTTGTATTGATTATTAGGGCTAGGGTTTCATATTATATATGCATGAAGTCATGACTTATATACTCAATGTTTTATAAATATTGTCATTTTTATAGATTTTTTTTTTTTGTTAAGCATGTGTGTGTACATCCTTTTCTTAAAGGCGATCCTATTTAAGATGAAAACTCAAAGAAAGTTATTCACATTTAATGTCTGTTATTATTTCGGACATGACTATTTCCTTAAAGAGGATATATGTACATATAAAAAAATATAGATACATAAATATAATATAAATTCTTGAGATTTCAAAAACCAAACAGTGTAGTGTGCTACATACATGGAAGAACCGCAATGTGTTAGATGCCATAGGAGGCGTGTTTATATAAAGAAAAAAAATGTAATCATGACTTTAACTAACTAAGTTGGCATGTCACTTTCTAATTTCTATAATTTACTATTGCTAAATTCCTGCCATTTAAAATAAGTTATAATATAGGTGGCTTGATATAGTAGTTTTATTGTGATGGTAGATTTTTAGACTCCCTTATAGATGGTTTTGAGCTTGCATTTTTTTCTTTCTTGATGATGAAACAAAGCACGACTAGTTAACTGAGGTAACGATAATTTACGTATGGGAAAATATTCATGACAATATTAAAATTGTTTTTAGTCAGGAAGAAATTTATTTTAAACATTATTTTTTACTTTTTATTTCCCTTCTTTTTTTTTTTTTGCTGAAAAAAAATACAAATTTGATCTCTACCAAATGTTTTTAAAGCTGCTTTTGTTTTCTGATGATCAGACATATATTTGATATTTGGTATATCATAGTATACTAGTAGTTGTAAAAAACATATTTATATTATATTTATTAATAAATTATAAACAAATATATATATATATATATATATATATATATATATATATATATATATATATATATATATATATATATATATATATATATATATATATATAGATTATGTACATTATTGCAGCTTATTTTTTGTGATCATAAACATTTTTTAATGCTTCTTTTCATTTTGAGAGAACAAAAGTAGTATAATTTTGATATTTTTGAAAATGGGTACCGTAATACATTTTTTTAAAAGACAAGTGAAATGAGAATGTAATTAATCATTAATTGTGAGGGTTAATTTATGTAGATGATATATATATTGACAAGTGATTATTACATTTCAATCTCTCACAAGTCAGAGACGATTAATATCACTGAATCAAATCTCATTTCACCTACGCATAACCCTTTATCTTACGGTGACGATTGAACTCGTGTGATTCGAATAAATTTGAGAGTCGTCTTCTTAATGCATTAATCGTTGAAGACGAGAAATAAACAAAAAGGGGACTAAGAGATTAAAAATAAATAAACAATTCAACAGATAATTAATTTAATTTCAAAGGCAAAATTAACGATTGGAAGATCTGAAACTGTTTTCTTTCTTTCTTTTCTTTTTCCCAGTTGTGGTTTTGATTGCAACATGTGGGTGACATGATATTGGCATTCTAGAGATTCATATCTTTTTTTATTTGGCCAGACAAATGAAACCTACAAATAAAGTTATACCAAAAAGAAGAAGACATTAACTCCATTATTAATCTCATAAACATTCACATATATCCTCAACTCAATAATAACATTATATATGTAATCCAATGCTCTACACAAAGATAAGCCTCACTCATATATCAAATGTCACCCTTCAATTAATCATATATAACCAACAAATTATTGGTTGAGGTGGTAAGTGGCTTAATCTCTATAAGAAAGATAACACAAATTAGAATCCCGTGAAGCACACTTATTGAAGGAAGTAAAAATTCTTAGTAGTGCTATGAGCCTCGAAAGAAGAAACCCTTATCAAATAAAAAAAAAACTAATTATATATATAATGTGTGTGTGTGGTCGTTATAGGGTTACAATAAGATGTTGTAATAAGTGTCTCGATGGTAATGGAAAAATATAGAAAGTTTTGAAGATGAAAGTCCAACAATTAATATCCAACCCCATACAATCCGAAAAGTTACATCAACTGTATGTCCGAATAACAAATCAATTACACATAACACAGACGATTTTGATTTGTCAATTAAAAGCTGTGAATCCATATATACTTGCGTGACATCAAAATCAGAGACGAATCGAATCACAAACAGACCCAGAGATCCTAATATATATATATATATATAATTTTAATATGTAACTTTAGTTAAATATATATAATTAATTTATATGAAGTAGTGTAATTAAACTATGAGAAGTTGTGCTTTTGGAAGTGAAAGTAAGCGAGCGCGATAAATATAAATCAAGTTTAGAACGTGATGTAATGATTTTGTACATGGGGGTTTACAATTTACAACTAGCAACATCAAAACTTTATTTCAGCCTTCAAGTGGGTATGTACTACAGTGCTATATATAAATATATACATTCAAATTTTGTGTGGAGGAGAGTGTGACAAGGTCTTAATTAATTAATTGCTCTTCTTTAACCCAATCTACAAATCCACGTGTGATGTACTTTATAAAATTGTTTCTCTAATCTATATAGCTTGCTTTAATTATACTAAATACTACTTTTACTTTTTTTCCCACCTTAAGCTAGATGCTATTATATGTTACAGCCTTTTCTATGGGTTGTAGCTGTTTACTTTTTCATCCATAATCTCAACCCTAAATAGGATTATGATTATATTTGAGTTTCATTAGTTGTTGTTTTTGAAACCTAATTAGCTGTAAAACTAGGACTGGCCGCAACACACTAATAAGAATGACTTACTTCCCTTCTGTCTTTATTATAAGGTAGCATCCATAAAGAACAAGTGGTTCTCATCTCTCAATGTTATTTGAACATGTGATCACGTAGCGAGGGATTTGAAGAAATGCGTGGTTTTAATTGTTATAAATCAACAAGTGGACTATTAATTACCCATTTTTAAAGATTGTCCCTATTCAAAATTTTTTGCAATTTTCTTTTTTTTTTTCATGATGTAATTCATAGTTTTAAATGTAGATAAATTTTCTTAAAAAATATTTTACAACAAACTTAATTACTTACTTAATCACATCTCGATAGTTCTGGTAGTTCTAATAAGGTGGTTGATGAATGTGCTGGATATAATAGGCATACGAGGAAGGATATATAACTGAAGCTAATTTTGAATTGCTATGATTGAATAAGCTTAATTAGCTAAAACAACTACTAAATAGTGTCATTAAGTTCAATCACAAATCAGTGTCTAATCTAAATATTGCAACAAATGAATATTATTAATACATTAATATGAAATACGAAATTTATAGTGTACAATCATCCTATTTACTGTAGTGTAAATCTGTTTTGTTTTTCAAATTAAAATCATGTAATGTAGTAGGCTCCACTTAACTATATAGTATAAATGAAACAGTGATATTATAATGGTTTTTATTGAAAAGCCAGAGCAGAAAAAGGATAGCGGAAAACATGGTCAGTGGGCAGCCTTCAGACACGGCCCCTTCCTTATGGCCATCCACATTAATCAATTTCGACACTTTTGTATTTTCTTAAGAAATTTCACCAAACATATTAAATTATACTTACTATTTCGGGTATAAGTTATTTTTTTTAATACTACTGATGCACGTCTCTGTCATTGTATGTATATATCGAACCAACATATAAAATCCAAACAAAAAGGGAGAATACATATTTTTAAGAATAAAAAAAATCAGTAAAGCAATTAATTGGCCTGAATCAATCAACTACGTATATGGAAGTCATGCATTAATATTATAATAATTTGATTGTGGGAGGAAAAATAATTAATTAAAAGAAATATATAATCAATTGGATATTTACTTTTTCCACATATTTGAACAAAATTAAAAAAAAAAAAAGTTCTACTATTTATCATTTGTGAATAACAAGTCATTCTTTTTTTTTTTTTTTGGGTAATATCAAGGGTTTCCCATTCTAAGTTTAAAAGGAAAGAGGTTTTCACCTCTCCCAATAAGTGTATTTTCTGAGATTTGAATTTATGTTCTCCTTTTTACAGGGGTGAGACCCCTTACCACATCAACCAATAGCTTGTTGGCGAATAACAAGTCATTCTAGTTACAAATAACTAATTTTTCCGTAATTGTTTAATATTTGATACTATACTATTAAGTATTAAGTTAGATTCAAGTATAATTATTGTAGTTTAATTTCTGTCACTATAATTTTTTTTATATCCACAGAATTTTACCTTCTGACCTTACTTAAGAAAATTGAGTCTCCCATATATACTTGGCATAACTAGCATTATTTGTTATAATATGTTTAAGACAATATAATTATTTAATACCCAATATTATATATTAATTTTATTTGATTTTTTCAGGCTTAAATGAAGACAAGTCTTTCAATGTATTTTTTTAAGAAACAAGAGGTATATTCTTCTTTTTTTCATATTTATAGGGTTAGACACTGATATTCTTCTAAGGTTACTAGCGGGATCAAGCCTATGATCTTCCACTTAGACAAAGCTTTCATGTTACTAGAGCTACAATATCATCAGCATAAGAAGTATATTCTGCCCACAATAAAAGTAGAAAATATTATCCTTTATATATAAAGAACATAGAGTAAAAGCACACTCCTCGCAATTAGAGTACATGTTACATACATAATAGTAATGACTAAGATTAAAGTTTATGTGACTTAATAGTCTCTACCACTCACACCAACATGAATTGTTACATCAAACAGAATCAAACTATACGGAGCTTACTATAAGAGAAAAAAAGTCTTATGTTTTACCTAACAAACCTAACCAAGGCATGATTCGTTAATACATATACACAATTCACACACACACACATATTTGAGAGCTAGGAAGTATAAAGGAAGGAGAATGATGAGATTAAGAGAGGGATATATAAATAGAATTGAAGAAGGAAACAAAGAGAAAGAAGGACAAAAGAGAGCATCTGGGAACAGTGGAATGGAGGTGATGAGAGGACCCCACGCCTCTGCCCTTCCCATCATCAAATAATTTGGCATCCACAGACATTAATTCATTATTCACTCTCCAAACATTCATACCCCTTTCAATTCCTTCCTTCTCTCCATATCTATTCTTCTTCTTCCCTCACTCACTTACTCACATCTTTTTCTTCTCTATTTCTTTATCATTTATATATTTTCCCTATCATCTTCCTCTATCTATATATATACTTGTTATACATATACCTAACTAAATATGTCTTTGCGTACGTATATAGGACACACGGACACCCATAATCATATTGACACCAATTTTAAGTTATTAATTCAGGAGGCCAGGTCATCTTTATCTTGACCAATATATATACAAACACTCAACAACAAAACAATTGCGACAGAAATCTAACTAAATCCTTAGTAAAGCAATTTATATTATATATATATATATATATATGAAGGAATTTTTCATTGTAAATAATTAGGTTATCCAAAAATTTTATTACCTTACAAAATTTCTGCTGTATAATTTTTGAAATTAAAAAAAAATTCGTGTCTCAATTTTTATTGTTTTAATTTGTTCTTTCAATAGGCTAATTTTTTTTTTTTTTTATGGAGTCAAGGGTATAATAACTTTTGAAATTTATAGCATAAAGTGTTTTCATCTTTTTCAAAAAGTATACTTTTTTGGGTTTCAAACTTGTGCTATCTTCATTACAAGAGTAAAACAGCTGATTACTTTAACCAACAATTCATAAGTTCAATAAGATAATTTTATACACACACCATTCCTCCTCATTTAATTAAAAAAAAAAGAGTAAAACATACACCCCACAATCTCACAAGGGGCTAAAGGTAAAACTTGCTACCAGCTCCCTCGTTTTTTAAACAAGATCGATATTTTATTATTTTTATTTTTACTGCACATTGCAAGAATTTAGCAAGTTACAATAAGAACCTTAGAAAATTCTTATGTCAATTGCATTTCAACACACACACACACAGAGTATACATAATTATGGTGTAAATTAATGTATATGAATTTCACAAGTAGAGTGAGCTATGAATAATGAAGCATGGTGATAAAAGAATATTAACAATTATTGAAGAGCAATAATTAAAACAAAGGTGAGGCAGATATATGCAAGTGATACCTTACTGATTTGTTTGTTTGACTGAAGAAAGATTATATATACAGACAGGTGAAGCAACAAAAAGCACCGCAAGGCCATGCATGCTCTGAGAAGAATGTAACTTCTTCTCCATTTTTCTCTTTTTTGAATAAATAAATAATAAATAACTAATTTATGTATATAGAGAGACACAGAGAACATGAAGAAGTGTATAGCAGAAGTTAATGGGAATAATTGGCTTGGTTTTTATTTGAGGTATATTTGGATCAGTATTCCCAGCTCTGCCAGAAACAAAATCATCAAGATTTCTTTGTCTCTTTGTTGTATTCTATAGTTTTATTTTATTTTTCTTCTGATTCTTTTACGTTTCATTGAAGTCGGAGACGTATCCTTAACGTTCTTGATGTGAATAATGTGATGAAGAGCCTTTATATATATGATAAATAATTTTTTAATACTTAAGAGTGAAGTAATTGAGGCTTGCATGCACATGCATGCATCTTAATTATTATTAGGAATATTTAAAATTGAGTTATCTGAAAATTTTTAAAATTGGCTTAATGATGTCCATTATTTCTCAGCCTAACGTGGAACTCTTGGATGATCCCGAAAAACAATAGTATGTTACATAAGTTAATTTTTATTTATTTTTATAATTCTTGCTGACTGCGTACTTATATAATAATCACTACATGTAATGAGAAAAAGTTTTATAATATAAATGTATAGAAAAAACTACACTATCGATTAATTACATGAATGGTAGTCATATTAATTATAAGTGTAATTAATTAAAGGGGGGTCATCAGCATAATAAGAAAAAATGATGAGGCTTTCAAGTTGTTGTTGACCCCATCTGAGTTCTGCTTTAATTTTCTGAAATTATTAAATTCTCTTAAAAACATAATTATCATACGTATGAGAGAGAGAGAGAGAGAGAGAGAGAGAGAGAGAGAGAGAGAGAGAGATTAATTAAATAAAGCTAGAGAGATCTACATGTCTGCGCTGCTGCTTCTTCATGATGTGCCTACAATAATTATTCTAACTTACAAAAAGTAAACTTGCCCAAGTGCTTCTTCTGTCTTGAGCTTAATTAATTAACTAACTAATTAATAAATAAATCAATTAATTCTTGAATTTTA
The DNA here is from genome assembly GCA_963855925.1 of Inga laurina. Classification (NCBI taxonomy): domain Eukaryota; kingdom Viridiplantae; phylum Streptophyta; class Magnoliopsida; order Fabales; family Fabaceae; genus Inga; species Inga laurina. The sequence goes on along the minus strand of OY979703.1, from coordinate 27,884,237 downwards.
TAACAATAAATCAATAGGAAGATGATGCTAGTTGGATTCTCCAACACATGCAACTTACTTAACACCATGTCTTTCGCAATCATCTCTCCCAAGTGTGTTATCTATCACCCCCATTATCAATCTAATAATAATAATAACAACAACAACAACAATAATCATACTTGCCTTAATTCTCATACATTCTTTTTTACTTTATTTAATTACTTGTTCTTCACCAAACTAGCTTTGTGCACCTAACTACATTTATTAGCCCTTGTTTCCAAATCCCTCCACTACACAACACACACAACATTATTAAATAATTGGTACTAGGATTGTTCGGTTCTAGCTAGTTATTCTTAAATGAAATTAAACTAATCATGTAGAGTTTTGTTTATTTAATTTAACAATTCAAGATTTTCAGGAATATTTTTTTGAACTATTTGTTTATTATCAGTCAGGAGCTCTCTTTCTACCTCTACTTTTCAGCACGTGGAGGTTCTCTCTTGCCTCATCTTTTATAAGTGTGAATGTGAAAGTTTAATAAAAGAAATTAAAAGTTTTGATTAAATAAGTAAGCGGTGATTAGAATATCTATATATTTATAATATTCTAGAAATAAAATAAGATTATATTCTAAGAAATGACCCTATTATAAGTGATGAAAAATCTAAATTACTTCAACCTTTAGGGGCTGTTTAATTTAGTATGAGGGGACGAGAGGGACAAAAATTTTAACTAGAGACATGGAGCTAAATTTTTTAATTAATTTCTCTTACTATTTTATTATACATCTTTTCTTTATTAAAATTTTATAACCTCATTTCTCCGATTTTTTTAAATTAAATTAATAAAAATTTTCGTTCCCCTCCCTTTCGTTTCAAATCCCTCATACCAAACAGGTCATTAGGAAAAGTACATGTTTACAATAGAGAAAATTAATCTGCAGGTCTCCATTTTATCTATTTTTTAATTAATTTCTCTTACTATTTTATCATACATCTTTTCTTTATTAAAATTTTATAACCTCATTTCTCCAATTTTTATAAATTCAATTTATAAAAATTTTCGCTCCCCTCCCTTCCTCTTCAAATCCCTCATACCAAACAGGTCCTTAGGAAAAGTACAAGTTTACAATAGAGAAAATTAATCTACAAGTCTCTCTGTAGTTTTATCTAATTTTTAATTAATTTGTACTTTTATAAGAACCTGATTAAAAATCATATGAAACTATAATAATAACTTGATAAAAAAAAATAAAAACTACTAATACCTGACTTGCGGATTAACTTTTCCTATATAACATAATTTACAAAAACAGTACTTTTTAGTCATATTGTTTGCGAATTTTGAAGATAAAAATTTAAATACTGAAAAATAATATAATTCGTTTTAAACGCACAAGATGGAGAGATAAGCATGGTTAGGTTCAATTTTATATAAATACAATAATTGGTTGGATTGATAGATGAGGAATGAATATAGAATTACTGCTTCTAGTGGCAGTAAAGGTCCAATTAATAATGAGTTGGTTTATAATCATAAAATTGTGAGTTCAAATATTGTTATAAAATGTTAGAAGCTTGTTTGTGAGCAATATGTAAATACCTTTATAAGAGATTTTTGAACTCAAAAGCATGCCTTAAACCTAGTGAATTCCTGAGATTCAATTCATCTAAACTTAAAAAAATTACTTCTTGTGGCTTCTTTTATAAGAGACTAATCTAAAAAAAAAAAAAAAAAAATAGAACGTATAGGTGAAGACTTGAAGTTAGTTGGATTAATAAATATATTAGAGATACAGAATTTTTTAGAAATACCCTCATTTAATAATTGATCTCATTAATAAATACTCATTTATACTCATTTTTAATGGTGTATAAAAAATTTTTTTAATAAACGTTCCAAACAAGTTGCTGTCTTAGAAACAAACCCTAAAAAAATATTTTTATAATAAGGATAAGATGATGATGGTAAAATGAAAGGACGGGAGGAGGAAAAGGCGAAGGGTGGTGAAAATTATGATGAAGTTGGAGCAGGGCCCACCCGGCAGCCACCAAACAGACCCGCCTTATTTCTGGTGTGGGCCGGGGCCTCACTCCCTCTCATATTCTTTTGTCATATCGGAGTTGATGTTACGATGCTACCGTTACTACAGAATGTCTCTGCTCTCCACAAATCACCGCCTCTCATTTCCCCACTTGCTTCTCTCTCTTTCCTTCTCGCCGCACGGATGCGATTTGATCTTGGCGTGAACTCCGCCACGTGTCACCAATCATTTCTTCACCTTCCCTGCTGCCGCTCAGATGTATATCCTTTATTATTTTTTTTTTTGGTATAAACTCAAACTTAATAAACCCCCACAATTACATATTACAACATTACTAATCACTTACCCACTAATTATTAATATTTTTTAGTTAATTGTCATATATAATAAAAATTCAAAAGAAGCGGTGTCATTTATTGTGTAGTAATTTCTTTTTGAGATTTCATGTTACACACAACATAGGCATCTGATTATTATTTATATAATTATGTCAAAATTACGCTTTTTCTTTAAAAAAATTTTAACAAGTTTTATTGTTTTCGAATTGGTATTGATAAGCACGTCTATAATTCATTCTTTGAGTGACATCCACCACCATCATCATCCGGCTATAACATCTTCAAAATAAGCAATCCCCTACCCCCTCTTTTCTTTTCTTTTTTTATGTTGATCAGAACAAGCAAGTCCATCCATACTAATTTTGAGTGCCACTAATTGCTTTATCTCTCGTGTCAATATTTTCATAATAGTTTGATTTTCTGTAAACACACACGGCATTATTTTTCTAAAAGAAAACTGAACAACCTTAATTAGGTTAATCATATGCATAAAGTAAAAAAACAATACCACTTGAATTAACACTAAAATTATTACAATATTTTCATACATACATACATACATATATATATATATATATATATGATAATATAAAAAAAATGTCATCTAAAACTAACGATAATGTAAAGGAATGAAGGAGGAAGAACAGAATCTTTAATTTGAAGCCCGACAAATGTCAAACTCAAGTTCTCTTTGTTATCCAAAATTGTTGTCTCCATTATTAATTGCTTTTAGTTGTAAAAAATAGATTGATGCTTTTCGTATATACCAAATAGCATTAATTAGGTTTAATGTGACATATATCATCCTTAGTTATACAACATATATAAACCTCATATTTTATTAGTATTCCACTTTATATGTGATTCAATCTCAATTAATTCCTATAGAGCCGACGTGAGCAGAGTAGTATAAGATCAAAGATATACAAATGAAATAGATATAAATAGACATCAATCCCCATGTAAGTAACCCAATCACTAGTAATATAAAACAATTTCACAGCATCTAAGCAATATGCAACTTGTTATTTTATGCATCAAATCTTGTCATTGTATGTCACTACCTTGTGGTATGACTTTTTATAGTGATTAACTTGTCTGGGAAGAAAGAAAAAGTGCTTTTTAAAGCAATTTTTCACAAACCGAAACAAAACTTTAATTTTATCACATATTTACCTATAAGGCTCAAAAATCATAAAAGCACTTCTAAAAAACTAAAAGTGTTGCTTTTGTAAAATTGCAGTGATTCCCCCTGGATTTTATCAGGAACCCGGCGAGGATTTAGTTATATATATATATATATATTGTAACATTGGCTTCTGTACGTGTGTGTGGAAAGGGGGGGGGGTGTTGCTTTTAGTGAATGATGAAATTATTGTACAATGAATAGGTTTGAATATTATTCTTAAGTGTGAAGAGAAGAGTATTGGAAAGTGGGGCTCTATGAGGATAAAGAGGACGACCCTCTCCACCAAAACACATGCGAGAACATATATATAGCCTCACCAAAATCTGCATGTGCAGCGAATATGTTTGTCTATGTGTGCATCAATGAATATGCATTTATCAATTATATGTTATATTATTAAATTAATTCAGTTAATTACTACGAGTACCAATCAGCTAGTCGGTACGTCTAAATCCTGCTACCGATTGATAGGAGTATTACATTGGTAGATAATTTTAAATTATCTCTGCAGATGTTCTTTGATTTATGAGGTCTAATCCATCTAAACTTTTATTTCTTAAAAAAGTTACTATTCTTTTTTAATATTGTTCAAGGATGAGTTGATTTCTATAGACTTTTGATCACTCTAAACTTGAATGCGGAACCTTAGGTTCTCTATGTTATGTTTGAATGGAGAGAAAAGTGAAGGAAAAATAAAGAAGTGGGAATACTATGAATGAAAGCTTTTAAAATAGTAAAAAAAATTTACTATCTTTTGAAGTTTTTACTCCTATTCTTTTTTTCCTTCTAATCTTCCCTTCATCTAAGCATAGGGGTATACAAGTTTGGATGAACATGTTCATGTATAATTTGTTTATTTGAACAAAACACCAAATTATTATCTGGTAGTAGGTTGGAACAGGCCATTTACACTAAGTTGCTAATTCTCACGAAGAAGCTTCCCACAACGTGCTCGATCATATATATATATATATATATATATAATAATTTACCATGTGGAAATGGTAGGGTAATAAGGCCTATTTAGTCCAAAAGCTATTGTGTATGGATTGATGATGAATAACAACAATTTAAAATGAAAAAATCTCTCACAAACAATAAATTAACAGGAGATTTTTTATTAATTAAAAGATTGCCAATATTAACCCCCAATAATTAACATAAACGTGAATGTTAAAAAAACGTAAAGAATCGTACTATCTAGTTACAAAAAGGATACATCTACAAGTGTGGTTATCTAGTGTTTGCATATCAATACGTTGATCATAACTAATTAATAATGTCTTTTTTATTAAAATTATCAGAGTACCATGACAACTCCATCACCACCAGCGTAATGAAAAAAACATGAACTGATAATGATGACATCTTCAAACCCTAAAATAGCCAGAACCTTGTAATTGTTGTTGTTGTTGCTGCTGCATATATTACACGCTCACACACAACATTAGTGAATTTTTCATGGACGGATATTTTATTCTAGATATATGATGATATATGTGATACAATAATCACAAAAGAGATGAATTTGTACATTTTTGGATAATCTTTTATAACCATTAAGTGCATATTTCTATTATGTTATAAGGCGATGGTTAAAACAAACAGGGACAAATGAGAAGGAAAAAAATATGAAAGAAGAAGCTAGAGACGCGATTCATCTAATAATGGTTTGGATTCTTATGAACAGCTTTCCGTAAACAAGCAATGCTAATTTCCTTGATAGTTAAAAAGTTAATTGAGCATATGTATTGTGTTATGTCCCATATATTGATTGGAGAAAGAAATAAAAAACACCTTATAAAGATTTAGATACTTTTTTCTCTCAATTTATTTTAAAATCATAAGGAATGATAGCCCTCAAAATGAATAATATGGAGAGCAAAAATCAGGCTTGAACCCCTAAAGGTGGGGGAGACTGAGGAGGATGAAAAACGTCTTGTACGTCTTTTAAAGCCATGAGGGACAATTGAGAGCAAGGTAAAGTCTAGGTACGGATTAATTGTTATGGGTAATTAATTAGTTATCGAATATTGTGCAATAAGTTTTGCCTCTTTCAGTACACATAGAAGGTAATTCCATCAATACGACCATTTATGTGAAAGTGTACTTTCCTTCCTCTATTTTTCTTTCCCTTTTTAATTTTTAAGTCAATTTTAATTTTTTATTTCTTTATCTTACTTTAAGAAAATTAATCCGCAAGTTTTTATAATTTACCTCAATTTTAATTCAAGTATAATTAATTTATTTTATTTGAATTATGTCTTTAAAGTTTGATATGTTATGGGTGTTCATCCTTGAATGTAAAAATTATTAAATTTAATTTATAGAATATCATGAACTTTATAGAATTTTATTCGTTTCAATTAACATCGTTTTAACACGTGTGCGGCTGTGTATTACTTAAATGAAATTTCATAAAGGCTGTAAATTAAAATTATCGGATCAAATAATAAGAGCCCAATTCAAATAATGGATTACAGGGACTTGATTTAAAATTGAGATAAACAATTTTTCCATCTACAGTCATACAATTTTTATCATAAAAATGATTATAAATTATTTGAATTAGATGAGCCTCCTTTGCTCCAGAATTATTAAATCTTTAATATTGCTTCAACAAATGTTTTTATTAATGCTATTTTTATTCAAAATGGTTAAAAAATAACTTAATTCAACTTTAATTTTTAAATTTATCTTTTTACTTTGCATAAAGTTATGACATTAACTATAGATTATTTAAACTAGATAAGCCTCCTCGGAACAAGAATTTCAATTTATTTGTATATGTATATATTATATTTTTATTAAGTTATATATTCATTTAATTGTACTTCGTCATGTATTATATATTACCTTATGTCTTTCTATATAAAAGCTAGATAATTAATTTATGTAGATTAAAAATATTAGTTAAGTTAATTATTTATAATAAATATTGGTTAATTTTCTTAAAATATCCTTTTTAATCACATGCATTATAAAAACATCCTTAATACATGTACATATGTAGAAATATCTGAAAAAAATATGAATTTAAGAGAAAAAGTGAATTTATGAGTTGTTATATGAAGTGAATTTTATAGTTAGCACTAGAGAGAGTATGCATATTTTTCTCTTTTGTCATGTGGATTTAAACCATAATACTAAAACCTATACCTAAGCGGCCTGGAAACTGAACCGACTGGTACACTGGTTCGATTTGGTCACTAACCCAATTTGTACTCTCTCTCTTTTTTTTAAATTGATCTTTTTTAAAAAAATTTCTTAGAATTTCATATTAACAAGCCTAAAATCTTCAATTTCTCATCAGTTTAGCCTCATATTAGCTCCGTTTTTACTCTGGTGTGACCCACTGACCCTAAACCCAATACCTCAATCAGTTCAATGATCAGTCCAGATTTAATTATCTTGATTTAAACTTTGAAGGGTAAAATGATGGTCGTTGTTTTGCTCAAAAAAAAAAAACTGATGGTCGTTGTTGCCGTACCACAGAGACTACTGCTACCAAATATGTCCTGGCTTGGCGCAATAATATTGCCAACATTACGAACTCTCCCACTAAAGACAACCCCCCCTCCCTAACTTCAACTCCCTACCTCCACTGTTTACTTGATACCCCCAGTTTACCAAAAAGCTACCCCCACCTTACTTAATTAATTCCCCAAAAAAAGTTTAAAAAAAAAAAAACGCACACACACACACACATTGTAGGTAAGTACCATAATGCCCTTGAGGGTGACTTCACGTCCTCATTATCTCACTTTATAAAAAGCTGCTTCATGAAAAATTAATTAGAGCTTCTGCACAGTCACGAGCATGGGTACAATGGTCTATAAAGATAATATCCTCTCCGTGTAAGAGAGAGAAATTAAAGAGTGACAAAAATAGGAAGCCTACGTGGGTATTTGTGTGGGGAGTGTGTATTTATGCATGGATTGAATTGAAGGCCAAAAAAAAAAAAATTACAGTGAGAGAGAGAGAGAGAGGGAGAGAAATTATGTGTTTGTATGTGGGGGATGTTTTTTTCTCTCATATATGGAGCCCATTAGAGAGAGGAGTATGCTTGTGGGATCAAGTTTCGAGCTTTGTGATTGGGTCTGTGTGTCTCTCTTTTTGAAAGTTTATTAAGGAGAGACAACAACACCTTCTGAAGATGAGAGTTGGAATTGGAAGCAAGAGAGAGAGAGAGAGAAGAGAGCCAAGCCAGCCAAAGCCCCATGGAAGAAAAAGCTGAAAGTTTAAAAGCAAGTTAAAAGAAAGCTGAGAGAAGAACCGAAAGAAAAGAAGAAAGCAAGTGAGAAAGAAAGAAAAGATCTTTTTCCCTCCTCTTCCTTCTCCCTCCCTCCCTCTCCTATGCCTTCTAGCTGTCTTTTCTTCTTTCCCTCTTTGTTCTTCGTCATACTTTCTTTTACTTAATCCTATCCCCAACAATTCACCACTTTAACTATTATAAGCAAACGATCATCACAACATCAAAAACCCCCATGTCGTCATCACTCCCAACTTCGCATCAGCAGTTCTCCGCCTCCGCCTCCGCCGCAGAGAATAATGCCTCTGCAACTACAAACAAAAGAAAAAGGAGACCGGCGGGAACACCAGGTAGCTTTTGATTTCTGATTTCACCTTTATCTCTATCAATTTGAATTATGTTATGTGTAGACGTTGAATTAATTTTGGGAGGGGTGTATATATACATATGTATTTAATATATGTAGATCCGGACGCGGAGGTGGTGTCTTTGTCGCCGAAGACGCTATTGGAATCGGACCGATACGTGTGCGAGATCTGCAACCAGGGGTTTCAGAGGGACCAGAACCTGCAGATGCACAGGAGGAGGCACAAGGTGCCGTGGAAGCTGCTCAAGAGGGAGACGCCGGTGGTGAGGAAGAGGGTGTTTGTGTGCCCGGAGCCCACCTGCTTGCACCATGACCCGTGCCACGCCCTCGGCGACCTCGTCGGAATCAAGAAACACTTCCGCCGCAAACACAGCAACCACAAGCAATGGGTCTGCCACCGCTGCTCCAAGGCCTACGCCGTCCAGTCCGACTACAAGGCCCATCTCAAGACCTGTGGCACTCGAGGCCATTCCTGTGATTGTGGCCGAGTCTTCTCCAGGTATATATAATTAAATCAAACTTTGATATATGTATACACACACACATCTCTTTCTTCTTTGATTATATGATTCTATTATCAATTCACTTAAACCTGGTGCCCTTTTGTTTTACATTGGTTTTGACTTGGGAAAAGGAAAATACATTTTTTGGAATGGAATATAAAGTTAGTGAGATGAGGGGGGAAATAAAAGGCTTTCGTATTTGACTGATGCAACATTATTATTAATCCTAATTTTCAAACCAACAAATAAATAATAATACTGTTTTCAACGGTTGGAGAACACTGCTCCCAAAGTTGTTTTTTTTTTTTTTGGTTTTGGGTTATTGGTCTCATACACACACACACAGCTTCTGGGTGGCATTCCAGGATCATCATCGTCTTCTTCGTGATTATACGTTGTATATATTTCTTGGACGAACAGACTAGAGTATATATGTCTTATTAATGTTTGGATATAACGAGAGTTTCGAGATGTGATTTAATATGATTCTTGCTTCTTCACCTTTATTCAGCAGAACCCCCCTTTGGCCATTTCAAAAACCAGTGGACACCTTTTCTAAAAAGAACACCTTTTACAAATCACTTTTCCTTTTCTTTCTTCCTTCCTTGTTCTTTAATCAGCTCTCTCTTTTAAGGTCTACACTCCTCCATCTTTGAAAAACTAAATGATGATGATGATGATGTTTCTTCTTCCTCTATAATTTGTCTTTACATATATTCATCCTTTTTTGTTTCTCTTCTGTGCATGTGCGTAGGGTGGAGAGTTTCATCGAACACCAAGATGCGTGCAATATGGGTCGGCTCCGGTCGCAGCAGCCACAGCAACCGGCGTGTCTATCTCGAACTGCATCGAGCCCCAGCCCGTCGAGCGAGACCAATTTCAGCGCCGGTCCGGCCTGGCCTGCCCCGCCCGGTCTGGTGATACCAAAGCCAACAACAACGGCCGAACCCACATTCTTCCAGAACAATAACAACCCTATTACTGCTGATCAAACCTCGTCCAAAACCAACACCAACAACCAAAGCAGCAACAAGAAGCTCCACCCCAACTTGGACCTTCAGCTCTCAACCGCCACGCCCAACGTGGACGACACCCACTCGACGCAGCTACAGCTCTCGATCGGGTCGTCGACGGATATGAGCGACAAAAACGAATCAAACAGGAACAATAATAATTCATCACCAAAGGAGAGCAGTAACAGCAGCGATAAGCCACCAGGAGCGGCGGCAGCGGCGTTGATGGTGGAGAAAGCGTACGCGGAGGAGGCGAGGAAGGAGGCCAAGAGGCAGATGGAGGCAGCGGAGCAAGAGTTTGCGAACGCCAGGAGATTAAGGCAGCAAGCTCAAGCTGAACTGGATAAAGCATATGCATTGAAAGAGCAAGCCATTAAGCAAATTAATTCCACTATGCTTCAGATCACTTGTCATGCTTGTAAGCAACAGTTTCAACAGCAAGCTCATAAATTAATAACGCAAGGTGGTGGCCAGGTATTAGAAGACAAAAATAACGGCAAAGATCAAAACCACTAACTCTCTATCCACTCCTCCAAACATGATCCAAGTATCTGTTTTTTTTTTTTTTTTGGCTCTTGGGTTTCTTTTGGGTCTTACCCTAATATATATCTTTGTGAATTGGTATACCGAGTAATCAAGAAGTGATCGATGTGATTATGTAAGTGGGATAATATATTAGTGGGGTGTCTATGTTTTTGTAGTTAAATTTGGCACTACAGCTGGCAGACTAAAAATCTATGTTTTAATTAAGGGTTTTGCTAGAGATCTTTCTCCTGTTCTTTCTTTCTTTCTTCTTTTCTATATAGCCACTAGTATATGAATATGAATATATAATCTCTCTTTGATCTCTTGGCAGAACAAGTAATGATGATGTGTATTTTATCTTGTGTTGATCAGCCTTGTTTTACTGTATCACAGCATTGAATGCACGAGAAAGTCTGAGAAAACTCTGAAATTTTCCCTAACCTGTAGTTTCTGGATGTTTGGATTTTCTGTTCGGACTATTATGAGAAGATCTTTGTTGGGCAATAACAGGTCAGAGAGTAAATGGAAAACACCCCAGCAAGCCATCATCATCACATATCTATACACACACACATCACACACTAATTAGTATAATTAACATTAAAGAAATTAATGTCCTCACCAAAGCCTAAGGGTGGTGGACAAAATTAGGGATCCATATAATGGAGCACAGATATTATTATAAAAGTAGTGTACTCTGAATAAGCTAGCTAGGGAAAAAAGGGTAAGGTCAGAAAAATCTTAAAAGCTCCCATAGAACAAAATGAATAGGTTTACGTGGGGCGAAGAGAGAGAGAGAGTTATGAAAGGAGAGGAGAGGAAGTAGCATGTTTTTCAGTGCCATGGTAGGGGAGGGGAGAGGTTAATGACAGTCACACAGACTCAGTGGTCTCTTTCAAGGGTAGAGCAAAGGCACAGACACAAACAAACTCCATTCATTCATGATGATGATACTCTCTTTAATCGCCTTGCATCAGAATCAGGGCCATATGGGAGCAGTAGAGAGAGAGAGAGAGGAGAGAGAAACACAAGCTAGCAATCACGGGCTTCAGAAGCAGCATCTTTCCAAATATGCAGAGACCATTCAAAGCCTTTTATGGGAGAGTTTGAAGAGAAATGAGAGAAATGAAAGAAATGAATACTAGCAACACAACCCCCCCCCCCCCCCCCCAAAACAAAACTTCGGTATCAAGTTGGCCTAATGGTATAAGATTCTGTTAGATTCTTTCATATTTCAAATTTGAGTCTTAAAAGGGTCACTTGGGAAATTTATAAACAACAAAATTGGAGTATTCGCTTATTCAGATACACAGTAATAAAACCTAGATAAAGCATTGAATATTGATTAAAAGTATAAAATAAATAAAATAGAAGAGCTACTTTAAAAATGAATTGTGGTCTTAAATACCAAACCTTTTTTTCATTTTATCTCTTATATTTATTATTATTTTTCCACATTAATTTCTCTTATTTATAAATTGATATATAATCTAATGATACATATAAATATTAAAAAATATTATATAATATATATTATAATTAAATAATTCATTTAGACTCCTCAATCTCCTTATATTACTTAACTAGCTAGTATATCAAGGATATGACGTTGTAATAATAATTTAGCCAGAAAAAGAATAATAAGGAAACCGATAGAAAACAAAAAGCTGTAGAAAGGGCCATAGTCATGAGGAGCAGCTTAAAGGGTCTGTTTTTTCTTCTTCTTCTTTTGCTTTTGCTCATCTCTCCTAGATCGCTCTCTTCCTCTCGCTCTCCCTGCTACTAGTAGCTTTTTCTCTTGGACCATGTGCTTTTTTAATTTAATTTAATTTAATTTAATTTATTTGTTGTTTTTTCTTCTCCTCCATGTAGTAGTATCACACTAGTCTCTTCCCCACCACTTTTATCTGACGCATAAATGGCTGTACAATCATTGTTAAGTGGTGGTTCCTCTGCCAACTTGAGTGTGCCTGACGGATTTCTAGGCAGTTTCCATTCAAAATCCTCTTGTTGCTTTATATGTGTGTGTGTGTTCTCTTGTGAAAGTTAAATACAGAATGTACAACGGTCTAGCAATAAGGCTTGCAGTGATCTTACAATTTGATGAAAACAAGTTAATTTTCATATTGTGGGTTTAGAATTAATTAACGGGTCTGCTTTAATTTTATGAATTCTAGCTGGTGGATCGATCACCATGATAATTTTTGTGCAACTAATTAATGTATTTGAGCTTGTTTTGATATATAGTCGAGTGACCTCGCTAGAGAATACATGCATGAGCGTCATGATAAGAGATTAAAATGATGGTGAGTTAATTGAAGGTAAAAATAAAATAATAATCACTGAGCTATGTTTTATATAAAATTCAACTTACATTCTTCTTCTTCTTTTTTATATTCCTTAAAGATTTTTCTTTTACACTTCTGTTGATGTTAGTAATCCATGACTCAATCCCCATCTCATCTTTGTTTTTCTGCCTCTGCATGCATCTCATGTTTTATATGCAAAAATTTATAATCCTTCATCAGCTTTTTTTTTGGGTTTATATTACTTACTATAGGTAGTGCTATATATTTATAATTACAACAACTCTGTTCAAATGATATATCGTCATTGGCCATATTAATAAAACTTGATGATAAAAATTAAATTAATTATTGAACTAAAATTATAAATCGAGTAACAATATTATAAGCAGTTTGGACACAAACACCTTGACCCTGTCCTTAAACATATTTAATTTCTAGTTTGAAAATTATTTTCAGCAATTATTACTATTTTTCATGGAAACATTATGATTCAGATTGACATGACCTCTGGTCTTGGGCGGAGAATAGATGGTCCACTGATCACAGTAAATTTTCGTTACATACGAAAACGTTGAAGAAATAACTGTTACAGACGTATGTTTTTTTTGCTCCTATGTACAAATTACCTCAATGGCTCAATCCTTTTTTCTTTCCGAAGAAAAATCTCCCACTATTTTTTTTCTTTAAAATTTTATTTTGAAAGTAACGGCGACCCTGCTCAAAAGGTCTAAGAAGAAAGAAACAAAAAAGATATACGAAGAAGAAAGATAAATGTGTGTAATGTTTATGGCAGCACAAAAAAAAAAAAAAAAAACCACATTAATTTCATCCCACACCTCGTACGTTCGAGTTTTTACTTTTTCAACCTATCAATCGAAGCTCAGAATCCAATGATATGTTCCCAAAAAGAGACAGTACTAAATTAGAGCCACTAATTAATCAAATAAAGTTGCATCAGAAGAAGCATTAATTTCAACCAATGTTTAAGTACTTTTTTTTCAAGACAGTTAATAATAATAACAATAATACCATATGATTGGAGGGTAATTAATATTATATGATAAAGATGTCAAGAACAAGAGCATCAAGGGCGATTTGTATGGACCTCCACCACAGATATGGATGATGTATGTATATAGAATTGAAAAGAGAGAGATTGGCAAAAAAAAAAGAGAGAGAGGGCAGTATATATAGTGAAGATGATAATAAATAAAGATATTAAATTAAAAAAATAATTAATAATCAAGAAAAGAAATGAAAAAGACCTCACCATGAATACAGCTTTATGTTGCTGCAAAAATGTCCTGGCATTATATTGACAAGGTCCGTAAAAATAGGCAATGCCATTTAATTTTGAGTTTTCTCACTGCTCACTACCCTCTTCTTCACATTTAAACCTTGTGAGTGGGTTAAGAGAAATATTTACATATTTCAGAAGCGCCACCTCATCTGTATTCTGATTAATTAAAATACAATAACTAATCTTATTTTAGTCCTATATGGTAGATGAGTCATTAGGAGAAATTCAAATTTTATAATTTTAGGGATGATGAGAGGGAATTGCATTTTTTGTTTTTCTAAATTAAAAAGTTTATGTTTTTTAAAATCATAAAATTTGAATTTTTCTGATGACTCATCTGTCATATATGATTAAAATAAGATGAGTTGTTTCATTTTAATTGGTCAGAGTACAGATGAGGTGGCACTTCTGGAATATGTAAGTATTTCTCATGGCTTAAATATGCTCCTGGAGTATGTAAGTATTTCTCGTGGGTTAAATATGCTCTTAGAATATGTAAGTATTTCTCGTGGGTTAAATACGCTGGTGATGAGACTTTCCTGAAATCTCTCCGTTGTGGACACATATCATAAATCCTCTTCTGTAATTTCTTTACTTGAGTGGAGTAAGTTTTGATTTTGATTTTTGAATTGTGCTGGAAGGAGATATAAAAAAGACATGAGGGAGAGTGAAAATGATGGAAATTTATGTGTATGGTCTTTCTTCTACTTGTTATTCTCCCTCCAGTATTTAATATAAGAAATATTTACCTAATTTGATTAGATTAATGAAATTAGTTAATATAACATGTATTTTCTAAAATACCCTAGTCATTTTCCTTAATTCTCTCATTCCCTCTCCTCCTTGATTATTGTTAAGGGAGCATCAATAGGAGTAAATTAGGAAAAAATTGACAAATAAGAAAAAATAAGTTTTTTATTTAGGATCAAGATCAACTTCTCAAATAGGTCCTATATTAAATATCAAAGGGAGTATATATTATTTTTGGATATGTTTGAGGAAGGATAGGGACTTTTGTGAATGTCATTTTCTCTGTTTGAGAATACAGATATGGGGAAGTGAAAGGGAGGGGGTTAGGATCAATCAAAGGGAAGGGGTTAGGATCAATCCAGATCATCTGCAATATTTAACTTCTTTTTGGGAACAAAAGACTTGGAATGTGGACGAGTTTGGATAATGATCCTAACATCCATTTGGGAACAAAAAACTTTGGAATATGATACCTCAAAAAAAAAAATTATTGTAGAGTTCATTATTAATTCTAAGGGTGAGCCTTGCTGTCATGTGATTTGGAGGTCATGGGTTCAAATACTGGAAATAACCTCTCCAATTGTGAGGATAAGGCTGCATATATCTATCATTCTCTATACCTCACTTGGTGAGAGCCTTATGCACTGAGCTTCCCTAGAGTTCATTGTTATTCCCTCTAGCCCTAAATGGATATTAAGTGGTTTGTGTTTTGGTCCTAAATGTAATCACTCAAACCTTTTGCCTTTTGAATTTATAACTTTTTTCTCAAAACTATCACTATTGATTGTACATATTATAAAAGGAGGTTTCTATTAGTTGGGATAGTTTCAATGTGAATGATTAAAGGGCCTATTTTAGGGAAAATAACACATATTTTTTTATAAATAATTAAATAGCTAATTTTCTTAATATATGTAAATTATTTATACAACTAAATATAATTAGGATTGAATGGGGTATTTTTTTTATGTGGGGTTAACTCTCCCAACATGATTTTTTATTTCAAATTTAAGAATTTTTAGGCTTAATTAAATAGGTTAACTATCCCAACTTGATTTTTTATTTACAAGTTCTAAATCCTGATTTTGTTTTTAGAGAAATAAAATATCTTTCACTTGATTATATTAATTATAATCTTTGTATTATTCTCTCTCAGCTGAACTAATTAACACAACAAAAAATAGCAAGCTTTATATACAATTAATTATCTATATTATTTATAAATAAATACAAAACTAGGAGATATAGAAAGGGAAAAAATAGTTGGGGGAAAGTGACAAAGCGAGGAGGCACATATATTCAAGCTTTGTGTGATATCACTTTCCTTTCTCAGTCTAGAAACACATTACAAGCATGAATTTTATAATATTTAAATGTTTAGAACATCATTATACAGTGTAAAGTCAAACTCATTCTTTCTCTTTCGAGATGTAAAATGTACTGAAGAACATACGTATACACAGTTTTGTATTTGTATGAAAGAATAAAACTAGGACAAAAACTGTTACATATGATAAGGATTTAATAATTATTTATCAAAAGAAATGTTTGGTGATGATAAGCTTCGATCACTTGGAAGAATCCTTCTTCTCTCATCTACCAAACCAAACAGTAGTATTTGTCGATCCGGGAAATAGCAAACTAAAGAGGGGGATGTCTTTTGACAATAAGAAAAGTGATGTGTGTGTGTGTGTGTGTTGTGGATGATGAAGTTGTGGAGCAAATTTGTGAGTGATGTGGGGATTCATTCATTTGACTTTAGAGAGGGAGGGAAAAAGAAGTCAAGACCAATCAATTGGATTCAACCAACAAGACACACTGAAGGGAACAAGATTTGAATGGTTGGCAAGCAGATAAAATTAACTTTTAAAAGTAAAGTTTTTCAAAATTTCAACCATCACATTTAATACATCTCTTTAGATTTTGGAAGCTTTGTTCGTACCGTGCATGTGTTGAGCCATCTCTCTCATCCCTATAGCTAGGCCCTCCCACTATTTCTTTCCTCACATACATCAAGTCATATTGTTACATATAAGTTATGGACATTATTGTGACGTAATTATTATGTGTGTTTTGTACGTGCCATGACCGTATGAAACATATTACATAGTTAAATTTAAGTTAAAATTTAAATTTCAACCAATTGAAAGCCTAGTTATCAATAATGAGGAGAAAGGTTTTTATAATTACTCCCTATAAGCTAGATATATAACTAAATTGTAAATATTAAGAAAATTAGTTTAGTTAGTTATTTGTGAAAAATATGTGTTAGTTTTCCTAAAATAACTTCTTTAATCATTTGTATTGAAATTACCGCTTATGTAAACCCCTTTAATCTATGCAGTTAATTTTTTTTAAAAAAATATAAATTTAGGAGATAAAATGAAGTAGATTTGAGATACTATATTTAAAATCAAAATAAACCCCCCTAAATGACTATACCACATTTAGAACCATAGGGCAATACTTCCAAATTGAGGGAGGTTCGCTTTAATTTTTAATATAATACCTCAATCCACGTATATACTTCTGCATTTAGAGGGGTTTGCTTTGACCTTTATTATAATACCTCAGTCCACATTGTCTGATATGGATAGGATGGTAGGTTATTCTCAAGTTTGTTCTATACATGGGCATGTTTGTTTTAGCGATTCGATTGCTTATAAGTAGCTTTTCAATAGTGATTTACAGTATACGAAGTAAGTATGTGAGAGGAGTTGTGTCTCGATTTACGTAAAAAAAACTTATAAGCAATCATAACGTCCAAACAAACATGCCCTATAGCGATGATAAAGATACTTTGAATTTAAATTAAATCTGAAAAGGAGGCTCTTGCCAAGGTAATGTTTTAAATGGTGAAGGGTATGTGTAATTGGATTTGGAAATTGGGCGTAATATGCAAATCTAAGAGGGAGAAAGAATAGGCCCAAATAGAGTAATGATCCAAAGTGAAAAAAATTATTGAAGTTAAGTTGAGGTTAGCAGTAAGAGAAAGAAAGGACATGGGCCCTTTATTTTGAACACAAACTCTCTCATTCTTCAAGTCATCATTGTTAGTGGACCTACCTTCATTTATGTGCTTCCGTTTCTTTAACCTTTTTTTTTTGGTTTTGTTTTTGTGGGTCAAATTCTGTGTCCATAACCCACCCACATTTATTACCATATTAGGGGAATTCACTGCTCAAATTGTGGTCCATCCTCTCTTCCCGCTAAATGCATTAGGCCCTTTAATTTTTTAGGCTTAAATCATATTGATTTTTCTTGAATTTTTTAAAAATTATTTATCTTTTTTATCTTGAAAAAATTAGAAAAAATTACTGAAAAATTCCTCAGAGCAAAATTTACTGCCCAAAAGTATATGATGACTCAAGTTGTTGAATAGGTGCAATCCTTCTTTAGGAGTGTGAAACATATTTCTAGTTATATATGTGAAAATATATTATGTTTTGTAAATAGTTGAAAATAGATTGCATTTAATTGAATAAGAGTTGCATCCGCTATTATACTTGAGTTTTCAAACAAATTTTAGGTACTTCTTAGTGTGTGTTTGATTGGGCTTATTTTTGGACAATAAGTTCTTATTACGCAAGCTGAGATAAAACCCCTCTCACATACTTACTTCATATATCGTCAATCACGATTTATAAGCACTTATTGCCTAAAAATAAGCTATTCCAAACGAGCACTTAATAGAAAATTTTGCAATGAGAGATTTTTCATCAATTTTCCCAAAAATTTACATACATCTCTCCTAGAAATAAAAATTAACTTACAAGGTTCTTAAACATGACCATATCAAGGAGTCTCTTTATTTTTTATGGAGAAACAATAAATTAAAATGTGTCTTGTTCAAATTGTGAGTTTGACACATAGTTGAAGCCAAAAGTGAAATGGGACGCATAGACAGTTTTAGAGGAGAAGGGTGTGAGAGGAACATAATGAAACGACAACAAACAAAAACGCAGCATATCTGATTTTGGGGCTCAAATACAGAAACTGTCTGCCAATTTCAGTTTTCAGTTTTTTTTTTTATTTGGTTGTTGACGTTTTCTGTATTCTAACTACTTTGCTTTTTCATTTTTCATGTTACTTTCTCTCATTTCTTTGTCCATGCCACTTCCTCATCCTTCTTCTTATGCCTTCCATCTTCATTTTTTTAATATAATCATTTGATTAGGTCATATTCAAGTCTTGTCGGTTTAATTGAGGATAACTTTCTTAAATTTTTTTTTTTTTTTATATTCAACAGACTTGAACTAGAGATATTATGTTTAAGCATCTCTTTCAATATGGCTAACACCTTTTGATCTTCCATTTTCATTTTATTAAAGGAATATCTTTGCTTAAGTATACCTTTATATACCCCAAATTTAGTCTTATTATCAATTCGTTTTGAAAACCAGTACTTTTGAAAATTAGGTTAATATCTTGAAATTTAAACTGTGAGTTCTACTTATTTTGGATATACTAACAGGAGAATTTGGTGTGGAGAAAATAGAAGGATTCTGGCTCAGCCATATATTTATAAAGTGGATTGAATTTTGGATTTATTTATTCAAGACTTTTCTGGCTCCTAACGGACAATGACCCAAGTGGCTTGAAGGCTGAAATATTTGTGGCCATTTGGAGGAAATGGCTAAATGCTTAGATGACATTTCATGTGAAGTGTGGGCCCACGTCCAGAGGGAAGCCCATATTATGGACTGTACATAACTTAGTCTTAGTGGTTGAGTACAGCCATGTGAATTTGGGCCCACATTAGCACCTATTTTGGAGCACATGACTCTCTGAGCAATTTGATGTCCCACAAGCTAACCGGTCACAGTGACAAACTCTGATATGGATGCACAACAAATACACTGAAGCAGGAGAAGAGGAGAGAGTTTCTTCTTTGCACAGCAAATAGCTTTGTGGTCGTGTTTGACAATATATAGCTGAACCCAATATTGTCTTACGCTTCTTTTCTCATGTTGCTCACTCTGCTCACTTCTGACTCTAAAAGAGAACAAGAATATTAGAGTTTTACAACAAGAAAAGACTAATCGGCCAACCAAAAGAAAGAAAAAAAACCAACAGAGCAGAACAAGAACATGAAAAGACATATTGCAATTACAACTGATTTATGCGGTAATGTAAGTCATATTTTAAGTGTCAATTAGAGTTTTATTTTATACCGAGGAAGAAGTTTAATCATAAAAAAGTGAGTAATATAACCCTGTTATTATTTTTTATATGAATTTAACAATACTTTAATAGAAACCAGTCAAAAATTAAATGGTTGTATTAATAGGTGTGATAGTACTTAAATATAACCCAATCGAATATCAAACTGTTGTGTTCGTGAATTTCACAATACTTGAATATAATCCTATTAAATATTAAATGGTTATATATTTAAACACAAAATAATTTAGATTCAACTTCTTCATATTCATGAAGAACAAGGAATATCATCTCTGAGCAACTTCTCCCAACTAGTTAGATTAACTCTATACATAAGAATTTGAACCTTTAATCATTTGTTTAGAGTGAGAGCTGCACCAACGGGGTTGGATGTAGTGGAAGGATTAGTCCCTCACAACGTGACGAATCAAAGTTCGAATCTTCATTAGGAAATGTGCTCATATTTAATACCCAACAATGTAAGCTGCCACCACTTACGGTAACTTAAATTAATTCTTTTTATATTTAGTGTTTGTTTGCTTCCACTAAAAAATACATTATATTTTTGCATGGTATGAGGCAGCTAACTACTCATATATTTATCTTGTATAATACAAAATTACTTAAATGTGAAGCCAAACTCCCCTTTATTGCTTATAATATTACATATTAGGGTTAATTATTGTTGGACCTTATGAATTGGTTTGCCCTGTATGGGCTAACCAAGGTCCATAGCTATGAGCCCAAAAATGTGTTGTTAAAGTTAATCAATACGCAAGTTATTTTTTTGATTTTAGATTTGAGATTGAAATTCAAAATTTAAAATTTAAGTATGGATTATTTTTTTTTTCAAAAAAATAAGACTCAAGTACAAAAAGTGCCCATTGACATATAGAAAAGAACTAGGATATTGATGATTACCAAAAGGTAAGTATCACAAATCCATAAGGTTCATGAACCTGGATCGGGTACTGAACAGGTCGGGATACTGAATTAAGGGTCAGTGGATTAGATCAGGGCCAAACCGGAGCTAAAACGGGGCAAAACCGATGAGAGATTGAAGATTTTAAGTTTATTAATATAAAATTAAAAAAAAAATCTAATTTTTTTTTTTTTAAAAAAATAGGAACCCGAATCAGACTGCGAATATGACTGGTCTATCGACTGGTTCGCCGGTTTCTGGGTCTGACCGGCCTGTCCAGTTCGAATTCGCGAACACCGCTAATCCATGCTCTTCATCTTGCCAATTACTATAAATCTAAAGTAGTCATTATATCAATACTTTGTCGTTCATGCTTTTGTATAACTTTTTTCCCATTCAATTAATTTATTGGTGGTCAAAGACAGGTCATCATACTTAAGACTAAAATAATCATGCAAAAGATTGACATGACCCGTTGACCTAAATATAATTAAACCTATAATAACACAAAACCAAAGAGGACATTAATTGCAAGTTTATATAGATTTCCACCAGTATTAATAGATATTATAGATCATTAAAATAAAGAAATTGTCTTACAGGTTCAAAAACTTGAAAACATTGATTCTCTTCCATGTCAGTTACATGAATATATCTCTAATTAGATGCTTCGTAAGTTCGCTTAACTCTTTGATTAACTTATAACAAAACATGGGTTACATGTTTTAATATATATCTACGCGTTCCCTCTTTCCGTTTGGGTCAGGGTATCTGATTTATTTTTATATATAAATTAATTAAGTCAAATTCAGGGTTAGATGCATGTAACGAATCAGTTACAGGAGACTGAAGCACATGTGCATATGCAATTTAACAATGTCACGCTTGGTTTCTTTAATTATAATAATTATTATGACATTAATGCAAGATACATGAGGCACTTTTGCTTGTACTTCCCAAATCCTCAAGGCTCAAGATTATCTTTTTGATCAATTATTTTATTCAAACACAACATGTCCAAGTTAAAGGTCTCTAGATCATCCTATTAGTTCACAGCCACAACTTCATATTAAATACACTATTTCCATATATTGCTTTTGGATAACCAATAATTAAGGCAACCAAAAAATGAATATACATAAGCACTTAAATTTAAAAATTAGAGTGACTATTTAATTGGAAGTAAACTAACAATCTATGGTTCAAGGATCTAATTGATTTTAAAAGTTGACTAATTATTCAACTTAGGCGAACGAAATTGATGGTTGGATTAATGATATAATTGAGATTGTCACAAAAAAAAGTACAATTGAGATCGAACTGTTTTCTTAACAAAGAACATTTATGAGATTTTATGATATTTATACATTTCCCACATATAAAATAGATTTAAAAATAATTAAGTTTAAATACTCTTTTAGACATATATGTTTTGAAAATTAGACTGTACCAGTTGGTCCAATCAATTAAAAGCTAATCCGACAGTAATCTAGTCAAAAATACATTGTGAATCATCTTTCTTAAGAATAGTCAAACATAATCAACAAGTAATTGGGTTGAATTAGTGGTTTTTCATATTGAACTGATTAGCAGTTGAACTATGGTTTCAAATGAGTGCATTAGACAGTTGATTTAAGTTGCATGATCTTGACGACCACCAAAGCAACCTCCAAAATTCCTTCAACATATGCATTCACTACTAAACTAAAAATTTTTAGTATAAGAGTTAGTTAACTAATTTAAGTAGATTAATGGCGTTAGTTATGTTAGTTATTTGTAACAAATATATGTTGGTTTTTCTAAAATATCATATTTCATTATGACTATCCTAGATAAAAACTCCTCAATTAATGCATGCAATCAATAAAGGTAATTTGGAAAAAAATTATAAATTTCAGAGACAAAGTGAATTGAAGTCTTATATTTATGATCAAATTAATCGCCAACTAGATTTTATATTAAGGCACCAGACGCAGTATAACTTAAATATACCTTTTTATTCTCTCTCTCTCTCTTTCTGTTTTTTTTTTTTTAAAAATAGAATGTCCATTTATCAAACTCTGCTTATGTAAACAGAGACTATCTTACATGTATATGTATTCCAACACATCAACTTGCTTATATGTATTGGGAGCTTAGTGAAGCTCCTTAAGTGGTCTCTTCAGAAGGTAATTTTTATATTTTCCTAATTTGAAGATGATACATGAATGTTGCATGCAAATGTGTCTATGTGTGTAGATATATAACTTTGTGGAAGCCATTTTCTATTTACATAGCCATGAATTATGTAACTTTATTCTCACTGCACAGGCCAATATCTGTTTTTCTTTTAATGAGAATAATAGCTATCCAAATTTAAAAAGGGATAATTAACGAACATTGGGTAGTAAACGATTTTTCTCTTTTTTCTTTTTGGATTGCAAAGGGCAAGTGACATGCTTGAAGTAGTAAGTGAAATCAAATTCACAAACATTTCAATAGCCATGGTATAGTCTTTTTGTATGTCACAAGAGCATTGGTTAAACAAGTTACTTTTGGTATACTTGAATGCATAAAACATCTTTAGGAGACCTACCTTTAGTCAGATCCAATGATGCTCGAATCTTTGACCCAATGAAATAGTCATATATAAACCCTCTGGTCCTTAACATATGACCTATTTTGGGAGTTGATCTTAGTCCTAAATATAAGACATACTTTTCATATTTGTTAATCTTTTCCTAATTTACTCTTATTGATGCTCCCTTAATAATAATTAAAGAGGAGAGGGAATGGGGGAATTAATGAATATGACTAGGGTGTTTTAGAAAATACATATGATAAACTAACTTTATTAACTTCCTTAATCTAATAAAATTGGATAAATATGTTTTATATTAAGAATTGGAGGGATTAATTTCTTTTTGATGGAAAAAACCCCAAGTAAAACTGGGTGAAGGTGATCGAGCGTATATATGATCCCCAATTATCTTTAAATTAAATCTTTGTTTTCCTTTTCTCCTTTAAGAAAAAGAAATGAGGGAACAAGTATCAATTATTGGAGGCAGAGAGAACAATAAATTTCTGAAGAGCATCAGTTACAGCAAAGCAGGTCTTACCTATTCCAAACAATGAGCAGCTTCTGCCTTCATTAAAAAGCTACATAATTAATAATAATTATCCTACTTAATATATAATAATCCTGATGTTTAAGGAATAAGAGACACTTAAGTAATATTCTAATCGTCTTAAATCACAGTGAAGAACAAGAACCTTGTGCTGGTTCATGAACTTGAATTCAGAGCTGTCCACAATGTTTGACCACATTATAGGATATGCAGGTTAATGGTAGACAAGTAAATATTCTTGTCTCTAACAGATTCATTTAGGTTGCTCCCAGCATATGTATTATAATTACTAAAACTATTAATTTTCTCCTCTTTGTGATGAGAACTATTAGCTGGACTTCTCCCCCACTTTTTAGCTTCTTTTATGTTACAACCACAAATCTTGAAAAGTTATCATCATATATATAATGCTAAAACCAACTTTAGCCTTTTCCTTTGGGGAAAAAAAATGCTAACTATGTAAATAATAATCTTAATTAGGGTTTTGAGAATGTATATCCGTACTGTAATTAATTAATATTGGAGGATCCTAGTTCATTATTTTTTCGGTTAACTACATATGCTTTTTTCTAACCATTGCTCAAAGTTTGGAGTCATTATTAGTCGTACTCCCTCTCTCTCCCCAGTACTAAATATAACTATGGAATTTAAGATATTAATCTATTTTATTTTTTAAATTTATAATTTTTCTTCAAACAATCCCTGTCGATTGCACCTATTAAGGGGATTTTTGTGGATATGTAGTTTTAGTGTAATACAAATGATTAAAAAGAGTATTTCAGAAAACCTGTACATGCACATTTTTTTTTTTATAAATAACTAAACTAACTAATTTCTTTAATCTTTAAAATTAGTTATCCAGTTCATATGTTAGAATTCGGAGAGAGCAGTTCCTTTGGTTCTTTATATAGGTGTTAATTAATGTAGGATATATATCCTGCTACATACTTCTTCTAATTAAAGTGCTCACTAAATTAATTTTCCCCCTAAACTGACGCGCATCACAATCTAATTAGATGAATCGATGGCCTTCAGTTAATTAATTAATCACATGCAACAATATAATATATAAGAAAACAGGAAGAGAAAAAAAGTTAGGCCTGCTAGTAAAGAATTAATGATAAAAAGAGAAGACTGGCCTGGTTTGGGACCAGTTGCATCAGAATCAGGCATGTACCACAAATTGTAACTAATTTGGGCAGGCTTTTTCACATTACTTCGGAACACAGCAAAATAATTAAGCCTCATACGGGGATTTGAATTAGGTTTTGTGTGTCGATGAACTAATTTGATGTGAATTTGATTAAAGATGTGTTGGGTGTTAAGGAATAAAAGGAAGAAATTAAATGAGATAATAATTAAAGGGGGAAAGGAAAGATGCAAAGGCACGTTTTTTGTGGCAGCCTTAACCAAGAAAAGCACATAACTACAGTGACTACACACTGAAGAAGAAGCCACAAGAAGCAAACAAACCAAAATGTGAGAGAAGATAACAACACATTATTATTATTATTATTATTATTATTATTATTATTGTTATTATTGTTCTTCCGACACACATCAATTCTATTCATCCTTTTCTCTTCCCCACCCACCTATTATCATCATCATTACTATCAAAACACAACAGGTGAAAATTATTATATTGCCTTGTACTTATCTTATATATGTATACAAATGTTAATCAAAATGATACTGTGAACAATATTATATGGAAGAATGACATAAAAACCCTCTTGAAATATAAGAATTCTAAATCAGGACCGGAAATGTGTGAAATCCCAAGAAACTGGTTTGAGATTAACTTTTTGTTAAATTATTTAAATGCCCTTAAATTGAAAAACTTGAAATGACAACATTAGTTTAACAAGTAATATCGTTAACTTATCAAATGACAACAACTAAGTCAGTCACAACTAATTTCAGTGAACTTTCTTGCGAACTATCAATGACTACAACACTTTAACAAGTACCCTTCCAACCCTTAATATAAGGCATATTTATCTAATTTGATTAAATTAAGAAAGTTAATTGAGTTAATTAATAGACATGTATTTTCTAAAACACCCAAGCCATTTTCTTCAATCCCCTCATTCCTTCACATCTTTGATTATTGATGAGAGAATCAATATGTGTAACTTAAGAAAAAATTGACAAATATGAAAACTATGTCTTATATTTAGGACCAAAATCAACTCCCAAAATATGTCTTATGTTAAGGACCAAAGGAGTAATATTTTTGACTTAATAAATGAAAATAATAATAAGGCAGTGATGGACAATTAACTATATAAAAACTTAAACCTTTAATGGTCCATAAAGATTTCATAGGAATTAAGTTATTTTAAAGACCATTTTGGGATTCTCATAATTTTTTTTTTGAACATAAACTGAAATCCATTATTTAAAAAGTTAAACAAAGTAACATCAGAGATAAAAAGCCTCCTTCATCATTAACCACCTAAAATCCAAAAAGGTCGGATTCTCATCATATTTCACTCGTACTTATATATCTTTCTCTTGTGTGTGTGTGTGTGTGTATTATATTGCCTTGAGTTTTATGCATGCAAATGAACAGATCCACTCTCCAATTGATGTTGTTTATTGTGATTCAGTTGGAGACAATTCCCAAATTGTTTATGCAGACGCCATAACTCTACAGCTCAGTCTGTGTGTATTATGGCTACAGGGCAAGGGCATGCAACCTTTCAGTATAGGCTTCTAGGTCAAACTGCAGGGTCCTTGATCTTCTTAATCTTCATATCTTGATCTTGTCCCCAATCATAAATTATAAATTATTTCCCTCTACTTTAGTTTAGGCAACTGTATTCGTTAGTTCTAAAGAACCGGCTGGCTGGCAGGCACTTTGGTATAAAAAGATTATCTATAATTCAAATTAATGTGTTAAGTACATTGGTAGTGTGTCAGCTGAAATGTATGAATGTATGTATGTATGTATGAGGATGAAAGGGTCTATGATGTGTGTGTGTGTGTGTGTGTGTGAGAATAACGTATATTAAAACGCCTATATTTATAAATACCTTATATTATCATTTCATTATGAATATTAACTTGCTTTTGGATCTGATTATATAATAATACATCAATTTCTTTTGTCTGTAAGAAAATAAAACCTCAAAAATATGTTTTATAGTTAAATTGGTTCATACAAATAGTAAACAGTTAATTGAACATTTAAAAAATATGGAAAAAAAATCTACCTTATATCAATAATTTTTTTTTTTAAAAAAAAATCACATCATCCTCTTTATAAAAATTGCATGACCTATCCGTGTGTATCAGTACTATATCCCAAACCATAATCACTTCAATTTCCAATGGAAGCTAAAAAAAGGATTATTTGAATCAATGATTGACTTTCAAACAAGGTACTGAAAATCGGACCGGACATTGAACCGGTTGAGACACTGGGTCAAGGGTCAGTGGTTCAGACCGGGGTCAACCAGGGGGTCAGATCGGGAGTTAAACCGGGGTTAATTAAAAAAATATATATAATTTAAATGTTCATGTATACCATTTAAAAAACTACATAAGAGTTTTTTTTTTTCCAACCAATAGTCAAATATAACCTCGTGAACCTAATACCCACAAAAGTATCATTAAGTACATAAGGATTTTACTCCAACCAATGCAAAACAGTAAAAATATTCCACAATACTTTTAAAACTCCTTGCAAATCAAAAAATTTCAAAGAAATAATTTTAAAAAAAGACAAAATGACGTCGTTTGGGATATAAAAAATAAAAAAAAAAATTTAAAAAAGGGCAAACCGGTTCACCATGGGTCAACCCAGTTCACCCTGGGTTGGACTGGTTCAGACCGGGTCAGTTAGACCCCGGTTTTTTGACCTCAACCGGACCGGTCCGACGATCGGTTCACCAGTTTCTGGTCTAAACCGGCCGGTCCAGTCCGGTTTTTAATACATTGCTTTCAAATCACCAATATGGATGTGCATTCATAAGAATAAATTTATAAATTTGATAAACACAATCCTTATAATTAAAATATAAATTACTTCAACTGTCTCGGTAGAACTAAAAGTGGTTAACTTATTAAATCTATTTAGATTTAAAAAAATTTACCAACTTTATTCCTATCTAGGTCTGTCTTACCTTTCTTCTGTTTCTCCATATCCATTATTGTGCACCACCAATAAATAGGGATAAAGCTAAAAAGTAGTACTCCTTTAATCCTTAATATAATACTACCTTCGGTTCAAAATACAAGAGCAAAATAACTAAGTTAAACAATTAAAAAAATTAGTTAAAATTGGTTAAATATAATAAATATATAAAAAATACAAATTACTTTCCTAAAAAGTAGAGCCGGGAATTCGGGCCGGCCCGTTTAGGCCCGAGCCCTTTAAAGGTCAGGCTTATGATTTAGAGACTAAAAAGAGAAGTGAGCCTAAAAAGGCCGGCCCTTTGCAGTTCTGAGGGTCGGCCCTTTTAGGCCCGTTTAATATTTTTTTAAAATAAATTAATAAATATAATATCATTATATCAAATTATCAATATGAGAGACACCTAAGTACCTAATAGAGTATTAATAACAGGCAAACACTTATTAATTGGTTTGATTTATTTTATTTTCTACAATGATTTATTAATTTAAACTTAAAAAAATAGGCTAATTTGGACATTAGATGATTATTTTAACTAAAAATTTATGAGTTTTAAAAATATTGTATCTCAATTTAAAGAAAAATAATAAATAAATTGTAAAACTTGAAAAAGAAATTTTTTTGAATTAAAATGAGTTTAAGCCTGTTTAGGCCCGAGCCCGTGAAGAGCCAACCCTGTAGGACCGAGGGCCTAAAAAGTATTGTTTTTTTTAGCAAATGGGCCTAAACGGGCCGGCTGGTTTAAGTTCGAGCTCATGAAGGGCCGGCCCGTATTCCCGGCTCTACTAAAAAGTCCCTATTTATGGAGAGGGTGAGTGGGAAAGAAAATGAGTGGAAATAGATATGAGAGAGAAGGAGTGGAAAAAATAGGTGAGAGAGGCATATAATTAATTAAGGGTAAAATCTGAAAAAAAAAAAAAGCATTAAATGATGAGACCAAAACAAAGTGGCTCTTATATAAAAATTTAAAATTCACGCCGGCTCACAAAGGGAGTACTAATTAACTAATTTGAGTAGATTAATGATATTGATTAAGTTAATTAATACAATATATTTTTTTAAACACTCTAATAATCTTTCTTAATTTCCTCACTCTCTCTCCTATTTATTTATTGTTAAGGGAATATCATTAAAATTAATTTGGGAAAAAAATGATATATATGTGAAATATGTCTTACATTTAATATTAACGTTAACTCTTCAATTAGGTTCTATATTAAGGATGATAGGAGTACTACGGGGTTAATAACTCACTATGTAGTCGACTTGTTGTTCTGGACTAAGGATTTCTTTTAGAAGTCGCTAATGTTTTGCACCCGCAAGAGTGTATATGTAAATAGAGAGAACTAGCTAGAGAGCAAATGGGTATAAAATTTAACGTGGGCCTCATAGATAGGTAATGTTTAGGGAAAATTCTAGAAAAATATATTTAAAAATGGGAAATAGTAAATTGGTACTGCAAATTTATAAATTCTTATGTCAGAATTGAAGTAGAAGTATGAGATTTTTAATTTTGACCAAATGACTAAATTGTCTTTGGTTCAGTTGTGAAACATAAAAGTGAAGCCATTAGTGAAAAATATGATATTGTTAATATATATATATAAATGTTGTTATTGACCCCTAAAAATTGTGCCCTCAAAATTATCCTTGATTTTTGGGATATAAAGTTATAAAACATGAAAGTAAAGTCGTTAATGTAAAATATGATGTTGTTAATATAGATACAGATGTTGTTATTGATCCAATTATTCCTGATTTTTAGCATATGAAGTTGTAAAACATGAATGTAAAATCGTTAATGTATTTGATATTGTTCATATAGATACAGATATTGTTATTGGCTCCTAAAACTTGTTAACTGAACAAATAACATTTAATCATTTGGTCAGAATTAGAAATCTCAAATTCCTACTTCAGTTCTGACTTATAAGTTGATAAATTAGCAGTACCAATCAGTCTTTTTCCATTTTTAATTATAACTTTCTGAAATTTTCTCTAATGTTTTTTGGGAAAATGACACTAAGGTCCCAATTTAAAAAAATAATATTAAAAGACCCATAGCTTATTAATGGAAGCTCTTCTACTTATTAATGGTTACTCTTTGACTTGTCATTCACAAGCTATACGATTTTTCTGATATTATTTTCCTTATTTGAGACCTTGGCATCATCTTCCCATGTTTTTTTTTGGCATTTTATTTTCTTGAGCAAATACATGAATGAATATAGGGAATGTAATTCAACGAAAATTCTAACATATAGTAGAAGAGTATAGCAGAGGAGAGAAGATAAATGCATGTAGGTGTAATTTTGGTGCAGAAGAGAATATCAGTGTGTGAGTTTGTGAGTGTGTGTGGATGTGCACAATTGTAATTGGGTAAAAGGGATATACACAGTAGATGTTTTTGCACAGAGTGGAAAAGTACAAACAAAAGGACTGTCTCCTTCCCCACAATTATGAAATTCCCCAAACTTGAATTATTGAATCTCTGCCACCACCCCCTCCATAGACCATTCCTCATCCCCTCTGCTCACGGGCCTCCCCTTTCTTTTTTGGACCACTTTGCCCCTTCCCTTTCCTCTTTTTAACCATTTTCGGTGCTTTCTCCTTCATGCCCCCTCTCCCACTCCATTTCTACACCACCTCCCCTTTTTCTGTCACTCTCATTATTATTATTAATTCATTCACTTTGGTGTCATCGAAGAATTAGTTATTACAGTAACTTTGATGCTTTTTATTTTTAGGTCTACTTAATTATTTGATGAATCTGTACGTAGAACATGTCGCGGGCTAGTTGTCTACAATGCTAGCATGTCCGTGGAAGAGGGAACACTGTAATTATCTCGTTCACTCATGCCCTTTTCGGTAATTTCACACCCCGTCTTCTTCCCTTATATTCATCAAAACCCTTGAAACCAAGAAAGCAAAAGGTAAGAGGAGAGATCCAAGCATGGACGGAGTAGGAGGAGGAGGAGATCACGGAAACTCGTCGTCCAATTCTATCTACAGAGAGTGTCTGCGAAACCATGCTGCGAGCCTCGGGAGCTACGCCACCGACGGCTGCGGCGAGTTCACCCTGGACGACACATCTCCGGGAGGGTGCCTGCAATGCGCCGCCTGCGGCTGCCACCGCAACTTCCACCGCAAGGTCACATGCCCGCCGCCTCCGAGGCTGACAACGGGCGAGCTGATGGAGTACAGCGGAGGAGAGGAGACGCCGCCGCCGAGCGGCGGGGAGATGATGAGGACGACGACGTTGACCGGGACGAATAAGAAGAGGTTCAGGACGAAGTTCACGGCGGAGCAGAAAGAGAAGATGATGGGATTCGCGGAGAAGCTAGGGTGGAAGTTGCAGAGGAAGGATCTAGACGATGAGATAGAGAGGTTCTGCAGAGGATTGGGAGTGAGCAGACAAGTGTTCAAGGTTTGGATGCATAACCATAAGAACTCTTCTTCTTCCTCTTCTGCTTCTACTGGCAATGCCTCCTCTCTTACCCAGTAATATAATTAATATGTATTGTGCTCAACATTAATTACGCAGAATCTATATTTATAATTTATTGCCTTTTTTGAGTCTTCATTTTGCATGCTTGCTTGTACTTTATCAATCGTCATTTGCCTCAGGAGGATATATATGGAAATCGATCTAAAGCTCTTTAATTTTTTTGGCTCCTGTGTAGAAAGATTAAGACTGTTGATAATAATGTAAGTGAGCATACAGACGGAAACTAATCTAACCTGGTATCTAATTTTCCTCAAAATATACAATTTGATGAATTACAATTTCAATCATTTCTATATATCTATATGTTTAAAGAAGCTGCCTCCTCCGGCGCTTTCTGGTAGAAGCGTTGGCCAAGGTTGGTTAGGGGGAAAAAAATCAGTTTGCTATGACACTTCTTTAAAGAAGGGCTGGGACGCTGTTAAATCGTTATTTTATAATAATGCTTTTTCTTTTTCTTTTTTCTATAACATTAAAAGTCTATTCATTATATATATTGGACAATTACATTGATGAATAATAATTTTTTCCTCTCAAGTAAATTTCATATCATTTTTGTCCTCCGTTTTTTTTTTTGGTTAGTATATGTACATATATAATATATGATAGAAGGTAGATCTAAATTGGAACATGATGTGAAAGTTGCAAGAATTCATATTAATACGAGCTATATGAGGAGCGACATTGAGGTGATGATCATCTCTGATAAATACTGCAGATCTACAGCTTAAGGCATTGAGATTAAATTTAGGGAAGGAATTAATAAGGGGTTTTATGATTATTTTTATTTATTTAATTTATGTTATAGTTTTATTCATGTGTAGATTTGGTTGCCTAGGGATTAATAGAAGGCATGAGATTTCCCAATGTACCCACAAATAATGTCTGTACTCTCTCTACTGCAAAATAATGTTATCAATAATGTTTTTTTAGTGCAAACAAAATGAGTCATCACATGTTTTTTAACTGTTGAATGCAAGCTTAATAGAAATAAATATTTAATGATGTATTAGCACTCTACATTTATGAACTAAATTTTCTAGCCTTCAATGGGAAAAACTAAAGACTCAAATCTAGCTAGCCTACTATGCTTACTTGCTTAGTAGAACTAATTAAATTGTGCTGATTTTAGATCTTAAATATCATTGCCCATAGATAGGTTAAGAGTTGAGACTAATGGATGAGGGTAAGTTAGGGATAATAACGTATTTATGGTAAATAAAGAAAAGAAAAGTTATATACCCAAATTAATAAAAAGCACAGCAAATGAAGGTTGCCTTCTTCTTTCTGACATAAAGCATAAAGTTTTTCTTATATACGTATCCTAAGTTAAAGATATTCTTACGTGATGCTTGTACTGTGTGTACATTAATCAAATTAATATTAAAAATAGTACAATAATTTCTTAAAAAAATTGCTGAAAACTTTAAAATTGTAAAATTGTTTGCCCATAAAAATCCAAATCCATTTTTCTTCAGTTTTATGCAACTTGTTTGCAGTTATGGACAAATGTCTTATGTTTTACATATAGTTGAAGACATGTTGCGTATAACTGAAAAAACGTTGCACCCATTGAAAATAGATTGCAACTGTCTTAACAAATTTTAAATATTTGGACAATAAATTTTGCAATAATGGAGGTTTTTCAGCAATTTTTTAGTTTAGATAAATTGTTGTTAATGCTAGTATGCTTTTAAAATATCATTTCAATCCTTTGACATTATATATCCATATACACCAAAAAAAATTCATTCACATAATTAATATGTGTTCTTTATAAGAAATAAAATTATTTAATAGTTTTTTATCGTCATTTTAAGAATGAAATCACAATTTTAATAAAAAGTCTACCATCAATTTTGCTTCTATTATCACAGCATTGTATACTATTTATGACTTATAAATAGTATAATTTGGAATATATACGTTTTATATTTTATATTCATTAATAATAAAACTACACTTTTATTTTATATATAAAGTAAACTTTACTGGCATGCATAATGCTGTATAAAATAATTCAAAGACATGTTCATAACATGTGTCAAACGTCAAGAGAGTTTGATAACGTTCTTAAAAAAAAAAAAAAAAATAGAGGCCTAAGAAATACATTCCTAAGACTATAAAAAGGGGGGGTGTTATAAGGAGGATAAGGAATGAGTTGGTGACAGTCGTTTCTTGCTTCTAAAATATTTAGTAGGTTTCATGCATGACAATAAGTATGAGAAATTACTTTTGTTTATATACCATTTAAATGTAGAACGATTTAATGTAGATTTTATATTTTATGTTGATGCTGATAATTATGGTTGAACATGTTTATTAATCTTTAAAAAACTTATGATAAAGTAATAATAAGAGGAATGCTTTTAAAAGTTTTGGAAAAACATACGTTCATGTTGCGTATATCAAATACAAAATATGAGGATAAACTAATGAATATAAAAATATTTAGCCTATGTTTGGATACAGAGAAAAGTGAGGAGAAAATAGGGAGAGGG
Source organism: Inga laurina (assembly GCA_963855925.1). Taxonomy (NCBI): domain Eukaryota; kingdom Viridiplantae; phylum Streptophyta; class Magnoliopsida; order Fabales; family Fabaceae; genus Inga; species Inga laurina. The sequence continues at coordinate 27,850,320 of OY979703.1, read as the reverse complement.
AATACTAGGAAGGGAAACTTCCATAAATAAACGTTTTTTTACTGTTTTTGGGAGTTTTCCTCTTAATTTTCATTCTCCCTAATTTTTTTATCCATTTAAACGTAAGGTTTAAGGTGAGACAGAGAATTTTTTTGTTAGGATTGGTCTTACGTTAGGAATCATTCTTGAGCCTTTACTTATTCCACCTGACTTCAGACATTCTCATTGAGCACATAGAAAAGAAGGTTTCAAAGAACACTTTTTTTTTTTTTTTTTGGTTTTTTCAGATGATATAATCCTTGTTATAGAAATATTGACTTTAAACTTGAGTTATGGCCACATACCTTGAAAATGAAGGGTTTTCACTTGAGTAAGAATAAGACAAAATTTATAATTTATAAATTTAATAAGAGGCAAGTTAAAAATATTTGAAGGTAAAAATTGGATGTAAGATCATACCACAAGTGACAAAGTTCCGGTATATGAGATCGATAATGCAAAATGACAATGAAATTGATGGGAATGTTATGTAAGAATACAAGATGGGCAATTAAAATGGGGGAAAAATTAGGAGTTATTTGAAAGTACCTAATAAACTTGGGGAAAAATTTTATTGAGCTATTATAGTACTGATGATGCTATATGGCAATAAATATTGGGCATTATATCTAAAACAAAAAATGGGATAGAAAAGATGAAGATGTTGAAATGAATGTATTATCATATAATATAAGATTTGTAATAATCATGAACCCTATTTTTGGATGGAGAGGAAATTAGGGTGAAAGAAAACTAGGAGAGAAAACTCCCAAAAATAGTAAATTTTTTTGCTATTTCTAGAATTCTTCCTTCCTAGTATCCCTTTTCATATTTTCTCCTCACTTTTTTTTATCCAAACATAGCAGATGAGTTGGTATGACATCTATAAGGAGAAGTTCGCAGAAAATCAAGAAAAGATAAGCCTTCAATGTTGGGCATTAATGACTTGTTATATGTTGTTAATTATTGTTGTGTCAAGGATTTTTTTTCTCCAATTATTATAAGGTCTCAAAGAAGAAATTTAATTATCCAATAGTTTGATAACAATTGATGAGCATGCAATAACAAGTTCTAGTGCAAAAAATAACAATATGTTTATACTACTCACTTATTATTAAGACTTTTAGTTATTAAATCTTCCATTTTTTTCCACTTAAGTTTAAACATTATGGAAGTAGACTTAATTGATGTAAAATACATTTGAAATGTACAAACTATGTTGTTTAATTACAGCCAATATCACAATTCCACTCATTTTTTGTAACAAAAAGTATTAAGTGAAACTAATTAAATCCTGCAAGTACTAAAGATAACACACGGCTCTATTTCAACCTCTACGTCTTGAAGAGCAGCCAATGGCTCATTGATTGGCAAGTAGAGATCTCCTCATGATCATGATGTCCCACCAATTGTCCTTAAAACTGAATTACAGAGGATGCAATTCTCTGGCTACCAAAATTAATGAAAGGAAGAAAGAAGAAGGAAGTGCAAACATGCTGTTGGTTAAAATGGTAAGAGACCTCATCCCGGAAAGAGGAGAACACAAGTTCGAATCTTGGGAAGCACACTTGTTAGGAGAAGTGAGAACCCTTTACCTTCTAAGTCTTGAGGGGAAACCTTGATCAAATTTAAAAAAAAAAAACAGAAGAAGAAGGAAGTGAATTGCAGATGAGAGAGAGAGAGAGAGAGAGAGAGAGAGAGAGAGAGAGAGAGAGAGAGAGAGAGAGAGAGAGAGAGAGAGAGAGAGAGAGAGAGAGAGAGAGAGAGAGAGAATGATGGGAATGGGAGGTTGAAGGACCACAAGGAGTATGAGCTTGCACTGTACGCAAATTTCCTAAAGGGCAAGAAATTTGATGTGAAGGAGTCCCTTCATCCACAAGAAAGAAACAGAGACCCCAGATGGCTCCCACTTTGTGATTGCATTTTGCATGTGGATCTTGGGATGATCTTGCCTTGCACTAACTGTCTGCCAAAAGCAATTGAGTATATTATGTGTATGAATATGTATGAATGAATGAAAGATATATATATATATATAGAGAGAGAGAGAGAAGAAGAATCTTGAGAGGCATACATTTGTTTGGAGCAGAGAGACAAGAGCAGGGTTTTTGGTGTAACCTATCACACTTTCTGCTTTGAATTGCCAATACACACAGCTTCTGCCCTTCCATTTAGAGACAACAGATAAGACAGCACATGCCTCTCTTCCACTTGCAACCTACCCACCATTTGTATTCCTTCTCCCTACACTCCTCTCCTTTTTCTATCATGGATCTCCCTTCATTTTTCTTTTTTTCCTTTTTATACAGGAGGTGGTGGTGGATAGAACACAATAGCCCCCTATGATTTATATAAGTCGACCCCATTTGATAGAATAAGGCTTATTGTTGTTGTTGTACAGGAGGCATCCTCACCAAATATTAGTTGAGTCAGTGCTTTTCATTACATAGTATGAAGACTTTGATCCCCATTTTATATTACAAACTTATATTGGTTTGATTTTCAACCTTCAACCCAAAATTGAATCAACTTTACTTTTCGATTAAGTGATTCGGAGTGCAATTATAAGCTATGTGACGCAAGAAATGAAAGTAAAAGTTTATAAGCTTACAAGGGCAAAAAATGATAGATCGAGATTGGCCCAGAATGTAATCAAATATTGAAAACTTGAAGTTAATACAAGGCTGGGGTTGGGTCTAGTAGGAGGAGCTGATACTTATAATATGATGAATCAAGATTCAAATTCTCATCAGGAGATGTGCCCACATTTTAATGTACGTTTGGATTAGCTTTTGAAAAATAGTTTTTACGATTTACGAGGTAAATATGTGAAAGAAATTTTGTCTCAACTTACGGTAAAAGGATTTTTGAGACCACGGTTTAGTAATTTTTCAAACACTCACTTAGTGTCCAACTGTGCCTTGAACAAGTTTGCTTCTAATAGGAGGATATCTGTGGCTAGAAAAAAAGAATTAATATAGGCGCCTTAAAAAAAATGAAAATATAAATGGACGAGACTATAATGCCACCCCACACTTTATTTTCTGTAGGGCACGACTTTACATGGGGTTTGGGAGTTGTATATGAACAAATTCAACCCATTAACATGCATATGATCGTGACATCAATAATGAGATGGATGGTTCCCACTCGTTAGTCGTTACTGAAACTAGATAGAATTGCAATCAACCATGTGGGCGTTAATTACATGGGTAGAGTAGCATTCTTACTTATTACACGACAATTTCATTCGCTTTTTAATGAGTTAATTGGGAATTGAAATTAGTCCTAAAAATAAAAACCCAATCCACTTTGTATCCAAAATTTATAAATTTTTCCCCAAAATATTGCTAATAATTACACATTAAAGAGTTTTTTATGCGAGAATAATGAAATATGGTATTTTAAGAAAACCAGCATATATTTATTATAAATAATTAATATAACTAACTTCTTTAATTTATCCAAATTAATCAACCAACTCTTATACTAAAACTGAAAGTAGTAGCTCTTATTTTAAAATTTATAAAAGTTTTGAAAATACAACTCATGAAATGATGCCATGTTCTTTTTACCTAACCCAACCAAGGGGGAGGGAGGAGCAATATAAAAAAAACAAAGGTGGGAGCATAATATAGAGCGCATAAACTGCATGATAGCACACAACAAATTCATGACATTCCCAAACTACAGGGCAAAAAAAAAAAAAAAATACAATTAATAATCTCACACTCAGATAAAGAAGGATATTATTGTCCCTTGCAATCATCAATATTTCAAATTTACATCCAATATAAAATTTGGGGTGTATAAAGCAAATGGCAATTGCTCTCTCAGCTTTATGCGCAAAATGCATAAGCGGAGAGCCTAAATAGTTACAGTAGTACAAAATCACGAACAAAACTTGGCGGAATCCGCACAAATGGTATCATGACAAGCTATGTGAATCATCCTACCTATTGCATTTCTCCTTCACGACTAAAGCTGCAGCACTGTACCATGTGGCTGCAGCCATAGCTCCAGGATCAGGAACCGTTGAAAGAATCTCACCAGGTACATAGGTTGATCGCCCAGCCTGCACAATGACACTTGTAAGATCTACAGACAATTGACAATGCCAAAACTACCCTCTATAGCTTTCCTAACTATAAATAGGTCATCAATCTGTAGTAATTGAATGAGCCAATGAAAGACCATGACAACATACAGAAATCAATTTCTCGTATGCTGCTGTTGTCACACATGTGGCACCTAATTGTAGTCTAATATTTATCCCACTAGAAATTATACATCTTACTAGCTTTCAGTAGTCAATCATTTGTCAAGCAACACAACTTAATCCCATGAATATGTCAAATAACTCTTCCATATGTCAACTTAAACATGATTTAAGTTTCACAAAACAAAAAAAAATCCTTATTCTTTTGAAGGCACTACAAGGGCATCATTTACTTGAGGCTAAACCCCTGATAATCAATGTGCATGATTATTTTCCATTAGATATAAATGATTATCTGATTCTTTTCCTCATGCTTCTTTTTGTTCTTTTGTTTTGTTGTTTGAATTTTTTCCAGATCAGAATTTTAATGATAACTTTATAGGGAGTCTTATAATCCACATTTACAAAATTTCAACCCTTAGAAACCACCAATACAAATTTTCAAACATCTTATGAAGAAAATTAGCCATATCCCACCAACTAATTTTAGGAAGGCATGTCTTGAGAATTGGAAATAGTTCTAGGATAAAATCAGTTACATCCTCTAATGTATTCAATAAACACAGCTAAAGAATAGAGAATAACTATCAATGGTCACCTGTGCAAGCATGTGCTTAGTTGACTCAGCTCCAGCCAATGCAGCTTCAGATGAGAGAATAAAAGCAGTGGAAGGCTCATCCCCACCATTCAATCTCTGTAAGATAATAAATATGAGTATCTCATAATAAACGTCATATCAACCACAAATATTATTTACACCTCTTGAAGAACTGTTGATGCTGGAATAAGGGCATCTAACAATGTTCTATAACCAGCACTAGCACCACCATATTTACTAATAGCAGCAATGGAAGCAGCAAGCGCTTCAGCCCCTGAATCAAAAGAATCAATAAGGATTTTACAATCCAAACAAAACAAGATGAAAAGATATAAAAGACTGAAACTCTAAAAGTTGTCATTTGAAGAATCTTCTCACATTGTTTTTCTGTAATCCCGGTGTGCGAGCTAGATTTCAGTTGTGTTGATGCTGCCTTACAAAAGATGGTGTATCTGTTTTGTTTTGGGAGTAGGGGTGGAAGAGTAAATGTATAAATCAATATGAAAAATAACTCAAAAAAATAAATATCTAGTTTAAGAAAGATAAAGGAATGGAATAATACAGAATCCCACTTGTTCCTCCCATAACTCTCCCCATTGATGATCCAATTTCATTAACAGTTTCTGCAGCATCATTCAGCGGATAACTGCAAACAACACATGAAAACAGATAAGGCCCCCTCACAATTTGCACCAACAAGCATTTTGCAGCAACTAACCTTGGTTCGGAGCTATAAGGGCAACAATATATACCAATGCTCCACTTATCCCAATAATTTGGTAAAAGTGACTGATCAGTGATCACCATAGAAGTGACTGATCAGTGATCACCATAGATCCGAACAGTCAACACTCATCACAATACATGGTTATTTTAAGCTTAATACGGTAGCACCAACATAAATGCCACAGAATACATATTACAAATTTGATATGATAGTCCATCACTAACTCAATAATCAACAATACACAGTTGTATTTGAGTTCACGACACATTAGCAACACATCACATAATAAAAGAATACGTATTGTGTAGGGTGGTGTGATTTTTGGCAGAATAAATGGTGATTTTATAGAAACAAATATATCTGTACATACAAACATGCACATTTTCATCAACATCATCAAATGCACATAGGTATATCAACACGCAAGTGCACAGGCATGTACATAAACATACAAATATAGGCAAACACACATATAGGCACACACATGCATGCTTGTATAAACACATGAACTTGTGTATAAGCATGCACTTAAGCAGACACTCACAGACAAGAAATTTTTTAAATACTGCAGCTATCCAAACAACATATTTCAAATATCAAGAATTTGAATTGCGTCAATTCATATTCCTTGCATATGAAATTCCATGCAATTTTAGATACCACAATCCAATTGCAACAAATTACAAGAGTACCAATGAACTATGTGTTGATTGTCCACGACCATTATACAATTGTACAATCAAAACTAGTAAAGGAAAACAAATAGATTTGTGCAAGATAGAGCATATATAACTCACCTTTTAATGTCCTCAAGAATTGCTTTTGCACCTCTATACATCTGTATAGAAAGATAAATCGAATACAAGTCATGCACACAACACATTAGTAAATATAAAACTCATAAATTAAAACAAAAAACTCACAGTTGACCCACAGTCACCATCACCAACTTTGCTATCCCATTCATTTAAACTGTCCTTAAGATTTATGATTGCATACGCAGCAGCTTCAATGGCAGCCTCAAGAATTTGGCCTTGTTCATTCAGTTGTAAAGGCCGGCTCTGTGGCTTATGTAAGGCAAAAGAAACCAAATTTTACAATTTATTAACACAAACAAAACATAACAGAATTTCAGCCAACAAGAAAGAAGATATTCAAATCAATATCATTAATCACTAGGAAACATTGTTAATCCTTTATTGGGTTAATATTCCTACTAAATAAGTAGTTTCATTGTTAGGAATTCTTAAATCTAAGTTCTCCAAATAAGGAATAAAAACAAATACACAGACAAAAAATATGCCCAATAATAGAAGCCAATTGACTTTGATTCCCATCTCTTGATAATTTTGATCTGATCATTCAGATAAAACTTTTTGGCCAAAACAAATCCTAAATATTTAGTCCAATCAATAAATTTCCACAAAGTACTTCAAACAGTTATAAATTCAGAACAAGCAAAAGAACGACAAGGTTATAAACCGAGTGTGCCCCCTAAATCAGGATAAGCTTCTCCAGATAAGATTTTCAAGTTTGAAGAGAAATAAAACAGCCTCCTAAAACATCTGTGAATAAAACACCAAAGCAAAGCAAGTGAAATAACTCTTTCCCATTAGTCACCTAAAGTCGCTGGGGAACAATAAAATTTCAGTTATGAGTGATTAAAAGAATATGCATGATTATCCCCAGAGATTCATGATTTAAAAAGAAAAAACTTTTTATTCTTTTAACTCATCGTACCTATCAAAATCGATTTATAATTAAAGCTATGCATAAAACCATCAAGTGCAATAATTTGAAAATGAGGATCCTGCGCTGACAAACTAGATTTGGACAACTTTTGTCATGTCACTGAAAAGTAGTAATCTAAAACCCTAACACATAAAAGGGAAGTGTTACAAAATTCTTGTGAACATACCTCATCACTCTTTGCTGACCGAGATGGTGTAACAGGAACAGGAATCTTAGCAGGTGGGTGATTACCTGCCAAGAAAAAACTTCCAAAGTTAAATATATGATATAATCCAGAAAATCTCAAGGCTTCCTTTGCAAGCAGGGTTGATTAATATGTGCTTTTTTACAAGGATTAAACAAAAAAGATAGGCCTAGTGGCTAAAAAGAGATTTTAAATTCTCAACATGATAAATTTGTAGAAAAAATAAAATCAAATAAAATGGGTCATGGCAACAAGATGAAAACAAATCCAACATATGCAGACCATCAGCTGCCACAGGCCAATAAGGGGCCTTAGTTGATGCGTCCAGACGTTGAAGAATAGCTGGATCAGCCTTCATGATAGAAATGGAGAAGCCTGACAAAAATGGGAAATGAAACTTCAACAAATTGTAATTGTAATTTAAGGAAAAAAAATGTTATTATGTGTGATAACAAACCTGCCATGTCAAGAGATGTCATGAATGACCCTGTGTACACTCGATCAACAGCCAATCCATGTTCCAGCTGCAATTTAGGAACTGCTTTTCCAGTTGCAATCATTAGCTCACTTATAGGAGTGCCACCTAACCTGTAGTGAAAAAGAAAGAACCAGGAAGCAGAGAAATTAAAATCTCCTCATTGGCAACATGTTGGACCAATGGTACTAGTGGTAGTCCTGAAAACTAAAACATAGTTTTTCTCAGTCCAATATAGTATTCATGTACCTACCCATTGACCATGAGGACAACCCTACTGCCACGTGTTATTGGAACATAGTTTGTTTCCTGTGAACATCAAGGGGAGTAAAAGGTATTGTTGGAACAAATATAAAAATATAAAATAATTCTTACTTATAATTGCAACTTGAGCATAGACACAAGAACAGGCATATTAATCCAAAACCACTCACATCAAAGCAATAATAGCAAAATTTTGTCATAAGTAAATATAATGTTCAAGTCATTTTAATGTGTCAGGAAATATTGTCAAACTGTTGCAGAATGAAGCCACAGATAAAGATTGAGGCTGAAATAAAAATGAAATTGAAATGAGAATATTTACCCTTATAAAGTGTTTCAGACTACATAACCCACATCGATAAATTTGTGCTAAGATGAGGCGTACAAGAAGAACCGTGGATGGCAGTCACTAGGTTTGTCAATGAATTTTGGGTAGATATTCAAAAAGAAGTAAAGAACCCATTGAAGAGAGTTATCAAAAGACTCGAGGAAGAATCTCTTTTCTTCATCTAGGTATCCATCTGTTTTCCTTGCCTTTATTTCTATTTCCTAAAATTTAATTTATTTTCAGCTCCCAATGAAATAGGTCTGTGGTAATGCATTTAGTTCAGATCATTCCAATGAGTCATTTTCATTTTATCTCAGGCCTTTTCTCACCCAACTTCTTCCTCCCTGTATTTCTGCCTCTTTCTCACCCCTCTCCCCCTTGTTAGAGTGTTCTACAACAAATGATTTTATATCCAATGAGAGAAAAATACTCTTACAAAGTTCAGAGCAGCCTGTTGCAGCAATAAACCCACCATTCAAACCCAAATGAACAATCTTTCAACAACTTCTTCCTATGAAGATTCTCTGCATATCTTCTTTCTTTTAATCATGCCATAAACAAAACATTAAACAAGAGGAATGAAAGGAAAGGAAAAGGGATTATTGGCTCAAAACATGTCAAACAATGATGAAAAGCTTCCAAGAGTTAAAAAGAAAAGAAAACTCCAATAGTAAACACTCCAGTTTCTCTGAAAACTAGATGTATAAATAAAAAAAAAAAAAAATTTCACTGATCTGCCGTGGGCGGTGGGGGGGAACCAAAACCCAAAAGGTATTAATCCAACATGCACTAGTAGTTAATTCGTCTTCGGTTTGGAGCCATGGTACATTGTAGTTAAACCAGTCTGTTATAGTTTTGAAGCATACCGTGGATAGTATCTGTGTAAGAACATGAGAAACCACCACATCTACAGGTTGCAGGTCAGCCACAGCAGCACCAGCCTCTCCATGCTGTAAAGAGTAGCATTTGTGAACAAACACAACAGGAATTTATAGAATGGAGCAGAGGATAAACTTCAATAACTAGCGCTAAGTCTAGATTGAATAAAGTGGAGAGGAAGTGAAGAGAAATGAAATTTTAATTCACATTTTCTTTTGCTTATATTCAAACAGTCTTTCTTCCCTTCTTTCCCATTCATCAATCCTAACATGTTCTAAGGAAGAACAACGTCAGATCCAAATCTAAATACAATAAAATGCAAAACCATATTTTTTACATCACTACTTCACCATTCCCCTCATTCCAAACTTATACGCTGACAGAACACATAATGTTGCATACATCTTGGGTGACAGAAAACAAATAATATTGCATAAATTTTTTTTTGTTTGATAAGAGAATTTATTGGTAGAAAGAAGATAAATACAAAAAACAAAAAAAAAAAAAAATCCTCAAACAACCCAAAGAAGTTGACAGAAAAACACAAACACTCAAAAGAGCTCCTCAGTCCACCTTGTAAAACCATTAAACCCCGTAAACCATGAGCTCAAACCCACAAACAATCAACAATAATATCATGTACGGTAAAGGATCTATTTCCGACTATTCAAAAAATAATTTATTTAAGAGAGGGAAAAAAACGCGAGTGGGATATTTGCACTACTACCACTGTTATCAGAACCCAAACAAACCAGTCAAGAACCAGACAACCATTGCCTAAACTGGTCCAGACCTTCAAAACATTCAAAAACCGGAAGGGAAAAAGAACAAAAAAATAGTTGGGTTACAGGTTCAACCAGTTGAAAGTTCTCCTTTCTTTTTCTTTTTCTTTTTTTCTTTTTGCTTTAAATCATTTTTAGTTATTGGCAGAAATAACATCATTTTTAAGTTAAATTCTTTTACTTAAAATATACTAATGTTATGTAACCATTATCCTTTACAAAATACATGACTATTAATAATTACATACTTAATAAATACAGCAATGCTACACTACTAGTTAGCAATTTTGAGTTCATTGTGTTATTTGGGCAAATATTAACATGTTCAGATTCGACTGATAAGCTATAAAATTTATTAGTAATATTTTTTAATTTTTCAGACAATATTTTAATTTGATGCATCAAATTATAGATATAATTATTTATTACTACCAGTCTAATCATAGATCTACCTTGAACTAGTGCCTTAACTGATTCAATGACTAGTTCAGTTTTAAAAACATTGCTACTACCAAAAAACTAATTTGTTTTAAAGAAAAAAAATGCCCCAATATAAGTAACTTACAATTCCAAGACCCAATTCCATCTTTCCAGGGCCCAAACGATCAGATGTAACCTGACCAGGTAGAGTGCACACAGATAATGCAACACCCATGGTCCCCACCATTTCGGATGCATGTTTTGCTTCAGCAGCAACATCAGCAAGAGGAAGGCCAGCAGCAGCAGCAGCACCTGCAACCTGCCTCACACAAAATGAGTGTAGTATGAACAAATGTAAAAAGACAGCTTGGCTCACAACAAAAATGTGTGTTATCTTGTCGAATAAAATGCTACCTTAAGCAAAATAAAATTCACTTGAATGCATTAATCAGAAAGTCCTTTCATGCATTTAGCATGAAAAAACGTGGCTTCATTTTCATCTGTATGCAACCAAAAAAAAAAAAAAACAGCACAGAGAATGAGAAAGTACAGAAGAAAGAGAACCTTATGAACCAGAATAGTCCCCGCTAAACCTCTTCTTCCAGCAATCCCTCGAGGTGGAGGCAAAGCACAATCATCCCCAACAATAACAGTCTGCTTAGTGTAAGAATACTTCACATGGATTACAAGTATCTAAATTATTATTTAGGCTAAAGATGAAAACCAAAGGTATCTAAACATACCTCCACTTTATAACCTTCAGACTTTGCTTGTTCAGCAGCCAAACCAAAGTTCAAACGATCACCAGTATAGTTCTATCAACACCCAAATTCGACACTATGAATCCAGAAACAGAAGCAGACCCTAATGACTACACATGATTTTAACATGCTTGTTCAAAAAATACACTTCATACAAAATATTTGCATATCGAAGCTGATTTTACAGATATCCAATCAGTGTCAAATAAAAATAAAATAAATACTGTCTCTTTTCAACTTTTATTGTCTTCAGTTAACAAGAACAAATTCCAATTCATTCGAATTATAAAGTGAAATATAATTACTGATAATGAGCCAAAAAACATACTGATAAAACTGGTGTTAACTCTTACTTAACAAGGCAATAAGCAAGTGGAGGGAATATGATATACCTTGACAATCAGGAGACATCCCTTAGGACCAGTTACAGCTCGAATGCCCTAAATTTAAAGGAGCATACATTTATCAGGCTATTAGAGAAAATGCCAAATATGTACAACTGAAAATTTAGTGTGCATGTGTGCGTGCACCGCTTCCGATTATAAGAACAAAGCATACAGCTAGAATTGAATCAACTGGTGGAGAGGCAAAAATGTCCCCACAGATGGCTGCTGTCAGCATCCCTTCTCCAACAAACCCAGCATGAGCAGGCTCATGTCCACTTCCTCCACCTGCATGATGAAATAAAAAAGCCAAGGAAAACTATACTAAGTAAGGCTACAAATCACCCATAAATATTCCAGTTTAGAAGGCTGGAGAGATAGAATGACCAAACGAAGTGAAACATCAAAACTACAGCTTAGATCAGCAATAGTAATGTAATTGTTCTATTCAATTACTGAGTAAATCAATATGTATTTTCATTAAGGTTTACGATAATTAATATGACTATCAATAACAATATAACGAAAACCCCTTGGTGTAAGTGTTCCCATATCTAAGGTTGTAACTTAATTAAAAACCAGTAACGCTGATCTGCTCTACAGTCTTAGAATCTTCTGCACAATGTTAAATCCAACATTTTCCGAAACTAGTAGGAACATTAATAAAAAAATTGAGATGCCAACAATTTGTTGTGTTATTTCAGTCAACAAAGGAACCTCTTCACTGAGAAGCACCCATCCCAAACAACCAAGTAACTATGAAGCTTAACAAATATGATTTTTTTTTTTGAGTGTTAACTCCCCAGTATCCAGCGCCTTCGGCAACTGACTAATCAATCCGGTGCGGGGATGCTGGGACCCTTTCAGGTGGCAACCCCTCCGTTCGAGTTTTAACACTGCTGCGTACCCAAGGGTCGAACCTGAGACCTTGGTTAAGCTGGATCAGCACTCTCACCAGCTGATCCAAGTGCTCGCCGGTAACAAATATGAATTTAAATCAAGAGAAAATCCCAGACCTGATATGATTGCAACTTTTTCATATGTTGCCTGTGAAACATCAGCACGTAGCACTACCTTCACCTGCATCCAGCAAAGAGTAAAAAAGTAACACCATCAGGAATTTTTATACCAAAGCTCACCAGTAGTACCCACAAGATAAAAGGCCTCTGTAAAGATGTACATAGGCAAGTGCAGCTAGTTTCACCTGTGGAAAGCCATCTAAATATTGTAACCCAGGATATGTCTCCACAAGACCTTCTATGAATTCAGTGACAACATCTGCAATTAAACAACAAAGACCAGGGAAATATTTAACTTGCACAACTCCTTATTCTATTAAAAAAAATTTGTAGATGGAGAAGAAAGAAGTACAATAAAGTACAAAAGCAAAAGAAAAGATATCCTCCCCAAACAAAGAAAAATATAAGACTCTCATTCATTCAAAAGAGCTCAAATCCCTCCGATGATCCATAAGGGATGCCCTCAAAGAAAACAATTGTTGAGACCCACAGAGACGCCATAAAAATAAATCCCCCATAAAAAAATTGTACTGGAAGAAATTTAGTATTGGGAAAGTTTGCATTTTGTTCTCACCAAAGAAACCACAAACTAACAAAAATTGCACATTGACAAACTTCTTTGCCAGAAACCCATAAAATAGAAAAGTAAAAGAGTTCACAGATCAGTTGGACAAAACCAACTCTCAAGGAAATCAAACAGCCGATTAAGACCCAGATAAGCCACTTCAAAAATGAATGACAACATGATCATTTGTACCCGACGTTTAAAAACACAAACAAACATCAGATGATTAAGTCTCACTACACCCTGGACTTCGACACAGATCATATCATACAAAAGGTTGTAACTTAGAAGGGGCCTTGACTTTGCTTAAAAGTTTTGACAAGAAAAGACCATCTGTATTTGGGCTTAGAATTATATATTAAAAAAGAAAAAAAACTAGAGAAAGAAAAACAAGCATATGAACCAAAAGAATCCTAGCTCCAAACATTTTCATCAGACAAAGAAGTAAGAAGCAGGACAGATATATTCAACAAGGCAAGGAAGTTTAAATTCTAGCATTAAGATCTCAGAAAGAGTGAAAATTCTACAAAGGTTTGTTTCGTTGATCGATTTAATGTCAGAGATAGGACCATTATGCATGGTAGAATTCTCTTTTTATCCATTACATTCAGATCTATAATGTTCCTCGCACATAGAGATTAGGGGGAAATACACATTGCTTTCAGTGCTTTAGATTTTGAAACAAAGATTTGAAAAGACTAGCATAAATCTGCGTTCGTCTGTCATTATTGGAAGTTAAAGTTGATTTTAATTAAGTTATCTTTAGTTATTTTCATTGTTTTATTTACTTAAGGATCCATTTAGTCATTTTTTAATAACATTTTTATCCATTTACCAATAGGTTGAGTGTTTTGCTTCAATTATAATAGCGTCATCCTAATTGATTAGAATAAGATTTTAAATATTTTGATAGGATTTATCATAAGATTATTTCAAATGACCCTTTAAGATAGAAGTATTAGATAATAGGAATTTTCAAATATTTTATAGTTACATTAAAGTCATATCATTATCTTTTGTTGGAATTAGATCGGCAAAGTTTTCTTGTCTCCTTTTCTGTATTTGCCCCACCATTTTCATTCAGTAGAATTAAGATAAGAGGATTTTCTGTCAGACTGCTACTTTTTTAATATTCAGTCACTCAAAATAAGTTTATCACATACAAAGATAACAATATTTTTAATTTATACCGCTGTATGGCTAAGTCACCACTGAAACTCAAGAACTGAACTCGCCTAACCCAGAGAAAACTCTACCGCATCCCCCATTGCAAGAAAGACACAAATAATTGGCAAAAAACAGTGCATCATAGTACTTAAAGCAAAATTGACAGCCAACTAAAGCATTATGAACAGAGAGATGACTCAGGCAAAAAAAAAAAAAAAAAAACACATAGGAGACGACAAAAACTAAGAATGGCTGACTACCCAAGACAAAGAGGCCGTACCCTACTAAAATTGAGCCATACTGATTGATTTATCATATTTGAATTGAAATAGTTAAATGACAGAACGGGAAAAAAATTAATCATATCAATTCTGTGATATATTCTCCACAGCCCAATCGAGGACAAGCACCGAGAAACTCATTATGTGCTCAGTAAGATTCAGTCAACGGCCAATGCTAAAAATATTACAGGAACAACCATGAAAAAAAAAAGTAAAAAATAAGGAACAAAAAAGTTCCCAACACAAAGCAGACAACCGAGAGAGAAACTAGACAAAACATTAACTCGCTCCATCATCAAGTAAACAGAACAATTTAATCTATCCAATTTTCAGAGTTCAAGTTATGTCCGAAGGAAATTTCTCAAAAAAATGCAGATAAATTTTATTAATATGCAGACAAAAATGAGTATTCGCTGGGCAAACAACAACGACTAAAAAAGTAAAAATCCCAAAGAAATTGCAAGAACCAAGGAGGAAATGCAAACCATTGGGATCGTTAATGAGCTTCTTCCCATGAAAAGCCATGTAGATGAATCTCTCAGAGCAGAACTGGTCGAATTAAGAAGCGAACGACGAAAACCCTAATAACGCTGTGCATGAAACAGTAAAAACCAGAGGAGCGAGGGAGTGACGAAGAGGGAGGGAGAGTTGGTGGTGGTTTGGTGGTGACCCCTTTATATACAAGGAAGCGAGGAGCTGATAATTTGGCTTTCATAGTTCGAGGCTCTCAAGCGAGAAAAACGCTCTTCTTTTCTCCAAAATGTCCCCACCTTTTTCTATCATTTACTCCCCTGCCACTACAGAAAGCAGATGTAAATAAGATAATTACGGTGACTAAAATTTTAAATGATTTAATTATAAGAATTGAGTTACATCAAGTTAAAGTTTAGGGACTAAATTATACTGGTTCAAACTTTGGAGATTGAACTATAAATGAGTCAGGATTATTGGGACCAATCCAAAAGTGGATGAAACTTGTTTAAGGACTTAAATGCAACCCATGTTTAGTGGGTGCATTTCTTTTTCAAATGGCCTATCTCTAATTATGTGTAAATTAAAAGACATTTGCATGTTGTATAATAAAAAGGGAACATTACAATCAAGTCTCAGGAGAGAAAAAAAATGAAAAAATGGTCTAAGAGTTTATTAATGACACTCCTAATATTGTCAATGAGACTATTTTTTCATTTTGAGATTTCAAGAATCTTTTTTTTATTCTCTTGTCTCGCATGGCTGTACTTTTCCGTCAAAAAATAAAAACCAAAATGACATTTGTTCATAAACGAAAATATATTACCTATAGTTAAAGAAGAAATGCACATGCTCAACGTCCTAAATTCTTAAGTGCTTGTTTGGAATAATTTATTTTTGGGTAATAAGTGCTTATAAATCGTGATTTACAGTATACGAGATAAGTATGTGAGATAAGTGTTATCTCGGCTTGCGTAATAAAGACTTATTTTTTAAGAAATCGTGATCCCAAACATGCCTTAAGTATGTTTGGGTAATAAATTCTACAACAGGAATTTTTAGCAATTATCCCCCAATTTATTTTAGGACATTTTTTATTTTATAAAAAATAATTCCATAAGTAGCCATTAATAAAAACCAACCACTAGGGGTGGAAATAGGCTAGGCTAGGCTAGGCTTTGCCTAAATAGGCATGGGCCTGTAACAAAGATTCAAAGCCTGAGCCTGTATGTAGGCTTTTTTTTAGGCCTGGGTCTGGGCCTTCAGAAGGCCTGACAAGGCATGAAGCCTGTTTAAAAGCCTACTTAAAATGTAGGACTTTAAATAACCTTTAAAGCCTATGCTGTCAAA
Organism: Inga laurina; assembly: GCA_963855925.1. NCBI lineage: Eukaryota > Viridiplantae > Streptophyta > Magnoliopsida > Fabales > Fabaceae > Inga > Inga laurina. The sequence continues at coordinate 27,833,677 of OY979703.1, read as the reverse complement.
TTTATATATAACCTTTCAAGCTTATATACAATCCTACATTATGTCTTAAAAGCCTAACATCTATTCTTGTAGTAATATTAAGGCTTAGTAAGGAAAAGAAAATAATGTCTAGTGACAACACTTATTCGAGCAAATAGGAATAAGAAAAACTAATTGACTGTTGACTAATGAGATATATTTTTTAAAATCGACCAAGCATAACAAATAATATGTAAAACTAGATTTTTACCTATTTTATTCTTTCCACGTAAATTGGGACAAACTCCTCTTGTTAAGATTAAAATATTTCATTTGACACTAAAATAAACTCATAACATTTTTTATGCTTTAGTGGAGGGCACAAATTAGGGGAGAGAGTGAGTTAGTATTGCCATCTCGAGCGATCGAAGAGAAGAGATGTAGAGGTGAATGATTTATGCGAAAACAAGGGATGAGTATAATGACGATGAAATATGAAACTTAGAATTTAGAATTAAGATTAAGTTAGTAAATTTATAAAATTATTTAGATGATATTATATATACTTATATAATAATATATTTTTTAAAATAAAAAATTAAATAGGTCAGGCCTGTAGGCTTGTAGGCTAGGCCTTATAAAAATAGGCCTGACCTGTTTATCTAAATAGGCCTAGCAATATGCCTGAGCCTGACCTATTTACTAAATAGATTAGGATAGGCTTTATGTAGGCTAGGCCATAGGCCCCTATGAGGGGCATGGCCTATTTCCATCCCTACCAACCACGTAAGAAAATTATTGAGTTTTATTGTAAATATCACCAGATTCAGAAAAGCCCTGTTAGGTGCCAACTAATTTCGATAAGAATTGAGTCATATTGAATTGCATATAAATGAAATTTCCCAAATAAATAAAATAAGGGAAAATTGAGGATAAATCCCTTTTATTGGTGAAAAAGATTTAAATCATATTGCCGTGTGAATAAAATTTATAGAGACCAATATTTTTGTGTATAGAAATATTTCAGGTCCTTCTCATGGATACATTTTTCAATGACGGTTTTTCTCCCAACTTTCCCTAAAAATAATGACTCACTCTATATAGAGATTTTATTCATTTGCAAAAAAATAAAAAATAAAATTTTATTTAAAGAAACTATGTTTTTGTTTAAAATAATAAAACTTCAAATATACCATTTTAAATACTAAAAAAAATACTCATCTAATGATACTCAGTACTCAGTAGGCACCTTTTCAGTTTTTTGTGCATACATTCCATAGAAAGAATGAACGAAACTATTTACTGATTTTTAACATTGCATTCTTTTATAAATTTATGTTATATATTAATTATTATATATATATATATATATAGGCCTTGGCAATGTGAGAAAATGATAAAGCATCCAAGTCATCAGGGGATGGCGAATAGTGTTGTAAGGCGCGGGTAACAACTAACAAATGTGGTGAGGTTTAGTAAAGAGGGGTGTAGCCACTCACTATTCTCTCCGTTTCCTCATCACTTAATATCTTGATTATTGGATCATATTTTAATAAGTAAGATTTAATATTATGTAATAATATTATAATTATAGGTTTTTAGTATATTTAAGAGTATCATTAAATCTCATCCATTAAAATATAATCCAATGATTAAGATATTAAATAGAGATGAAGTAGAAAGGAAAAATAGTGGAGATAGTGCTTTCCTGAGGTTTAAAGACTCACCAAAAGTAATCTTGTATTCTATTTTATAATTATTTTCATCAAAAGTTACAAGTTCACATGAATACTTGAATCTTTTATATTAAATAAAAAAAATTAAAGGATGCGTAGTCAAACACAATTAAAGGATAAAGCCCACATACTTCTCAAAATAAAAAATTATAGAAATTATCTTACGTTGAAAAAACATACTAGATCCTTCACAAAATCAAAAATTACGGCCGGACTTATATGGTTCTATTTTTGTTTTATTACTTGCAGGACTGATATATTTTTAAAACATATACGGAGAACAAAACATTAAACAATTCTTTTTGACTAATTATTTTACAAATATATATTTGAAACCTAGAAAATGGCTAAATTATATTTTTATCCCTTTAAGTGTTACATGAGACATATTTTTGGTCCTTAACTTTACAAAATATATTTTTGGTCATATATTTCTAACACCGTTAATGTTGCTAATGGAAAATGTTAACGGTTGCAGAAATGACAACAAAGGAGGATATCTTGCGCATTGCAAATAGGCCTTGGAGAGTTTTATGTATGATATAGTTATAGTTGGCTCTGTTTTAGTTTTCTTTTCCGTTTCCAAGTTGTACAGACCCTTTTAGTATGTATGTTTTCATTTATGTCACTACTACAAAAAGGGGTTTTAACCTCCCAAATTTGGCACTTTTAACGTCCCAAAACGGGGGGACGTATATGCTGGGGGCGTAGTAAGTTGAAACAAAAGACGTCCCAAATGATAGGGACGCCGAAAGGCTAACTTTAGGCGTCCCAAATTAAAATTTGGGACGCCTAAAGTCCCAGCCTGGAGGGACTTTAGGCGTCCCAAATTTTAATTTGGGACGCCTAAAGTCCCTCCAGGCTGGGACTTTAGGCGTCCCAAATTAAGAATTGGGACGCCTAAAGTCCCACCCTGTGGGGACTTTAGGCGTCCCAAATTGTAATTTGGGACGCCTAAAGGCCCACCCCACCACTTTAGGCGTCCCAATTCTTAATTTGGGACGTCTAAAAGTTAGGTTTTTTTTTTATACCATAATTTACATTCTGTATTACCCAACGAATTGAAACTGCAGAAACAGAATAGAAGATGGATTCATAAACCACACTGTCCATTACAAACTGGTAAGGACATCCAGCACTACAATCTTTACTATATATACATACAATAACCTTTCATGCAACCTACTACTATATATATCAACAAAAAACAATCAGAAAGTGTCAAAACGCTGTCATCACAGAAGTACAAACTAATATAAAATAACAAGTTTACTGCTCTATATGTTGCAGAAGATGTCCAGCCAAAAGATCTCTGATCAAATCAAGGTCTTCACGTAGGTAGGCATCTTCATTATCAAAAATCTGAAAATTAGAAAGTAATAAGCTTTGATGAAATGAATCTCAAGCAAATGAATTAATTAGCATTTCGATTAGAACACCAAAAATATTATCATTTGAGAATGAAAAAAGCGATTACCTTTTCAAAATCGCTAGTAATTCCACTTTGAATTATGTTATACATATAAAGTATAACATAATATCCGCATTCAGTGTTGCCAGGTTGCCGAGGGCACTTTTAATCAAAGGGATGCAATTGGTTGTTAAAATCAATAAAGGTATGTCTAAAAGGACCGTCAATGAAACAATTATGTAGGATCGAATGTACTTACTATGGGATAAAACCACTTTGGCTTTTTAACAACTGCACCCTCGCGTGACCCACCTAGGATTCTATATGTTTGACAAGCACTATCATGAAAAGCAAAATGAACAGAAATTAGAACCATTCATTTATTTTTGTTGTCAATGAAATACAAACAGAATAACTTACGTGTCGAAGACGGATTTTGTATCTCTATCTGGCTTTTTACTCAAGGGATCAAACCAATAGACTACGTTGCGGCGGGGACATATAACACACAAAGTCCAGTGGAAACTTTAACAACATGTACACATTAAAATGAAGTTAGATGAGTGAGAAGACAATTATTTATTAAACTTCTTAAATTGACAAAATGTAAATACGAACCGTTGGACAATGGGTGCTAGATAACAACGAAGTTTGGTATTTGCCATTTGGTAGCCGACATAGAGAGTCCTATGCGCCACAGTACAAGTATCCCCTGTCGTATTCGCAGGACATAAGAATCCATACCAATTACTTCTTTCCATGTTTGTGCAGAGATCGTGGAAGGTGCTATAATAGAATTAAAATAAGGAATCAATTCTTGAATGTATGAAAACAAAAAACCACTAAATGAATTCTGTGGGAAAATTGAAAAAAAAAAACTTACCGGACTGCAAATTTGACCCAGCCTGCATCTATCTCCTCCAACCTGATAAACTGCTTGAGATCTTTATTGTCAATCGTGTAGGGATACTCCTCTTGGCCCACAATCCCTGGAGGCATCTTCAAGTCAATCTGTTTAATGCGCTTGTAGATCTGTTGCAGCCGTGCTAAGAAGGGCCATTTGCTTGCAGCTTCGTCATCCTTTTAGAACATCAAAAAACAAATTGTTATTAGAATGCCAACAGATTTTCAGTAACAGTAAGGTAATTCCTACCATTGGAGGTGTTGCGTCTGAACCAATAAGATTGTGAGGCCAAAGGATGAAAGATCCTATCGCTTGACCTAACGTGCCAACCTCTGGATTAGGAACAGGGATGGCTGTACCTTGTTCCCCATTTCTAACACTCGTCACATTCACCCTACGAAAATCCTCCGGAATTTGCTGATTATGGTGGGTGGTAGCATATGTGTGAACGAGAGCATCAGCAACAACACGCAACAGTGGATCATCCAAATAGAGGGTGCAAGGGTCTCCCGACACTGGAGTGGGAGAAGGGTCGCCAAGTGGTCCCGACACTGGAGTGGGAGAAGGGGCGCCACGTGGTTGCTCCAGAGGGTTGTAACTTCCTCTGGTGCTATTGAAGGCCGGGGATTCCTGAGTTCTATGCTCGTCCCTTGCCCTTTGTGCTTCAAACATCTTTGCCATTTCAAGTTGAAGCTCTGGCAACAGCTCTTGTCGGAGCTTGTCGCGAAGGTTGGCCTCGATCTCTCGTTCGAGCTCCTCTCGAATCTTGGCCACAACGTCCTTACTAGGTCCAGCTTGTGACGAATAACGTGGCTCTCGTCCAAAATACCTCGCGGCACTAATTCCCCGTGTCTCTCCTCAAACACGACCAAGGTCATCTGCCTTCCCAATAGCCGTTGATAAGATGTCCATCCGTCTACTTGGATTGAATGAACCTTGGCTACTCTGCTCGTCCAGGTCATCCTGTAGCATGCAGTTTATCGTAAATGTATCGAAACCACTCGCAACATGTAAAAAATTAGGTACTTATGGTATAACTACTTACAATCCTCGCAGCAACCTCAGCAACAGTCGGATTTATGTACTTCCCAGCCTTAATCCTCCCTGCTTTCCATTTTTTGTGACGTGGAGGAGGTGCTGGTGGCTGGATAACAACGCTAGGATCAGATTCCGCTGCTTCCTTCATTTTCTGTAACTCTTCTGCCATCATTTGCCGCTCAAGCTTCCGATATCCACCGCGAGACATGAAATGTTGATATTTATTTTCTGCTTGCCTCTGGGCATTTGCTGCACTTAATTTCTATGAATGAAAAACAACAAAAAATGAATCAACGATATAAAGTATATGAAAATTACAAGTTCTATATCATGATGACAGAAATCTTACCAAAAACTCAGGATCTGCTCGTGATGCCGCAAACAACCTCCAGTCCTCTGGAGATAAATATGTATACTGTGCACATGGATCGTTACCCCTAAGGGCCCCTCGAATGTAATGCTTTGTTAGCTTGTTCTTGAAACCTTTCCATCGTATACGAACCTCATCCATCCAGTGCCTATGCATCTCTGTGGTGTCGGGGACATCGTATGTTTGCTGCAAGGTAAAACATAAGATTATTATATTTGAAACAATAAGAACAAAGCTACAATGCATCAAAACTTACATACCAAAAGTTGCTGCCAAATCATGTCTTTCGTTTTTTGGGGAACCAATCTCCAATTATCGTAGGTAATACGCACTTTGCTTCGAGCCAAAAGTCCTATGTAGCTAATGAAGTGGTCTTCCTCAGGACCAACTGGATTCAGATTGTCATCAAAGTCTATATGCAGCCTCTCCTGTTGGTGTTCATGACGTGCAACCAATGCTCCCATCTTTGTACAACCTCTAAATTAAGTTCTCTTTTTGGAAGCTTGTATCATCTTCCACTAAAGTTTAGACACTTAAATTTCCATTTTTCATGTCTTCATCTTAATGTTTTAAGTAGTATGGGGTCATCTTGCTGTTCCTGAAATGGTCTCAATTATATTCTACCAACAATTATGTTATATCTAGAAAAGACTTACACCCCTGTTATATATATAAGGTTGATTGAGATGACGGAAATATTCTGATGATAGGCTGTTCCATATATAAAGATAGAACATTAAAGACTAATGCAAGCAAAATATAGACACTAATTATATAATTTGATGATAGGCTGGTCCATATATAAAGACGAAACAACAAAGACTAATGCATGCGAAATGTAGACACTACTGATAGCTTTTGCTTCACAAAGAAACTAACCATTAGAAGCAATAGACATAGCAAACCTAGCCACGATAATAAAAGCAGTAAAAACATTACATAAGTGTTGGATGCAAAGGATTAACTAAACAACCAACTAATTACACAACACTAATGCTTGCGTTTAATAAAGCTAACACCAACATAAATTGAAGTTCTCAACACTAACTATGTCTTCCTATTGCTTATGGTTCAGTTGTCATCCTTGTCACCAATACCCACAAATCCTAGTTGGTGTTCGAGTGCAAGTGATAATGACAAGTGAATTGTCCGTTGTGATTCATTATCCTCATCTGCATCACATGTAACAAATGTGGATGATTGGTAGTTTCCTCCTGTTAGAACAGGCTGACACCCAAGAGGGGGGTGAATTGGGTGTATTATAAAAACTTAACTACTTTGAAATTCTTTTCGCATCTTATGAAATCAATAAGTATGTAAGTAGTGAAATATAAAACCATAATCAGTTATTGAAATCATATATGCTGGAAATATAAGAGTTCAGGGAAGAGAAGATGCAAACTGTAATTTATTCTGGTTCGGTCCAATCCACGATGACCTACGTCTAGTCCCCAGGCTCCTCCTGAGATTTCAATCCACTATCTCCCTCAAGTTTAACCGAATACTTGAGAACCACTACAATCTCACAAGTTTGATTCGGGCACTTGTGAAGCCTTTACAATTCTCCCACTGAGATATGAGCTCCCCCTTACACACTGTAAGAATACAATTTGATTCCCACTCAAGATTCCCCAATCTTGAGTAACTCTCACAGATATAGAATGATTACAACGAAGGATTACTTCTCTCTATATGAAGTAGATAATGATTAACACTGAAGTACATGGTAGGAGTATCATTATAGTGCTTCGGTCAAGTAAGATTCAGAGTAATAGCATATCAACATTGTAGGCATGGGCTCTCGTCTTTGTTCTTTTTGAATGACTCTTCTTTTATAGTTGATGAAGAGTATTTGACCGTTTGAGCTTTTCTTCTTCCCGTTGAGGCATAAAATATTGCTGTTGAACTAGCCGTTGGAAGCTTCTGATACAAAAGTGCTTTTCTTGGAATCCAGAAATCTGAAGTATCAATCAACTGTAACTTGCTTTGAGAATGTTAATTATGTAATAAAAAGATAATAAGCAAGATTAATGAAGATTAATGAAAGTACTCAATGAATCTGAGAAATTTAGATTTAGATATGATGCTCTGTTTTTCATGAAGAACAAGTATTCGGATACTATTATAATTATCAGGATAGTTAAGTCTTTTCAGATAACTTACTATTCGAATACCTTTTTCTCTATTCGGATAATACTTGAAGTTTTACATAGAGACTATTCGAATAGTTAAGATACCTATTTGCAAATAGTGATCTCTTAAATTCAAAGAAAAGATTATCCTGATATATGAGTTACTATTCGAATACTTTCTTCGAGTTTAACTAAAAATATTTTCTTTCAGCTTTCAATATTATTCGAATAGTCTTCTTGCTATTCGAATAATTTCTCATCTCAATCTCATAGGCTTGATGTTGGCTTTGAACTGCTATTCGAATATTAATATCACTATTCGAATAGTGGATATGCATTATCATGATAATTATTTGACTATTCGAATAACATATTATCATGAAAATTATTTGACTATTCTAATGAGCATTATCATGATAATCTTTTAACTATTCGAATAGTCACTTCACTATTCGAATAATATTTGATTTTTTGCACTGAGACTATTCTGATAGTTAAATTACTATTCGAATAATATTTGAATTTTTGTACTGAGACTATTCTGATAGTTCAATTACTATTCGAATAGTCTTTGAATTTTTGCACTGAGACTATTCTGATAGTTCAATTACTATTCGAATAGTCTTTGAATTTTTGCACTGAGACTTTCTGATAATTCAATTACTATTCGAATAGTCCTCTTTGAAATATGTCAAAAAGTATTCTGATAGTCTCCCTATTATTCTGATAGTAATCTTACTATTCTGATAGTAACTTTACTATCCTGATAGTCTTGTGATATTAATGCTGAAATTCATCAAAAACTTATTCGGATAATCATAACACTATTCGAATAGTGCCCTTACTATTCGAATAGTTATCCTACTATCCGGATAACATATTTAGAAACCGAGTTTGAAATCACATTGACTATTCGGATAATGCCTTGACTATTCGAATACTTTTTCACTTGAATTATTTTCAGAAAAATTTGTTAAGCATACTATTCGAATACTAATGTGCTTATCCAAATACTTTCAACTGTTAACAGTTCTCCTCTATTCGAATAGCATATTCAACGTAGGAGATAAATACATTATGTAAACTTTTTGCTCTTAATAATTAATATCTATATTTGACATCATCAAAACTAATCATATCCAACACCTCCAACTTGTCCTCTTACAGGAGTGACTTTATGTAGGTATAACTCAATAGGTTCTAGATGAAAATTGCTTCATTTGATCCATGTTGTATTTTGACCCTCATGTATGGTATGTATTGGTTGATGATGTTGAGATACTCAATATGGTACCTGAAACTATGATGATATACATGCTCCCAATTAATGCACTCTAATCCTTGTGTTCTCATTATCCTTTAAATACATCAGAATAATGCATACCTTAGTGAATAAAAGTGCTATGTTCCAGCCATGATTTTGCCTCTTTTGATTCCATGAACCCTCTATAACTGATCGTTGAAGTCATAGTATGAAAAAATGATGAGAGGTCACAAGTTATTCTAAGAGCTGTCACTCCAGTTTCCCTCCAGTGGTGGAGAGTTAAGTATAGATCATTCTCAGAGAAGGTGGTGAAAGCACTTATACTGGATGTATTAAGTGAAGATATTATTGTAATGTCAAATATTGTTTGTTCACTTCTAATGTAGTTGATGAAGGTGCTTATATAATAACAGCTAACCTACCTCATCTTTGGTTTCCTGCATGAAGAATTGAAGGTGAGACATCAAGTTGTTGAAGTGGTTTGACTGGTATTTACTTTTGTCCTTTGGTCACTATAGTCTGGATAATACCCTTCATTGAGTTCAATCTATTTCACCTTTATTGATGGCTTAAATAAAAGAGGCCTACATGTATAGATGTAGACAAATTTTTGTTTACACACAAACCTGCCACTTTTTGCATCAAATATAATTTCAGGTGCTATAAGCATGTAATAAGCTTAGGTTTAGATGAGACCACCAGCAAAAAAACTTTTTGGCAATGAACCTTAAATGTTTTTTGTCTTTTCCAAATGTCCCTGCCTCCTTATACTACATGATATCAACCTCATTAAAATGCATTGGAATAATCTTCTTGCATGTCATCGTTTGCATTAAACCTAAGCTATCACCATGTATTCCAATCTTCGTTGATTGGTTGCAAAGTTTATACACATAAGACAAACAATGAGGTGTCATTTTCATGTGTTCTTTCTGACTTACTTTTTGCCCTTGGGATGCCTTTGTGTAAAGAATAAAATATGATATAGATGGATGAGGGATACATAGCATAGTATAGTATGACAAAGAGCTTACCGCAAGTGCATGAGTCGCAAGTAATAGTATAGTATTGAAAAGAGTATCATTCCACAATGACTATGACAAAAGAGTTAACTAAAGTAACCATATTCTTAATTAGGTTGAATGGAATCATTTGAATTTGATTAAGTTGATTAAAGACTTTTGATGAAAATAACAAAGCAAAACAGTGAAAATTGAGAAATTGGGTCTAACTTCAAGAGGAATAAGCTTAGGATTACTTCTTCCCTATTGTTTTTCATGAAACTATGTAAATATCCACCTATATTGGTTAACTGAGTCTATCTACTAGTCCAAGGTTCTAAAATCATCAACCAAGCTCTCTCAAGTCAAGATTGATTTTTAATCTTCATTAAGAATATTCAATCTCTTATTTATAATTAGTGAAAACCATCTTTCCAAAGCAATCCTTTAATTGACTATGCTAGGTTGTTAGATATATCTCTATTTTAACAACAAATCATCCATTTAAACTATAAACTTCAAGTCTAGCATGATTTTTCTTAAGTTCTACAATCAAAATAGCTCTCTCAAGCATCTTCCAATTGAACAACTCTAATTATGTCGTGATCAAGCATAAGATAGCATTAAGCTCAAAGAAAAATCAACAAATATACTCATTAACCAACAAAAGTGTAACATCCCAAAATTTGGGATTAAAGGCTTGAGAATAAGTCTGACTCAAGTGGACTACTAAGTCCCGGTTTTGCAAGAATCCCAGGAATAAAGATTTGTTGCCAGTGTTTTTTTCCAGTGTGATAGTCTAGTTGTGTGATATTTTTAAATAGGAAAATGATGTTCAATGCCTATGATATTTTACAATATGAAAGTAGACTTGTCAAGCTTTAATTTGATAGGTCATATAGGTTATTTGGAGTTGTACACAAGGAGTTATGTATTTTTGAAATTAGCCCAGTAAAACTAGCGATTTTCAGTTACAGTGTCCAAAAACAATAATCCTAGGAATTATGAGCTTCCAATTAGCTAAAGGCTATATTTTTTCTTGAAAATAGACTTGACAAAGGTCACATAGCCTTTGGAACCACACCAATTGGACATTTGTACAAATAGTTATGAATTTTCAAAGTTTGATGAAAATTCTGCCCAATTTTTCAGCAAGTACTGAAATGGAAATAAAAATAACAGCAAAATGGTCATTTGACCAATAAAGCAAGGATCAATTTATTTTTCCCTTTAATTGGGATAAATTTTGGCTAAAGTAGGGAGCAAGAAAGTTTAACCCAATTAAACCAACATAGTTGATTAATTAACCACTTACTTTTCAAGGAACCACAAAAATTTGACACTTGACAATTTGTAGACTAAACATTTTGCTTGAGTGAGGATAAAGATTAAAAACTCCCTCCCTCCTCATAAAATTCATGCAGCACCTGAAATAGAGGGGGAAAATAGTTGGAAAATGGAAGAGGAAAGAGAAAGAATAAATAGTGAAAGTTTCTAAGCTCCAGAGCTGATTTCACCTTCGATTCGGCGTTTCCAGTTTCCGGAGTCTTCTCTAACGTTGTTCCTCTCATGGAGAGCAACATTTCTATGGTTTTGGATTTTCAATTAGAGGTGTTTGATTCTATTTACTCAGAGGAGGTGCTACCAGAATCAAGAACAGATCACAAATTTGAGTTCTGGTAAGTATATGCTTCGATTTGGATGAAATATTCTATGATTTTGTTGAGTATTTATTGATATGTTCAAACCATAAATTTTGGCTAGAGGGAGCTTTTTAAGGTTTTTTGTTCATATGATGAAGATTATGAGGTTAAAAGAGGCTTTATGATGATTTATAATGATTTTGGAAGTTGTGTTCAAATCTGCCTCAATTCATTTACTGGAGGTAAAGAACTTGTAACGTGTTTTTAATTAGTCAAACGTAGTTCAAATGCTATGAAATTTTACAGGATAAAAGTAGACATCTTGGGCTTTAATTTGATAGTTAATATGAGCTATTTGGACTAGTGGATTGAAAGTTTGACATTGACTTTGGAATGTAATATGGAACAATATGGGAATTCATGGACTTCTATAATTTAGGGTTCTGGATGGCAGTGGTTCATATTTTTTCTATATAGAGGATTTAAAAGAGTTTTTCATAGAACTTTGAACTACTCCATTTAAATTTTTGTAGATTAAGTTATGATTTTTGGAAGTTGAGCTAAGAAATAGGGGAAATCTAGAAATCCAGGTTTTGGCTGTGTCCAATCCTTTTTGGCTGCAACCAGGCACCTGAGCTACTTCTTGGCTGTGGCCAGATGATTTCTTGGCTACGACCCAAATTTTTTTGACCTCTTTTGGCTATAGCCAGAGAATTCCTTGGCTGCGGCTAAGACCCCCAATTCCAGCATTTCATATTTCTCTGAAAAACATCGACTTGTTTGGCCTTTCTAACTTCTTAGAAATTAATATACACTTCCAATGACTCTATCATGTTTCTATTGATGTGACTAGGTATTTAGGGCAAAGAGAGGTGAAGAAAGGGGAAATGGAAGGTATTCAAGCAACTACAATGGTTAGAGAAAAGGTATAAGAAGAGGACTCAAAGATTAGAGGTAGGGGACTTACCTCATTTGCATGTATTTGATATTTCTACTTGTGTAGTGATATATGTGATTGCTTTATTTGATTGTGTAGAGCATATTTGAATAATGAAGCTCTAATTCTATTTATACTGTGGCCATAATTATGTTGCATGAAACATTTAGTATGCAAAAATGTCATTATGGGGCATGTATCTAGTTAAAGTTAACATGTCATGCACATAGCATCTATCACGCATGTATTATGGTAACTGTTTCCTACTGAGATTCTCTCGAATCTTACCCTCACCTACCAACAATTTAGATAGGTGAAAATAGGAGGTGTGTTGAGAACAAAGAAGAGAATCGCTGTAGAGGAATGTAGTTGTGGAACGAGGACGGGAAGGTGTTTGCGTCTTACTGGAATGAGTTTAGACACTTGTAGCCCTATACGGCTACATCAATTGTAATTATTATGTACAATCCTTGTGGGGAACTCTCTGTAATCAAGTACTTATTATCAGTATTTTCATGCTATTTCTGTGTGCCCACAGAATTACACAATTGCTACTCTGATTATCAATAATAAGTGGTATGTAAGGTGGGGTCTTACAAAAAGCAAGATAATCTAGTAGTTTCAATCCACACAATGGGTAAAAGTAATCATATTTGAGAGTTTTAGCTGCTCATGATCAGTACAAACTAATAACTAAACTTAAAACACATCTATATCAGCAAAATGGGAAGAAAAAATGGAAAAACTAGAAAAAGCAAGGAGAACTCTTGAATTCCTACTTAAATCTCCTCCAAGAATCCCCAAAACCTCTAAGAGCTCTCTCCCAAGTAGCTTCCGTTAGCTCTCACTCTTCCCTCTATGCAGAATCCTCAGTTCCGGTGCCCCTTTCTAGGTTAAAAGGCCCCCTAAAATCATCACTTTTTCAAAAGGCATAACATCAGTTTTGCGCATTCACTGTCGGTTCACTATCACAAATGCCATAGCGAATTGTCAAACAGAAACAGACAGAAAGAGTGCTTTTTCAGGTGGTTTCGCTATGACTTTGGCTACAACACCTCCATGACAAATGCATGCTTTGCTTCCATAATGTCCTTGTTCATTTTCCTCTTGCATTCTTCCTTTCCTTTAACATCTTCCCTTGATCTTTGAGAGCTTTTACAAATTTGTCATCCTCCACCTACAAGGAGGAGGGATTCATGAGCTCTTTAACTTTCACAAATAATAAAAACTATGTCCATTTAACTCATGATTCAACAAAATTTGTGTTTTCTTTTGTTACATCACATTTTCTTCTATAATCTCTTTATTTTCCATCCTCGAGGGCCCACAGTGCCGAAGAACGTCAGGAAAGGACCAGGTAGTGACTCGTCTCTTATGTTATGTGTAATGCACTGTATGTGTGTTGTATCACTGTTTTGTGATAATCTCTGATGCTGCTGCGGTTACAGCTGGTGATAGTTGTCGTAATACAGCAAAAGTTGTCATTTACAGCACAAGCTGTCGTTATTGTGATTACAGCGTAAGCTGTCGTGATTGTGATTACAGCATAAGCTGTTGTGATTGTGATTACAGCGAGAGCTGTCGCATTGTGTATACAGCCGTGAGTGTTGTCGTTTGTGGTAAAATCCATGTATCCCTATGTTGCTACTGCTGTTGCTGTTTGTGATTTACGTGCATGCTTTGTATTTATACATTGTGTGAGTGATTTGTTACTACTTAGATTCTCTCCAATCTCATTCTTTCTAATTACTAACATTTCAGACAGGGCAAGTGGCTTAAAAGAGAAGCGGGCAACCCGGAGCGATTAGGACCTTTAGGGGTATATTTGATTTTGGAGATGTTGGTTATCCATTTTGAACTTGGGATTACTGTATATTTTGAGATGTAAATATTATTGAACTATAGCTTGGTTATGTAATTCCCTAGAGAGAGACTTACAAACACTTAGTTGATGTACATATGGAACCCGGGAGTTGCCGGGAATTTGATTACACACTCTGATATGAATGAATGTATATTAACTGCACAGGTAATTATATTTGAACATTGAAATTGAGACCCAAATAGGAAGAAAAAGTTTTGAAGGATTTTTGTGAAAAGCCTATTGTAAGGTAGGATGTTAAAATGAGTTTAAATCATCCGATGGTCTCTAATCCGATGTAATTATACGTTATTAAATTATAATTATGTGTTTAAAGGCAGGGGGTTACACTAACTCTAATCTAAACAAAATCCAAAGTGGAAAGAAAGTAATAAAACAAAAAAGAAATTTTCCTCCTCTGTAGATTAGAGGTAGTGACTATAGGTAGGGGAAATGAGGAGGAACTATAGCTTACCACAACCCAAGCTCACCGTACAAGAGCACGAAAGTGCCGGAGACATAGAAGGAAATATAGAATAAGAACATCAATAATAAAGATTATCGGAGTAGTGATTCCATAGCTGCGGTGATGAGACATGATGAAGAAGGAGAGTAGGTTGGGTCTGAGGGGTCGAAGGTAGTGTATAAAGCTCGACGATGGGAGCGTAGTGGGGAATGGGGGGGATGGTGAAGCTAGAGCGAAAGGGAGTGGTGAGAAATTGAAGACAGTGGACTATGGTGAGGGTTTCAGATAGGGCAATGGTGGAGGAGATTTGGGTGTGTGTAGAAGAGAAGGAGAGCTGTTGCGGTAGATTTAAAGGTTGAATGAGAGAGGGAGAGCGGTGGAGAGGAAGGTGAGTGTAATATCTCAAATTTTGATTAAGGGTTAATGACTTTAAAAGTGGATGTGATGAGAATTTGGTTGTTTTAGTGATTCCAATGGCTTCCTTGTGAAAATTCATGGGGGATAGTATTTGTTGTGAAATTGGAACCATTGGGAACAATTGTACAAAAGTTGGAAATTCTGTTCATTGAAACACTGTATAGGGCAATCAGCTTGTATGGACATTTTGAATGGGCAAATGGTGTCTAAAAATTTTGAAAATTTATAGTCTTAACATTCACATACCAAGCTTCAAAATGGACCTATAATTTGTGTCATTTTGATTTGTGAGCTAAGAGTTATGATATTTCAAAGTTTGGGATTGAAACTGGAATCTGTTTTTGAGCAGTATGGACTTTTGTGCAATTCTGTATTTTTGTTGTTATGAACTGCATTGATCCATATTTTTCCAGTAAATAGGACTTAAATAGCTTTCCATTGGGTTTGGGATCACCCCATTTCAATTTTTCTAGAATTAGTTATGATTTTTCAAAGTTTGGACAGAAATCTGCCAAAATTTTGTAAAAATCCAATATTGTTGGAAATTTAGTAAATAATTAGAAAATAATATTATATCATATTAAATCATCATCCAACTCCTCCATCAGCCCCAAAACCGTGCCTAGTGCTGCAACAAGAGAAAGAGTTGAGAGCTTTTAGAGAGAGAAAAAGAATAAATCTTGCAATGAAGGTTGATTTCTTCGGTGACTTCGTACCTAGCGCATATAACCTTGTTCTTAAGCTTCTCTTTCAAGTATTGTAAGGTGTTGGAAGCACAAATTTGGGTGTTCTAAGGCTAGGGTTTTCAGCCATTTTGAGAAAAGTCAGAGGGAGCTTGAAGTAACTTCCAAACCTTCATATAATGACTATTCTGGCTGATTTGGACAATTTAATTGGTGAAATTTTGTCAGATTATCTTTGGTTTGAATTTTTGGAAATGACATGGTCTAGGGGTTATGCTGCCAAAATTGAGTTTAAATGGTAGTTGTAACATAATTAAATAGTTAATAAAGTGGTTAGGAGTAGAAAGGCACACGTCTGTTGTAACCCCCTCCGTAATTATATCCGAAATACGCAATTAAAATGAAATAGAGACCAATAATAATCAAATAACATTTACTAACCCATCACATGACGGGGTTTTCACGAATACTTTTTGAAATCATTTATAAACTTGGTCTCATATTCACATTTCCAATACAATTACTACGCGAAGATAAATCACATTCATATAAATATCAGAGTGCACAACTTAATCATCCCGGCAATCCCGGGTACATACCTTCGCTAAAGATACACAGGGTACAATTGCCCATTACAATTCTTCAAATGGGGATTACACAATCTCATCTCAGAGGAGTCCTAGCCGCTCCCTCCATGAGCCACTTGCCCTGTCTAAATTGTTGGTAGGGGAGAGTGAGATTCAAGAGAATCTCAGTAGGAAACAGATACCATAATGCATGCATGATAGATGCTATGTGTATGACATGTTAGCTTTATCTAGATATATGCCCCATAATGATATTTCTGCATGCTCAATATTTCATGTAACAAAACTATGGCCACAATAAAACAGAAACAGAGCTTCATTTATTCAAATATGCTCTACACAATCAAGTAAAGCAATCACATACATCACTACACAAGCAAAGATATCAATACATGCAAGTAAGGTAAGTCCCCTACCTCGAGTCTTTTCTCCTCGATTTGCGTGCCAGCAACTCGGGGCTTCACATTCGATCCTACAATGTCAAATGTACCATTTAGACACTTCCATAGTGTTTCTGGGGGTTATATGAGGTTATATTGAAAATTTACTAAACTACCCCCGGGGACCCGGCCCGGCCCCGCCGTACCCGGTCCGGCTGTACTTTTCTTGAAATTTTGACATGGGCTATTCTAACATATTTTCATCCAAGGAATCCATTTCTGTACTCGGAATTATCAAATTCAATGTCAAATTACGAAATTGCCCTTGGCAGCCCTACTTTTAGGGTTTTAGGGGCGTTTCTGTAATTATGCTTTCTCGGCCTTTTCCGAAAAAGTGCCCAACTGTAACCCCACCTATTTTCGCCCACTGAATCCAATGGAACCATCAAATCATTGAAAATCCAACTCTAAGACCCATTTACAATGCTGGCCGAAATATATGGGTTTTAAGGGGAAAATTTGGGTTTTTCGGTTTCGGCTCCGTAAACGTGTTTCTTTCCACTCCTAACCACTTTATTAACTATTCCATTAGGTTACAACTACCATTTAGTATCAATTTGGGCAGCATAACAGCCCCTACAACCCATTTCCATAAATTAAAACCAACGGCAATCCGGCGAAATTTCACCGATTCAATTGCCCACAGCAGCTAGAATAGTCAATATACAAGAGTTTGGAAGTTACCTCAAGCTCCTTCTGGCTTTTCCCCAATATGGCTGAAAAACCCTAACTTTCCTAACCAAGATCTGAGCTTCAACAACCTTCAAGAACATAGAAGAGAAGCTTAAGAGTAGAGTTATACGCGTTAGGAGCTAAATCGCCGGAGAAATCGGCTTACCTTACGAGATTTCTCCTTCCTTCTCTCTATTTTTCTCTCAACTCCTCTCTCCATATTCAGCTGTGCAGCACGTCGGAAATGAGAGCTAAAGATGATGAGAAGATGTTTTAATTCCATGCTTATGTCATCTTGCCTTTTGATGATGTCATAATTCCCAAAATTGGCATTTTCGGATTTTCTGGCAGATTTTCTGCCCAATCTTTGAAAAATCATAACTAATTCTAGAAAAATTGAAATGAGGTGATTCCAAAGCCAAATGAAAGCTATTTAAGTTCTCTTTATATGAAAAATATTTACCAATACTAGAAATCACCAAAAAAATCCAGAATTACACAAATTTCATCACTGCCCCAAAACAGAGTCCATTTTCGACCTCAAACGTTGGACAGTCATATCTCCCTGTTCCCAACATGAAATGGCACCAATTATATGTCCATTTTGAAGCTTGAGATGTGAACTTTAATACTAGAAAGTTTCATAATTTTCTGACATCATTTGCCTAGTAAAAACGTCCACACGAGAAGACTGCCCAGACAGAATTCACACTGGACAGCATTTCCAATTTTTGCAACCAATGTGTCCAATCCAATTTAAATCAATTCCAATGATTAAATACCACAACATGACATCATTTCCATCACAATATCCCATTCAATTCCTCCCTCTATTCTAAGTCAATTTGGACGTTAATCCACAATTGAACTCAAATACAGGGTTTTGGCGTTGCTCATAACACAAGCGACTACAATCCACTTTATATTCTCTAAAAGGGTTCATTAATCACTAACCACGTCCACTTTTGTAGTCATTAAACCCTAATAACAATTTGGGATCTTGCTAAACCGGGGCTTAGCAATCCACTAATCTCAGGCTTATTCTCTAAGCTCAAGTCTCAAAATTCGGGGTATTACATCTGTGGAGTCGGATTTGAAAAACCCCAATTTTCCCCGGAGTTTCTTAGATTTCAGTCAGTATTAGAAAATGGGCTTAGAGTTGAATTTTTAATGATTTGATGGTTCCATTGAGTTTAAGAGGGAAAATTAGGTGGGGTTACAGTTGGTCACTTTTTTGGAAAAGCCCGAAAAAGCATAATTACGAAAACGCCCCTGAAACCTTGAAATAAGGGATGTCAAGGGTATTTTTATAATTTGACAATGAATTTGATAATTCTAAGTCCAGATGGATTTCTTGGGTGAAAATATGTAAGAATAGCCCATGTAAAAATTTTGGGAAAAGTACAATCGGACCGGGTACTGTAGGGCCGGGTTGGGTCCCGGAGGCATTTTGGTAAATTTTTATGATTAACTCGTATAACCACCAAAAACACTACGGAAGTGTCTAAACTAGTACATTGGACATTTTAGGACCAAGTTGAAAGCCTGAGGGATTGACACGTGAATCGAAGCACACGGTTCGAGGTGGAAAAGGTCTAAGGTAAGGAACTTGCCTCTCCTGCGTGTATTTGATATTTGTGCTGGTATATTGATGCATGTTTGGTATATTGATGCATGTTATTCCTTTGGTTGATTATGTGAAACATATATGAATGATTGAAGCTCTGTTTCTATTTATGCTATGGCCATACGTATGTTGTTTAAAACATTGAGCATGCAGATATGTCATTGTGTGAGCATGAGTTATGTAATGCAAGCATGTCATGTATTAAGTACTTATCTTGCATGCATATTGGTACTGTTTTCCTACTAAGATTCTCTTGAATCTTACCCTCCCTTACTAACAATTTAGACAGGCAAATACAGATGGTATCCGAAAATCGGAGAAGAGAACTACATGAGAGAGGGTTGTAGTGGTGGAGTGAAGACGGGAAGAAGTCTTTGTTTTATTGGGATGGGTTTAGACACCCTAGTAGACCTGTGCGGCTACCTTAATTGTAAGTATCATGTATGAACCCTTATGGGGATTTTCTGTAATCATGCACATATTATCAATATAATTATGCTATTTCTGTGTTGCCCATAGAACCGTATATCATTTTCTGTGAATACTCTAGTAAAGGTGAAATTAAAATGAGGGCGTGACAGTGAGAGATGGCCAGAGAGAGCTAGGGTTCGGTTCAAATGGGAGATTGAGAAGAGCGATAGAGTGAGAGATTTGGGGAAGCCAGCGATGGTAGTAGATGGGGGGTGGGTAATCGGCCGGTGTGGAGATTGAAAGTTGTTGATAGTGAACGAAGGTGAGCTGGGGGGCCGAATAGGCACAGTATTGAGAGAAGATAAAGAAGAATGGCGAAGACTGGATCTGTGGGTTGGTGGAGCTGAAGGCTGATGGTGGAGGAGTTGTGAGTGAAATAGGAGTGGGAGGAAGTTAAGGTTTGGGATAGGAGGGAATTTACAAAAGAAGAAGGAGTTTTGAATTTAAAAAATGAATGCGGTCCACATGTGGGCTAAGTTCAAAGGGTTAATTTGGGAATACAATGAAAGAATGAAGGGCAAAAATGGAAGATTAATATTTTTATTTATTTAATTTTTTTGAATTATATATATAACGAAAATTATATATATATATATATATATATATATAGTTTAATGATTTTCTGAATATTCCCTTTTTTTTAAATAAAAAAATTGAAAAATGTTTATTTATTGTTTGTTTTTTATTTTTTATTATTTTGATTTTATTTATTTATATAATTTTTTTCATAGGTCAATAGACACTAAAATTCACCCAAAGGCCACAGCGAATCCTGACAGCAAATAATAGGTCAGAAAGCATGTTAAAAAGACCCAATTCACTATGGTGACATCAATAAATAGGTCAGAAAGCATGTCAAAAAGACCTAAGGTCACAACGAATCCTGGCAGCAATAAACACACAACCAAATAGCAGTAAAGTCATCCAAATTCACCCATAATCCAATTTTAAGCATTCTAAGGGCATCAAACACTAATCCATGTCACAAAACACTTAGGATTCATTCATCCACAAAACACATAATCCAAGAATAGCCTCAACACTACTCAATATTACATTCCAAGATCAAAAACACATTCAATGGATATTAAATGCATACTCCCCTTTGAGTTCCCTTCTTTACATCCATGTTACTCTTTTATCTTCATCACCCAAAATCTACTTTAAAGTTCATGAAGGAAACCTTTCTCACCTACAAAATATAAAGAACAAACATAAATATACTAAATCAAACCAAAAACATAAAAATGACAAAGATTAAGTTAAGAACTTGGGTTGTCTCCCAAGAAGCACTAGTTTATAGTCTTTAGTATGACTCCTCATCCTGTCAAGTTGAATTAGTGAGGGGTAGAGTGATGGTTTGCCTCTCCACCGTACCACCCCAATAATGCTTTAACGGTTCTCCATTAACCTTGAATTACTCACCATCTTGTCCTTGGAGCTCCACAACACCCTTGTCAAAGACTTGAACCACAGTAAAAGGTCCCAACCATCTAGACTTTAACTTTCCCGAAAAAATCTTCAACTTAGAGTTGTATAGGAGCACTCATGGACCTGGCTTAAAAGATTTAGAGACAATCTTCTTGTCATGCCACCACTTTGTTTTCTCCTTGTAAAGCCTTAAACTCTTATAAGCATGGAAATGAAATTCTTCAAGCTCATTGAGTTGCAAGAGCCTCTTGTCACCCACTTCTTTCTCATCAAAATTCAACTTTTTAATTGCCCAATAGGCATTATGTTCCAACTCCTCAGGAAGATGACAAGCTTTCCCAAAAACCAACCAGTAGGGAGACATACCGATAGGTGTCTTGTAAGTGGTGTGATAGACCCATAGTGCACCATCTAACTTCATGGACCAATCCTTTCAAGTGACACCCACAGTTTTCTCAAGGATTTTCTTGATTTCTCTATACAAAATTTTAGCTTGACCATTCATTTGGGGATGGTAGGATAAAGCAACCTTATGTTTTACTCCATACTTCTTTAAAAGAGATTTAAATTGATGGTTGTAGAAGTGGGTGCCGCTGTAACCCCCTGCCGTAATTAATATTCGAAATACGCTATTAAAGTGAAATAGAGACCAATAATAAACAAATAACATTTACTAACCCATCACATGACGGGGTTTTCACAATTACCTTTCGAAATCATTATAAACGTAGTCTCATAATCACTTTTCGAATACAATTACTACGCGGAATATCACATTCATAACAAATCAGAGTACACAAAATAATCCCGACAATCCCGGGTTCTATACATTAACTCAAAGCCTTATAGGGCATATTCGCCCCTACAAGCCCTCATATGGGGATTACACAAATCTTTCTGTTACGTGTGTAAATGGTCAATTAAATAGTGCAAGTGTACACTGTCGTAATCAAGTAATATAGAAGTGAGTAGAGTATCGTTCCCACGAGGATTGATCACTAAGTACCAAAATTGGTAATTTTAATTCTATTTAGTCGATCGATAAATTGGTGGTTGAGAGTACAAATAAAAGAAAAATAATTAAATATGCGTGCAGATGATATGAAAACAAATATGAGAAAAAGTCCTAGGGATTAGATTTCACTTAACAAATTCCGGATTGAATCACTTATCTATTCTAGCCCAATTTATTCCACATGATTGATAGTCGAGTTTCCCTAATTTAATTACAAGCCTCTTCCAAGGTCAAGCAATTCTATAATTAATTGCTAATCCAATATATTCCTATATGAATTTAAGCAATTAATTATGCATTAAGATTGATGGAACTCAATAAGACTACACAACTCATATGAATATATTCCTATTTCACATGAAAGTCATGGTTTTAAGTATAGGATCTACACACATGCATCTCCTTCCGGTCTCAACATGCATATTGTGATCATTCAAAAGGTGGCCAATCAAAATGAAAGCATTAAGAACAATAATTAAAACTCAATCATGAAGGAGAAATTAAAACTAGATTTAATAAGTTAAGATTCAATCCGTCATTAGTAAGCTACGTCATCACCCTAGGAAAATGAAAATTTAACTCATGATAAAATTGAAAACAAAACCAAAATAAATTATATAAAGCTAGAATGAAAGCCTTAAAAATACTGCATAAAACTTGAATATTAAATTCTCAAACATACATATACAACCAAAAGATGCATGAAAAATGTAAAAATCTAGCCGTCCCTTTAGGAGGTAAAACCTTCCATGTAGGTGGCATACAAAAAGTAATACTATCCTAAGCCTTCCATAGAGGAGGCATGCAAGAAGAAAAGAAGAGAGGAAAGTAATGGATATGAAAAATGGTGTGTCTTAAATGTGAAGGAGAGGGTGGCTATATATAGGGAAAAATGGAGTAAGGTAGATGAAATGTGGTAGATGAATTAGTAGATAGAATGTGGTAGATGAAGTAGTTGGTGGAAAGAAAGATGAAGTGGTAGATGAAATGTGGTAGATGAAGTAGTTGGTGAAAAGAAAGATGAATTGGTAGATGAAATGTGGTAGATGAAGTAGTAGGTGAAAAGGAAGATGAAGAGGTAGATGAAATGGTTGGTGGAATGGTAGATGATTCTCTCTTCCAACTTTCAAGCAAAATTCGAAACTCTTGGAGATAGAACTGGAATTTCGTCTCAACATAAAAGTTGTAGAGCTCTTTCTTAGCTTTTTATCCATATAAAGAATGTCCCGATCCGACATCTAGAGCTCCAGATATTGCCTGAAAACTGAAAGAGGGCCTAATTTAGTATTTTCCAAGAAATTCTATTTTATGCCAAAATCATTATTTATTTATTAATAACACCCAAATTTATTAAATTGAGCTTAAATATCATCCATAAAATTATCATATAAGGGAGAATAAATATGCAAATATTTTACTTATCAAATTCCCCCACACTTAGCTCTTGGACGTCCTCGGACAAGGAATGACTAATAAGTGCTTCCAACAAAATCAGAAGTGTCAAGTCATAAGTAAGAACACAATTGAAAAGTAAAGAGATCATAGTATTCATGAATCAACGAAAATATAAATTGGTAACTTTGTTTGAAAATGAATAAACCGAGTTTGTAAGTGTAACTCATTCTCTCAATCTCTCAAGTGTTTAAGGGTAAGTGTTTCGCTCAAATTCAACAAAAAAAAATTGCACTACCATAGGCTTGCTAAAAATCTCAATCTCCACTACCTAATTCACATGCATAATTCAAATCAAAAGGACTTATTAAGGGTTGTAATGTGGTTAAGGTAAAAGGAATGTAAAACATAATATGAAAGGCTATATTTAAGAAATTTAATAGAACAATTGAAAAATGGGCTACTTATAAATTCATCTCATCATAACAACCCACAATTCGATTACTAAATTTTTTTTTCTTTTTTTTTTCATTCTTTTTTCATTTTTTTTTTCAATTTTTTTTTTTGCTTGCACTTTTAAAGTTGATGATATATACACCCCCACACTTGTCAAAAGCCCATTTCACAAAAATTTCAAATGCTCTACTAATCTTCCGAATTAGGTAAAAGCATTTGATATATCATTAAAGTATATGTCAATGGGTTGTGAACAAAGAAATAGTCAATGAGGCTCAAAGGGGCTTATCAACGGTATAATTGCAAGATTGGCTATTTGGCTCTAGCTAAACAAAATGAATGCCTTTATCATCTTTGAATGTGCATGTGAAATGTAATTTCAACCAGATTTAAAGCAAGTTCTAGAGTGACAACTTAATAGGTGAATATCACACATAAGAGAAATAATCATTATAGGCTCAAAAGCTCACGGTTAGGGGCTTTCAAACTCAGCTCATTCAATCTCAAAATTCATCACCAATTGTAACAATCGGTTGTTCATTCATGCTATGAAATCTCTAAATTCAATTGATCTATACTCAAAACTTATATACTTCTTAAGATCATTACAAAGCACTTAAATAGGATGACTTTTTTTTTTTTTAACTTTTACTCTCTCTTTTTTTTTTTAGAATGAACAAAAACATGCAACTACTAAAATGCGTCTCAGGAGTTAAGAATAACTCCTTACTCTGCCATTTTTTTTTTCACACCCCATGCATCTAATGGTTTTACTAACTAACAAAAGAAAAACAAAAAATTTTTTTTTTCTCCTCCCCCAACCTAAATCAGACATTGTCCCCAATGTCTTCTAGAGCTCAGAGAAGGTTTTTTTTTTTTTTTGAAACATAAACACATAATAAATTAAAATCAAAATACTAAGAGTAAAACCAAGAGATTAAGGAAAGTTACAACCGAAGGGTGGTATCTGGGTTCTGCTCCTGATTGCTATCTGACGATTGCCCACCTATTTGCTTGACGAGTAGATCTGGTTTAGGTTCATAGGTTTGCAATTTATCGAGCAGCTGATCAGCAGTTGGTGCAGAAATTATGGTATGGCGAGTCGCTTGGGGTATGAATCCTGTTTCCACAGCATGATCAAGAAAAGACAACAGATTATCATAAAAACCATTAACATTTAACAATCCTAATGGCTTTTTGTGATAGTTTAACTTAGCCCAATATGCAATGCTAGAAATGCCATCCAACGTCTCCAAACCACCGGGTAGAGCAATGAAAGCTTGAGCATAGTAGAACATTAGTCCCATTTGTTCAGGTAAGCTCGAAACCTGTAACTCTTGTCCTAAGGAAAAAGTGTGATCTTCCAACTCCTTCACCCTTACACTTAAACCCTTGCTTCCATTCATGGATGCTGAAATGGCCACACTTCCCTTTAGGCCCTGAATGCCTCCTCCGTACACAAAGTTGATTCCTCTGACAGCTAATCCAACTCCCAGTTCATTTGCTGCTGTTATAAACTCTCCTTTCTTGCCCAAATCAGCTTCACCAAAAATGCAAATAGATGTAAATCTACATTTTTGTGCAATACCCTTTTTCTCTTTCTGTCTCTCGGACCCTGTATGCTTACTAGTGGAAGACTGCATATTTACAAGTGGAAGTGTGCATATTTACAAATGAAAGAGTACATATATATAACACTAAAGCAGCGACAACAAAATCATACAAATCACCCATTTTTCAAAAAAAGTTTGAAAAACTTCTGACACGAATGACTGGCGTAATTTGCGTGAAGCAAAAGGGCAGAGAAAGTCAAAAGTTACTGACAAGAAAAGACATATTAGACAAAAGCTACTGAAAAGATAAGATAGATTAGACAAAAGCCACGAAAAAGATAAAATGATTAAACAAAAGCATGATTATGTACAGTAGTTGTGATTTTGGCTCACATCTTCCTCTGGTTTTACGTCCAGAAACGGCTTAAACGCTTTCTATGAATCGAGGATTTGCTTCCCATCCAGTTTTCTTATAAACTGGCAAACAGGGTCTTTTAACGTCAGATTCCCAAGACGATAGCGCTCCTTTTCTCTGTTGAATATGTCTGCTAAATCGAGAATAATACGATGAACATCACCACTCGGATGCGTCTCAAGAGTTTGAATGATATCATCCAGTGACTCCTTACTCAGTCCATCCTTTATAAATTTAATTTTATCTTCTCGATTTACAGAAACCATACCTTTACTTCTACAGCGCTGATCACAATTCCACCTTGCACATTTATGGCAGACCTTCATTCTTTTAGCTCTTCTCTTTTTGGAGTAAGAACTTCTTCCCATTCCTGGCAAAGGTTTAACAAATGAATTATGAATCTCACCTGCTAAACGTACCTTAGCTTCAATGATCCAACGTACATCCACAGGAAGGCCCAAACGATTGAATATCATCATCCTTTCAAGTCGACTGGTATAGATCTTCCTGAGCACATCTTTGGGAAGAGTGGGGAACCTGTTCTTAAGCTTTGCAAGAGATTCCTCCATGGTAACTTAAAATGAAATTGATGAAGACTAGAATTCTCAACCCAGTGCAGTGTGTTTCGATGAGTAGGAAAGAAAAATGAGAGAGCAGGAAAGAAGTTTTGAGAGAGTAGGAATGAAATAAGTGAGTAGGAAAGAAAATTGAGAGAGTAGGAAAGAAGTTTTGAAAGAGTAGGAATGAAGTTTTGGGTTGCCTCCCAAATAGCCGCCCTTCTTTAACGTCTTTAGCTAGACAAAGATTAAACAATTTTTTTTATTTTTTTTTTATTTTTATTATTTTTTTTTTATTTTTTTTAATTTTTTTTAAAATTTTATGAGAATGAGGACTTACCTGTTGGTTCCTCAAACGTGATGACAGTTGTCAAAGTGTTGAGTACCCATCGTTATACTCTTTTAAATGTTCTTGATTGTAACCATCAAAGTGGAATACATCATCAGGAGCTACCAGAAGTCCTGCAAAATCAAAACATCCAACCAAATCTTGGGTTGCCTCCCAAGCAGCGCTAAATTTATAGTCTTCAGCCAGACGTCCCAAACACAAACTACTAATCAAAAGTATCAAACACCAGGATTTCCTTTTCTTCATTTCTTTTCAAGCAACAATGTTTCATGCACACGAAATGATCATTCAAAGTAATTAATTGTACTTCTTCAATCATAGACAATTTTAGAGTACAATTATTTACTGATTTCAAATAAAGCACAACATCCATGCACTTGCAAACAAATTTAGGAGTTTCCAAAATTTTAGAACATCCCACAAAATCCACTTGACTCTCATCAGTAAGAGTCAGCACTTCAACAGGAGAAACATGAACAACAACTTTTGGAACATCCTCATTAGTTTCAACATCAAAGTCACAAAGATGAGGCTCCATAATCAGAATCTCAATTGGACATTCACTGTTCTCTTCAAAAGTGATTTCAAGTTCTTTAACACATTCCACAAGAGCCAATGTTTCATTTAATTCCACATCCTCAATTTTCTCACAATATTCATCATCAACAAAAGAAGTGGACATCATGCTCAAAGAATTATCTTGCCTCATAGTTTCAAGTGAAGCAATAATTTGACTCGCATATATTCCAATATTTTGAACACTTAACTCAACACTAGTGGCAAGTTCGTTTTGCTCTCTACTAAATCTCTTTGTTGATTCCGCAAACTCCTCACATAATCTTTCTAAATCAGACTTTTCCTTATACTCAAGAGTTTGTTCTTCAATATATGGATAAGAGTAGAAAGGAGGATTAGGACAATACCTGACATATGGATCCAAAGACTCTTGTTGCTCTAAAATTCCACCAGGATAAAATGAATGATCAAAACAAGTTTGGTGCATATTGAAATCATCTCCCATATAATGACTGGTAGTGCTATATGGATAATGCTCATAGGGATGATACTCTCCATAATAAGCACCAGAAAAACAATTATAAGGAGAAGAATTTTCAACCCAACTGGCATTTTCATGTCTCATTCCATCCACATGCATTCCAGAAAAAGAACTAAGATATGACAAGTTATCACCAAATGAATGCTGTGAATAATTCATTTTTATTTTGATTTTTTTTTTTGAAATTTTACATGCAGACTAAATTAGTATTAAAATTACTTGGTATTGATATTAATGAAAACAATCCCCGGCAACGGCGCCAAAAACTTGTTACGTGTGTAAATGGTCAATTAAATAGTGCAAGTGTACACTGTCGTAATCAAGTAATATAGAAGTGAGTAGAGTATCGTTCCCACGAGGATTGATCACTAAGTACCAAAATTGGTAATTTTAATTCTATTTAGTCGATCGATAAATTGGTGGTTGAGAGTACAAATAAAAGAAAAATAATTAAATATGCGTGCAGATGATATGAAAACAAATATGAGAAAAAGTCCTAGGGATTAGATTTCACTTAACAAATTCCGGATTGAATCACTTATCTATTCTAGCCCAATTTATTCCACATGATTGATAGTCGAGTTTCCCTAATTTAATTACAAGCCTCTTCCAAGGTCAAGCAATTCTATAATTAATTGCTAATCCAATATATTCCTATATGAATTTAAGCAATTAATTATGCATTAAGATTGATGGAACTCAATAAGACTACACAACTCATATGAATATATTCCTATTTCACATGAAAGTCATGGTTTTAAGTATAGGATCTACACACATGCATCTCCTTCCGGTCTCAACATGCATATTGTGATCATTCAAAAGGTGGCCAATCAAAATGAAAGCATTAAGAACAATAATTAAAACTCAATCATGAAGGAGAAATTAAAACTAGATTTAATAAGTTAAGATTCAATCCGTCATTAGTAAGCTACGTCATCACCCTAGGAAAATGAAAATTTAACTCATGATAAAATTGAAAACAAAACCAAAATAAATTATATAAAGCTAGAATGAAAGCCTTAAAAATACTGCATAAAACTTGAATATTAAATTCTCAAACATACATATACAACCAAAAGATGCATGAAAAATGTAAAAATCTAGCCGTCCCTTTAGGAGGTAAAACCTTCCATGTAGGTGGCATACAAAAAGTAATACTATCCTAAGCCTTCCATAGAGGAGGCATGCAAGAAGAAAAGAAGAGAGGAAAGTAATGGATATGAAAAATGGTGTGTCTTAAATGTGAAGGAGAGGGTGGCTATATATAGGGAAAAATGGAGTAAGGTAGATGAAATGTGGTAGATGAATTAGTAGATAGAATGTGGTAGATGAAGTAGTTGGTGGAAAGAAAGATGAAGTGGTAGATGAAATGTGGTAGATGAAGTAGTTGGTGAAAAGAAAGATGAATTGGTAGATGAAATGTGGTAGATGAAGTAGTAGGTGAAAAGGAAGATGAAGAGGTAGATGAAATGGTTGGTGGAATGGTAGATGATTCTCTCTTCCAACTTTCAAGCAAAATTCGAAACTCTTGGAGATAGAACTGGAATTTCGTCTCAACATAAAAGTTGTAGAGCTCTTTCTTAGCTTTTTATCCATATAAAGAATGTCCCGATCCGACATCTAGAGCTCCAGATATTGCCTGAAAACTGAAAGAGGGCCTAATTTAGTATTTTCCAAGAAATTCTATTTTATGCCAAAATCATTATTTATTTATTAATAACACCCAAATTTATTAAATTGAGCTTAAATATCATCCATAAAATTATCATATAAGGGAGAATAAATATGCAAATATTTTACTTATCACTTTCTCATACATATACAAATATCCAATAACTCATTTCAAATACAGAACCAAATATACTCATCCATATGTACACATCCAAATCCAAATATCCCATCTAGGATGATAACCAACTATCACAACAAAACTCCAATGGGAGCCCTAGCCGCCCTTGACTGCTTGCTCCATCCTCGATCCACCTACCCTGTCTGAAATGGTTGATAGGGGAGGGTGAGATTCTAAAGAATCTCAGTAGGAAACAGATACCTATATGCATGTATGATATGTGTTTAATGCATGACATGCTTGCAATACATATCTCATGTTCACATAATGACATATCTGCGTGCTCAATGTTTCAACAACATACTCATGGCCATAGCATAACTAGAAACAGAGCTACAATCATTCATACATGTTTCACATAATCAAGCAAAGCAATACATGCATCAAAACACAAACACAAATATCAAAGCATGCAAAAGAGGTAAGTTCCCTACACTCTTTCCACATATGCTCCAGCTTCGCTTACTCGCGATCAGAATGAATACCAAACCACGATCAGGGCGAACATCAACCCTATAATCAAAATCATGAACATAGGGTCAATCCCTTTTCCAATTCCTTAACATACAAACACTTAATGTTGGTTATCATTTAACACCTTTAGGTGGCTAATCAAAGCCTAAACATATGCCTAAAGGCTTGGGAAACACTTGACCAAATATCATCTTTTAAAAGTCCAAATGCTGATTTTTGGGGGTGGGCCGCGGCCCAAGAATCCACGGGCTGCGACCCAAAATTGCCCAGAAACGCTCAGAAACATTTGGGTTGTGGCCCAGAATCCACGGGCTGCAGCCCAAAACTGCTCAGAAACATTTGGGCTGCAGCCCAGAATCCAAGGGCTGCGGCCCAGAAAATCCAGTTTCTTGGCTGAACTTCCAA
Organism: Inga laurina; assembly: GCA_963855925.1. NCBI lineage: Eukaryota > Viridiplantae > Streptophyta > Magnoliopsida > Fabales > Fabaceae > Inga > Inga laurina. The sequence continues at coordinate 27,803,103 of OY979703.1, read as the reverse complement.
AAATCATAACTAATTCCACAAAAATCGAAATGAGGTGATCCCAAAGCCAAATGAAATCTATTCAAGTCCTCTACACAGGAAAAATATTGGCCTTTACTAGAAATCACCATACAAATACAGAATTCCAAAAAATTCAAGACTGTCCCAAAACAGAATCCATTTTCGACCACAAACTTTGGACAGCTATAACTCCCAGTTCCCAAAACGAAATGGCACACATTATATGTCCTTTTTGAACCTTGGGAGGTTAACTTTAAGACTGGAAAGTTTCAGAATTTTCTAACATCATTTGCCCATTCAAAACGGCAACACAAACAGACTGCCCAGACAGAACTTCCAAAAGACAGAATTCCAGATTTGCACAATTGGCTTCCAATGATCCAATTTTCATATCAAACATCATTCTCACACAAAATTTCACAAGGAATGCATTGGAAATACAAAATCAACCAAATTCACATTATATTGACATGTTTCACAATGAATTGCAACATGTCACACAATTCACAATACCAACTCTACATTACAATCTCTTTCCATTTCAAATTCAAAACCAATTTCAATGATCAAATACCACAACATGGCACCATTTCCAACATAAAACACAATCCAATTCTCCAATCCAAAATCACAAGAAAATCAGGGCAAAATTCGAAATTTACAAAGCTTAACCAATGATCATAAAACTTAGGTCAAAATGCTTCAAATACTCACCTCTTCCTATTTCCCAAACCAATTCCTTGATTCTTCATCTTTCCACTTTTGCTCAAGCAACAAAACACCTCCTCTCACAAATCTAAAACCATAGAGATGAAGCTCTCATCACTATGAACAACTTTATAGAAGGACATTAGAGCATTAGAGGACCATAAACCAACCAAAATCTCACCTCTAATTTTCTCTTTCTTCCCTTAAGCATGGCGCCATGGAGAATGAAGGAGAGAGAGAGATGAAGATGAAAATGATGAAGAGAGGATCAGTTTTGGCCACTAAAACCGACCAAAAAGAAGGAGAGGAGAGAGGAATGGAGGTTTGACACTTTGACCAATTCAAGGGCTCACAAAGTGCCAAGTGTCACCATCTTGACAAACCTCACATGAGCTCACATAAGCTCACACACATGTGATTCCACCCCTTGATCTCTTACACAAATCAATCCTAACCATTGATCTTGAAGTTACCAATGAGTTTTCTCTTCAGTAACTGACCAATTGGTCAATAACTTTACCGTTTTGCCCCTGATTATGGTAATCTCTCTTGGATCACCACCAAATTCATTTTCTTATTCATTTATACCATACATACGCCCTTCCCCTTATTTTTATTCAATTTAGATGTTAATCCATAATTGAACTCAAATACAGGGTTTTGGCGTTGCTCACAGCACATACTAATCACATCGGGTGCCAACTCACACCATAATCTCCAAAAGGGTTCATTTATCACTAACCACTTCCACTTTTGGAGTCATTAACCCTTAATCACAATTTGGGATCTTGCTAAACTGGGCTTAGCAATCAACTAATCTCAGGCTTATTCTCTAGCCTCAAGTCTCAAAATTCGGGGTATTACAGCCGCCATCACTAATAATAGCCCTTAGAGCACTGAAGTGAGTGAAAATATTCTTTTTCATGAATTTGACCACTACTTTAGCATCATTTGTTGGGGAAATAATGGTCTCAACCCATTTAGACACATAATCTACTACTACAAGAATGTATTGATTATTAAAGGACTTGGGAAAAGGTCCCATGAAGTCAATCCCCCACACATTAAATAATTCAACTGCCAACATGTTATTAAGTGACATTTAATTTCTCCTAGAGATATTACCAACCCTTTGTCACTGATCACAAGATAGAGCAAATTCATAAGAGTCCTTGAACAAGGATTTTCAGAAAAATTCAGATTGCAAGACTTTTGAAGTAGTTTTGTTACCACCAAAGTGGCTTCTATACTCAAAGGAATGGCAACACTTTAAGACATCTTGTTGCTCACTTTCTAGTACACATATTCTAATTAACTGATCAACACAATAGTAAAATAAGAATGGTTCTTCCCAATGATAGAACTTGACATCATGTAAGAACTTCTTCAGTTGGTGATAGCTTAAGTCCTCATAAATGATTCCACTCACAAGGTAGTTTAGTATGTCGGTATACTAAGGAGTTTCAGAATGACTAACTAAAAAGAGTTGCTCGTCTGGAAAAATTTCATGAATGGGTAGATCTACATCATGTTGAGCTTCAGTACTCAACCTAGATAAGTAGTCGGCAACTTGATTTTCAAAGCCCTTTCTATCAACAATCTCAAGATCAAATTCTTGTAAGAGAAAAACCCATCAAATCAACCTTACTTTAGAGTGCTTCTTACTAAAGAGGTACCTTAGTGAGGAATGATCAGTATGAACAACCACCTTGGCACCAATCAAGTAAGGTCAGAACTTAGCAAATGCATACACTACAGCCCAAAGCTCTTTCTCAGTGGTAGTGTAGTTTTTATGAGCATCATCGAGTGTCTTGCTCATACAGTAAATAGGATGGAAGACTTTATCCTTTTTCTACCTAAGTTTAGCTCCCACAGCATAATCCCTTGCATCACACATCACTATAAAGGGCAAACTCCAATCCGGAGTTGTGATGATGGAGCAGTTACAAGTCTTCTTTTCAACTCTTCAAATGCTTTCAAGCATGCATTATCAATCTTAAACTTGACATCCTGCTTAAGTAAAGCACATAATGGCTTAGTGATTTTGGAAAAATCCTTTATGAACCTTTTATAGAATCCTGCATGACCCAAAAAGCTTCATATACCTTTGACATTGGTAGGTGGAGGAAGTTGTTCAATCACCTTTATCTTTACTTGGTCAACTTCTAAATCGTTCTTAAAGACACGGTGGCCTAACACAATGCCTTCTTTCACCATAAAATGACATTTCACCTAATTAAGCACAAAATTAGTAACTTCATATCGTTTCAAGACTTGAGCTAAGTGGGCTAAGCACTCTTCATATGAACCACCAAACATAGTGAAGTCGTCGATGAATACTTCTATGGTGTGCTCTATCATATCAGCAAAAATTTCCATCATATACTGTTGTAATGTAGCCGGTGCATTGTAAAGGCCAAAGGGCATACGCTTGAAAGTGAAGGTACCATGTGGGCATGTAAATGTAGTCTTCTGGAGCAATTGCTACTTGGTTGTACCCCGAATAACCATCAAGAAAATAAAAGAACTCTATTCCGACTAGTTTATCCAACATCTAATCAATAAAAGGCAATGGAGAGTAGTCCTTGCGAGTAGCCATATTGAGCTTATAGTAGTCCATGCAAACCCTCCACCCGATAACAGTGCGAGTGGGAATGAGTTCATTGTGGGTGTTAGCCACTACAGTTATACCGCCCTTTTTAGGGATGCACTGGACTGGGCTAACCCAAGAAATATCAGATAGGTTATATAATGCCAGCATCAAGCCATTTAACAAGCTCATTCTTCACTACTTCTTCATAATGGGATTGATTCTTCTTTGATGTTCAATGGAAGGCTTATGATTCTCTTCCAAAAAGATCTTGTGCATGCATATAGAGGGATTAATGCCCTTGATATCAGTGATTGTCCACCCAATAGCTCTCTTATGAGCTTTCAAGACTTTAATTAACAACTCCTTTTGTTGAATAGTGAGATCCAAAGAATTATAATCACTGGAAGAGTGTTATTGGCACCCAGATAAGCATACTGTAAATGAGATGGTAATGCCTTCAGCTCAAGTGAAGGTGGTTCCTCTAAAAAAGATTTCAACTTTGGTCTATCAGTCAAACCTAAATCAAGTGACTCAAACGGTATTCTCTATCTAGGATAAGGGGTTTATGCATCCATAATAGACTTGTCCTCCACTACATCTAAACCCTCAGAATCAATATCCAGAAGAGTGGTTTCAAGTAGATCTTCAATCATAGAGGTCTCAAACTCTTCTTGTGTGATGAGACCAATCATATCAAGAAAGAAACAATCTTTATGTATATGAGGAGTCTTTATCAATTGATTCATATTAAAGGTAACTTGATCGTCTGCTGCCCTCAAAGTTAACTCATCTTTTTCCACATCTATCAAAGTTCTAGCTGTAGCTAAAAATGGCCTTCCTAACTACAAAGGCATTTCCCTATCAGGATTAAAGGCAAGAACAATAAAATCCGCAGGAAATATGAACTTATCAACCTTAACTAACACATCTTCAATAATCCCTTTAGGATGAGATAGGCTTTTGTCGGCCAATTGTAAGGTAACTGTGGTAGGTATAGCATCACCTAATCCTAACTTATTGAAAACAAACAAAGGCATAAGAGTGACACTTGAACCAAGATCATATAAACCATTTGCTAAGAATTTACCTTCAACATGACAAGGTATAGAGAAGCTCTCAGGATCCTTCAACTTAGGTGAAAGTTGCTTGATAACATCAGTAAAGCATGTGGTAATGGCCACTATCTAAAACTCATTAAACCTTCATTTCTTTGTTAGGACATCTTTCATGAATTTGATATATTTAGGCATTTACTCTAAGGTTTCAGCAAAGGGAATGTTGATATGCAACTATTTGAACATCTCTATAGACTTCTTAAATTGCTCATCTTCTTGATGTTTCTTGAGCCTTTATGGAAAAGGAGGTGGTGGAACATATCGTAGAAGAGAAGTATTGGTCTTTCTCTTCTTTTCTTCCATATTTTTGGGAGTAACAGACTTATTATGCACCACATCATCTATCTTTTCCTCAATTTGTTTCCTCTTCTTGTTGTCTTTGTCTTCGACCACAATTTATTCATCAACCTCTTCATCAAGATTAAGATCTTCAACAACGTGGTCATTTGGCTTTTTAGTGGCCTTACTCAAACTTGTAAAATCATGTAAAGGTTTGCCACTTTGTAGAGTAAGAGCCTTATATTCTTCTTTATCTTCTCGCTTAGGATTATGAATAGTATTACTTAGAAGACCATTTCTTGGTTGAGCACTCGAATGTCAAGCAATTTGTCCCATTTGTATCTCAAGATTTTTTATTGTTGTGTCATGAAGAGAAACTGTGCCAATTAATCCTTCTTGACCTTTAAGAAGTTGCCTCAAGAGTTTATTTGTCTCGGAATCACCCTCTTATGGCTTTTGTGGGTGCTCAAAACCCAGTGGACACATTGGCTTACTAATAGAAGCATAGTAATTAATTGGGTTCTCACTAGGTCCCATCTTCTAAGAGAAGTTGGGGTGGTCCCTCATACCTTTATTGTAGGTATTAGAGTAAGGGTTGCTACATAGATAAGGCTTAAGAGTGCCACATGTCATGCAACCATTAGTTTTCCATTTTCTCCCTCTTAGGTGACACATAAATGGTTAGGGGAAGGAAGGGGCCTGACGATTTCCTTGGACTCCTAGGTCAAGTGTTCGAAAAGTAAAGTACATAACCTGGTTGGAGACTGTTGAATTCCCCGGACTTAGCTACTAAGTGGCGCACTCTAGAGATGACAGTACGAAAGGCATAAAGTGGGTGTAATAATAAGGGACACATGTTACCTCCTCATTTGGCCAACACAAAAACAACCTTTTACTTTGTAATGATTTTGGAACACTTGTCATTTCCTTATTTTACCAACACAAAATATGTGTCATCATGAGTCATCATAAACCGTTATTACATACTTTATTAAAGTTACTTTAATAAAGTTGCTTCATTGGTGCATAACTCAGAATTCTACTCGGGATCGTGGCACGCATATCAAGGCATGCCATGTGACACCTGAATCCCTCCAATCTTGCAACTAACACCTCTGTGCCCTACAACCACCGATGAATTTTCCTCTGACTACTTACACTCATATTTTACAATCCTGACTTCTTGATTTTCGCAAATAACATAATGGACATCTAGGAATTTTGAAAGTGACTCTACCTTTAATTCATAAATCTAGTATTTATTTTATTTCACTATTTCCATATTTACACATTTTCAGTATTACAAAATTTTATATATTACATGAATTGTCAACACTTTCAACTTCAACACAATTGTTAGAAGTATAAATAGAATCAAGAGTATCCCAAATATCTCTAGCAGTTGAGCAAAATCTAATTTTCTAAAAATTATTTTTGGTTAAAGCACTATATAGAATTTGCATTGCTTTAATGTTCAATAAAAACATTTTCTTTTCTCTTTCTTTCCAATCCTTTCTCATTTTGTAATCAAAGGAATTTGTAAAACCTCATATGCAATCCTTCAAGTATCTAAGGCAAAGGTACACAATGATAAAATCTCCTATGCTATTGTCTGTAATATTTATTGAGGTTTTATATTTTGGAACCTTAGGAAGGAGCATTGCAAATGATTTTGAAATTATGTTTCCGTATCCCTTAAAAAGCCATTTAATAGATTTATCTATAAAGGGATTGTAATGCCCAACAAGTTAATTCTTTATACATATATAATGATTTGAAAAGAGAATATTTCTTTTATGCATAAAGACATGTTTAATTCATTATGCTCAATTACCTTGAATTGATTATATTCTTAGAGAATGTGAATTTTATTTTGTTTCTTATAAGTTAACAAGAAATGGATCCACGCAAGGTTGGATACCATAAAGAAAAAGAAATTTATACAGTTTGTAGGATAAGAAAAAGCTTCTCAAGATTATAGCCACACAAAAACAAATTCATATCTTGATGATACTGAATTATGGAGTTTGGATTTTGGTGCTGTGTGTGCAAGGAGGAAAATCAATATTATTCCACCAAAACCAAGCAAGCTATCACAAGAACAAGAAGAATTACGGTGATATCTAATCCTTACTCTATATCTTTTCATATCTTGTGCTTATATGAACTAAATTAGGTAATGAATACTTGCTCATTATTGCATACCATTAGCAATCAATCATTTATTATTTTCAAATTGTTTTTTGATTGCCAAATGGACTGAAAGTGAAATTGTGCATAATCATTCTATGTATTTCAAAATGCACATTTAAAAATGTACTTAGATTCCAGTTCATCTTGTTTATAAAAATGCATACACATTATTTGAAAATTTTTCATATTTTGTTTGCATTCAAATCGGTTTCAAAATTAGAAGTTAATATTTTTTTATACTGAAAGTCAGAAATGCTTCTAATTCATCCACCAGAGTCATCATTGACATATTGATCATTGATCTTAAATGTGCTATCCAATGCTTGAAACCTTTAGTCTTTATTCTCTAACATGTTAGACCTTACGTCTAATAAGTTAACTATCTATATGAGGTTCAAGTGTATTTCTCATAAAATAATTCAATATGTGAATTCCATATGCTTAATGCATATATATTTGGTTGACCATGTTATTCCATGTATTATGAATTTTGATTAGTGCATTGAATCTTAATGCATTAACCATTATAGTGGAATAACTTACTACGATAATATTCTAGTACTCTAGTCATTTGGATCAATGAGTATGTGATTAATCATTCATAATTCATTTGCACTCATTTTATTGCTTAAATACATCAATCATTGATATCATATATCTCTGAGTAACTAATGTCTTGAATTCGAATGATTAAGAGTTAATATTATCTCTTGGTTAATAGCAAAGTTGTAACCCCCTCCGTAATCATATCTGAAATACAACATTAGAGTAAAATAAAGACCAATAATAATCAAAATTCATTTACATTCCCCATCCTTAAGATAGAGTTTTCACAAATTTCTTTAACAAACACTTTAACCTGGTCTCACATTCACATTTCGAATACAATTACATTGCGAAGATAATTAACATTCATAATATATCAGAGTGCACAATAATAATACCGGCAATCCCGGGTTCATACCTTCACTAGAGATATGTAGGGCACATATGCCTTTTACAATTTCTCTCAAATGGGGATTACACAATACTTAATCCAATATCCAATTCTACATTCTAATCTATCATCCGAACATATACAATTATCCCAGCATATAACAATAACCAACTACTAAATCCAAATGCCCATAAGGGATTCTCGCCGCCCCTAGTCGCTTGCTCCTTCCTCGAGCCACTTGTCCTGTCTAAAATGTTGGTAGGGGAGGGTGAGATTCTAGAGAATCCCAGTAGGAAACAAATACCAATATGCATGCAAGATAAGTGTTTAATGCATGACATGCTTGCATCACAATAACTCGTGCTCACATAATGACATATCCGCATGCTCAATGTTTCAACAACATACGCATGGCCATAGCATAAATAGAAACATAGCTTCAATCATTCATATATGTTTCACATAATCAAGCAAAACAATAACATGCATCAATACATAAACACAAATATCAATACATGCAGGAGAGGTAAGTTCCCTACCATTATTCTTTCCAAGTATGCTCCAGCATCAGCTACTCGCGATCCGAGCGGATATCAAACCATGATCAGGGCGAATACCCAACCCGATAACCAAATCAAGGACATAGGATCATTCTCTTTTCTAAATTCTCATTTTTATAACACTTAAATTTGGTTATCATAATTGACCCTTAAGAGGCCACAAATGCCTCTAATAAAAGCCCTAAAAGGTTGGGAAACAATAGGTTAGATATCTTCTTTCGAAAACTCAAAGTGCTGGAACACAGGGGTTGGTTGCGGCCAGCCATTCCTTGGGCCACGGCCAAAATATGGTCAGTAGGTCACTAGCCGCGGCCAGTCACCCATAGGCCGCGGCCAGAATCAGGTTAGAAAGGTTTGGGCCGCGGCCAAGAAATTCCCTGATTCTTGGCTGAACTTCTAAAATTCATAACTAATTCTAGAAAAATCAAAACGAGGTGATTCCAAAGCCAAATGAAAGGTAATTAAGTCCTATTTATAGGAAAAATATGTACCATTACTAGAAATCACCACAAAATTCCAGAATTACACAAAACTCCATACTGCCCCGAACAGAGTTCAGTTTTGATCCCAAACTTTGGAAAAGCATATCTCCTAGAATACTAAACGAAATGACACAAAATATATGTCAATTTTAAAGCTTGGGATGTGAAATTTAAGACTGGAAAGTTTCACAATTTTCTGAAATCATTTGATCATTCAAAAAGTCCACACAAATAAACTGCCCAGAACAGAGTTCCAAGGGACAGATTTTCCAATTTTCTACCAAAGTGTCCCATGGCTCCAACATTAACAATTAAGCCTATTCCCACATAAATTTTCACAAGGAACACAATGGTAGCCTTAAAATGACCAAAATCACAACCTATCAACATGACCTATTTTGACCAAAGCACAAAACCAACACAAAGTGGCCAAACTTCACATTTAAGTTTCAATGCAATTCTATCACTTCAAAACACTAAACAAGGCACCATTTCCATGACAACAACATATTATACTCCCCAAGACCCTAAATCACAAAAATTAGGGCTAAAATTCCAGAAATTCAAGGCCCAACCAATGGCCACAAAATTTATATGAAATTGAAGCTTTCACTTACCTCAACAACTTTCCCAAAGAAGTTCCTTGATTCACCCAAGTCCACAATTTCGTGAGAGCTCAAACACCACCAAATAAAAAATCTAAAACGATGAAAGTGAAGCTCTCAACACAAGGAACAACTTTATAGAAGAGCATTTTGGCATTAGAAGCCATTTTCAAGCTCAAATAAGGCTTACCTTGCAAAAACTTCTTTCTCTTTCTTCTTTAATGGCTGCCGAATGAGAGCTTGGAGAGAGAGAGGAAATGGTGAAAATGATGATCTCTTACACTCTCCCATGCTTATTCAATGAAATGAGGGGGAGGAGAGAGGGAAAGAATAATAAAATAATGAGCTTTTGACTTTCCAAAGCCCTCTCTCATGATATAAGCTCGCCACTTGTTAACCTCTCATTGGTTCCCATAAAGCAAGTAATCAAACTAGCTACTCTAACCACACCATTAGCCATTTAGTTATACATCTCATTTCTCTTAGTTAGTAATTAATTTCTCCCATTAATCACTAATTTATGGCTATGCTTTCAATTTCTCAATAATTATGGCATATTAATTAATATTGCCACCAAACCTATAATTATTCTACTTTAATTCGATAATTATCCTCAATAATTACCATTAGCCTTTAATCAAAAATTGGGGTGTTACAAAAGTCATTGTGCTTATATATATATATATATTTGTCAAATTAAGCCTTTTTGGCTAATTCATTTTCAATATGACTTTTGCTCTTGGAAAAATTCTCAAACATGTTAAACTCCATTGTCTAACATGTTATCTTAGTTGTTCTCTAAAAGAGAAGCTTTCTGGTATATGTATTTTTAAACTGTTGACTTCCACTATTTTTAACACAAGCATCGATTGCAAACATGTTTCAAAGATGAGTTTTGCATATATTCAAAATCTCTATTTCACAATGCACTATTATGATTTGAAATCACATATGAGATTTGAAACAATTTTCATATCTCATTATCATTCTTGAAAAACTTGATTTCATTCATGATTTATCGTTTCATAACAGTTGGTCATTATGAATAAATTTTCAACTCTTTTTGATCTGACTTACATCGATTGCATGAAAATTTTATTAATGACATATTTTTCTATACAAAGCATATTTGCATACTGTTATTGTGAAAACTTCATTTTTGGTATCAATTGTTTGCCATTCTTTATGACATGAATTAATTGGATGAAATTATAATTTTAATCTTTGGTGATTTAATACACTCTTTGCTCAAATATCATATGATTCAATTGTATAAGAGCATAAGAGTTATAATGTCTAATAATGAACCCAAGAGAAAGTTGGGTACCAAAGAGCATATATTTATACTTTTGTGCTTAATTAAATACTATTTATAATAGTATTTAATTAATATTTTTTGTAATTAATTATATTTAATTAATATTTTTTAATCAGATTTTTGTAATTATTGATATTTAAATAATTTTTTTGCAGCTGCGGTTGGTCGTCTGGGCCAATCGGAAGAGGTACAGCCTCGTGAAAATGGGTGACGGCTGGAGGAACAGGAGGAATCGTCTCTTCCACAAGGTAGATAAGGACAGGACGATGCCTCTGGAGCAGCTGGTCGAGAGTGTCCCGGATGGCCTGCCGCCGAACGACTGGGCGAGTTTCGTCCAGTTCAGAAGGAGCGCTGAGGGACAGGTAATGTATTTATTAGATTATTTATATATAATTTTGTAATTGTTAATTATTAAATTATAATTTAAATGTAATTAATTTTAAATGTTTTATATTGTTTTAATACATTTAATATTATTTTTTTCCAAGTGCTTTCTCAGAGGAACACCAGAATCCGTGGGCATAGACGATGCACCACACAGCAGGATCAAAGACCTTTGCTGTCACCTATAGCGAGCTGGTAAATTTTCAAAATATCACTAACTTTTAGCTGGTTATTTCATAATAGTAATTGAATTATGTAATTGTTTTAGGAGAGGAAGGCACAGCAGGAGAACCGTCAAACGGACTATAGGGAGTTGTACGCGATCACACACAAACACCGTGACGGACTCCTACCTCTCAGCAGGCAGAGGCGGCCATTGTAAGTAATTTCATTATTATAATTTTTATAAAACCAACATAATAATGAAAAGCGTTAATTAGTAATTGTTTCATAAAATGGCAGGAGTAGATGTAGCAGTCGCAGGCTAAGCTGCAAGAGACCCAGGCCGAGGAGTCACAGGGGTCAGTGGACCCGACGGCTCCTTTGAAGGCGGGTCTGGCTCAGGCTGAGCACCCCGAAAGCGTTTGGGGCATGGGGATAGGCACCAGATCTAGCATGGTCTACGGCAGGAGCGCCGCCTCTGAGGCTGGCAACTCTAGAGGGTTCAAACGTCCGAGAGACGAGTTTGTTGAGCAGCTGCGGTCAGATTTCGAGTAGACACAGGCTGCAGTGGCTCAGCAGTAGTAGCAGATGCAGCAGTTGTAGCTGCAGCTGCAGCAGATGCAGGAGCATGCTTATTTGATCTACGCTTAGCAGACGCAGTGGCGTGATATCATGAACAACATGCTCGAGCGCGGATAGAGTCCCCTGTTCCTTAGGAGCAGTATCCACAGGTTCCGCCTGTCCCTCGGTTCGTCATGCAGCCTCCTCCTCTTGCTGATGATGATGGTGCGGTTCACTCTGCCTAGCGGCCTGATCCAGCAGCACCTGATGGAGCCTCACCTGAGGGAGCATTAGATGATCAGCCCCCGGCTACTTAGTTTAGGACATCTTTTTTTTATTTGTTGTTGAAACATTTGTAAATAAATATATATAATTTTGTATTTCAGAACTTAAATTCTTATTGTGTTTACCATAATTATATGTATATTCTTCGACCTCGTTGTTGAATTTGTGAATTAATTACAACAATATTATTTATATTTCTAACCCTTAAAAAAAATAAATTATATATATCTTTGTAGCAGTTTTACAATAAATAACTGTTACAAATAAAATTTTGTTATATTTGTAGCGGTTTTTTTGGAGAAACCGCTACAAATATATATAATTTATTTTTTTTTATATTTATAAATAACGTTCCATATTTGTAGCGGTTTAACAATAAAAACCGCTACAAATACTCAACATTTGAATTTTGAAATTTGCCGCTTTTGTGCAAATTTGTAGCGGTTATTTATGTATAACCGCCATAAATTTAAAACCAATTTTTTCATTTGATTTCCGACGGTTTTAAAAATTGGCCTTCAACAGGTCACAGGTCAGGCTTAGGCCAATTTTTGCCTTAACAGGCTAGGTCTGGTAAGGTAAAAATCTGATTTGATTCCACCCCTAAATACAATTAAACTTAAGGGACAAGAGTTAAAAGCCATGGTTCAAAAAACCGGACCGGACCGGCCGGTTCGACTGGTTGAACCGGTCCCTGATCCGGTCCGGTTCGATCAGTAACCGGTCGGACCGGTCAGAATCGGTTAAAACCGGTAAAACCGGTGGTCCAACGGTTGACCCGGTTTCTTTCTTTGTTTTTTTTTTAAATTTTCCAAATTTTTATTTTGTGTTTTTTGAGGGCAAAATGGAAAGTTGAAGACTAAAATGAAGAGAAAAATAGATAAAGAAAGAACAAATCTAAAAAAATGAAGAAAATAATGAAAAACATTATTTAAAAAGATATAATAATTATAGAAAATGAGATATCTTTGCATAAGTATATGTATTATAACTAATGCTAATAGATTTTAAACATTTTTTTCTAAAAATCTTTATTTTTATCTATAGAAGTTTAAAAATATATTAATATATATTATCACTAATAAATTATAATATTTTAATATGACCGGTTCAACTATCGGTTAGACCCCGGTTGACCCATTAACCCTTAAACCTATGCTGTGACCGGTTCATTACCCGGTCCGATTTTTCGTTCCTTGTTAAAAGCGCAAAAAGAGAAAAGTTAGCAAAATGATTTTTTTTTACTTTTTATTTTTAGGCTTAAGAGGCCACGTGTCTATTAGATCCTGAGTTTGAGGTATGGATAGTCATCTTCGAACGAGAAACAGCTTCGCATCACCTACTCTGGGGCCAGTCGCACGAAACCAAAAGATAAAAACACAATTTGTGGGTAAGGTTAGTTTCGCTATTGTCAAGTCTGTATTTGGTATCATTTATTTTTAAATAATAAATTTTTATTACGTAAGCTGAAATAAAATTTTTTTTATATATTTATTTCGTATATCGTGAATCACGATTTATATACACTTATTATTAAAAAATAAGCTATTCCAATCAAACACGAAAAATCAGCTTCCATGGCTCTTGCTCAAGCCTCTGCTTCTTTCTCTGTCTCTATACACGCAGTAACCCATTCCTATTTCTATCTGGGCTTTAACTTGGTCCCAAATTTTCATATTTAACTATAATTAATCAATTAATCTGTGGATGTTTGTGCTTTCAGCTTTCCCAAATCCACGTCTTCTTTGTCGATTTCCCCGATCCCATGTCACTCACAGAGGAACTTCGTTCGCCTTTGGTTCCCCTCTGTGTAAGGATCATAGCTTTGCTGCTTCTTAATTTTTACCCCTTTCCCTGCATATTGACAAACTAGCCTTATTTCTTTTTTATTTATTTCAACAATTTTGGGTTTATTATAATTTCTTTTAAAGATTGTATTGTTTGAAATTGAAATGAAGTATCTTGAGGTAATATCCACATTACTTAATGGGCTGAGCTTCAACTTGGAAGAACATTGCTCGTGGATTTTTGTAGCATAGGACTACCCTAGCTCCTAAGAAATAGCTTCCTTTTGCCTCTTATTTTGGATCCTGCTCTTTTTTTAGTATAATCTTGAGAGACAGATAGTGCGTAGAAAACCCTTTGTTGGAAATGTACTCACTGAGTGCTAATCCACTTGTGCCCTAGTATACTTAGACAAATAGTAAAAGTGAAGTCACTAAGCTTGACTAACTACAGCCCTTCGTACGACATTTTTCCAGCAAACATTATGGCATAGTCAGCATACTTCTAGCGTTCAACTTTACTTTAATTCCAGCAGTGCTTATTGGATGTGAGAGTTCAGGGAGGCTTTAGTTGCAGGACAAGAAGAGGGAAACCCGCAATCACAGTGAAACGGACAGCAACTGGAGAGTGTGCAGACGCAAAGAGCATTTCATTATGACTTCAATAAAAATACTAATAACTATTTACAACAAAAGCACACCATTGTTTCAATTCCGTTTGGCTCCGTGTGCGTTTGGAATGGCTTATTTTTATCCAAAACGGGCTTATAATTCGTGATTCACGGTATACGAGGTAAGTATGTGAGAGGAGTTTTTTCTCGGCTTGCGTAATAAGTGCGTTTTTACTGTGCAAAAAGCTTAAACAAACACGCACTCAAGTTGATTTGCGTTTTTCACCCCTACTCCTCTTCTTCTTCCTGCCAAAGTTTGTCTTTGTCAACTAATTAATCACCATTGTTTGGATTACGGCCAGACAAAACCAAAGTTTAAAAATCCTTATTGTCCACTAAAAAAGAAAGGTCACGGTACCCAATGAGTTAATGATGCTTACAAGGATCCATTCTGATTTAAAAATGATATACCACCTTAGCCTGTTCCTCTCTCTTCAGATCCCAGCTTTCTTGAGGGAAATGGTCCATGGATTGAGACTGAACAATTAATAAATTACGACTGAGTTCATTAATTGGCATCATTTGGCACATCTGAACCTGGATACTTACGAAAACATGTGGCCGTATGAAACAAAAGCCCAAGAAAAATGAAGTGAAGAACAGAGGAGAGATGCAGCAGGAGAGAATCTCAGCCCGGATACTGACAGAGACAAATGCTATAGATTGAATTTAGGATGAACCAACATGCGAGGACATCTCATTGATAATGATATACGAGTACCACTCTCGTCCTATTATGCATTTTAACCAGGGTAATAAACTGTGATTTTTACAATTTTCCCCTGACAATAAAAAAATTTATTGAATGAGCAAAATGGTAAATGTTGTTGCCATATGACCAAGTCCTCACTGGTTCAAATCCTGGAAATAACATCTTTGCTTACGGGGTAAAGTTGTATACATCTTACCCTCCCCAGACCCCCACCTGATGAAAGTCTTGTACACTATGCTGCCTTAAAGTTGCTATTGTTGATCAATTTTTACCCAAGGAAGTATTTGTTCAAGATCAAGAGAACCAAGAGGCAGGAGTTTTTACTGTGAGTCAATTTGCTAACTTGGTTAATAGCATAAGTGGAGACAGCTCTGCCCAGTTTTCAAGTCATTCACAAAATTTGAGCAACATACCGAATCAAAATGTAAGTAGTCAAGTCAGACAATTATGGGGTTGACGCTAAAATATCAAGTGTTTACTGCAAAAAGGCACGGCTTTTGGAAGAGTCTGGCCTGTATGATACAGTGCCTTCCGCTGTAGCTTCAGCTACCCCTATCAACGATATGAGTTCTATAGGAAATAATATGCTGATAGATAACAGTGAGGCTTCCCCAGCTGTTCCTGGTGTTGCTGCTGCAATTGAGGACTTGATAGAGCAAATTAGTGAAGTAAAAGTGCTGATATTTTTTATGATTATTTGAAATGCAGAATGCTAATAATTTATGTTTCGTATATTCTCCGTTATGTCCATATTTACTTTTGACCTTATGCTTTTCCTTCTTTCCCTAAAAGATGCATGATCAGACATCCCCAGGGAAGCCTGTGAATAAGGGTAATGTATCCTTCAAGTGTATTATTTTTCATTTTGTTTCATTAGATGACTGAGTTTTCATTTCTCTTCTAAATGAGTTGTAACCTTGATGATAGATTAGAATTTTTTGTCTGATCAATCTGTTCTTGGTGAAAACCAGTCAAATCCTCATACTGCCATTGGATTTTCTGAACACTGGCTGAACTGGCAAGCTCTATGTTTCTCTCTCATTACTAATTGACATTTTGTTGTCATTATTTTACATTGTCGTTATTGGTCAAAATTATATAGCCTTTGTTACTATTGCATTAATCTGACCTATTGATTTGTGATCTAAAGATGACTGTTTCTCCCCCCCCCCCCCCCCGGACCTAAGACTGATCAATTTATTTGTTTAGTTCTGTATTTTCACTTAAATTTCAACACTATTGACTGCAGAACTAGGAAAGCTAATTCATTATTCATTTGTTTTGTTAGTGTTTGTATTGAGCTTATTATTTTTCTTCAAAAGTAGCAGAAACGAGGATACTGATGATGCTTCTCGAGATGGAAGAGCAGCTTATGATAATTTTAGTGAAACATAAACAGAATCTCAAGTTTTATCTGGCAATCACACACAACAACGCTTAGTTTTTTTTTTTGGCTTGCTTATTCTGTTCAAATTATTATCAACTCAGTACCAGATCCCATTGGGTTATAACTGCATGATTTGTCTATCACTTGAACTAAGATTTGTTAACTCCGGCTTACACTGTTTAGTTGTGACCAATGGTTGGTATCCCTTGTGAATAAATCCTGCTTTCCTCTTAATGGTACGATCCTGAGAATCATTTCTGTTTCAAACTCAGGTTGTCGGTTATGCAGAAGATTTGTCTGGAAGATAAAAGCTCATCGACAGAGTCCGAACACAGTAATATGGCTTGAAGTATTAGGACAGCCCCTTGAAGGAAGATAATTAGAAGCATGTGCTAATTTGATGGTTTGATGGTGAATATGCGTTTACAAGATAATGAAAGAAAATCATGTCTGTCTGGTCTTGCGTCATTAACATTGGTTTTAAAAAAATATCATCCCTGCTAAGGGTTGGGTATTAAGGTTATTAAGGATGTCGCAGGTCAGTGTTAGAAAGTCAATATTAACTATGTTGATCGAGAGAAGTTGCACCCATGCCCCATATTACTTGCTAAGGTCAAAAAGGAATGAAGGGGGATGGGAATATATTGATATTTGTTTGCAGGCGTATGGGATCTATTGATTTGTAGCAAATTCTAAAGATAGTCCCAACTAGGAAAAATAAAGAATCATGTTCGCCCCAAAAAAAATGTACGGTGATTTTGACCCATGTGGCATAGGGCCTAATGATCATTGGACAAATCCTTTGATTTGTAACGAGTTATAAAGGTAGTCTCAACGAGGAAAAATAAATAATCATGTTCAGCAGAATTTTTTTTTTTTTTTTAAAAACAACTGTACAGTGACTATTGACCCATATGCCATAGGGCCTAATTATCAATGTACAAATCATGGATCCATGTGGATAAGGCCTACCAGTCTATAAACTTATATGAGTACATATTAACCATGTCCAACTTAGGAGCAAACTCGGGGATGGGGAGGCTGCTTGAAGATAATGCGACTTTTACATAAGACCTTTGCTTCTGATTATGTTTGTGATAATATCATTTTTTAGAGTCAACCATAATATACCTTGGTGATTAGTTTGCAGGGAACTTGCAAAATATTTGGTTGTTACAGGCACTGCATCTGAGTCTCTATATGGTGCTTTAACCCTGACATAGTTTGTCCTTAATTTCAACTTAATTTAATTGTTGCATGGCCATTTTTTATATGTTTTTTTGATAACTCGGTGCATCATTTACATGTGTCGCTACTTGCTATAAAATGAATACATAATAAGCATCTTTAAACATATCCCACCAATTAGCTATGGACAGTTTCTATCGCAAGACAAAGCTAATTTTTTTACTCATGTTTTCTTTGGTGTCTCAGGAACCAAAGGATTTGTTTGAGACCATCTCCCAATCACTGCTTTCATCTGTTGATCGCCGCTGTTTAAGCTTGCGTTTGTTTCGGCGATTTGGTAGGAAAATCGGACTTGAACAGTGATCAATTGGACTTGAATAGTATTTTGATAAAAAAATGGGTGTTTGTTTTAGCGATTGGTTTTAAGGTAAAAAAAGTCATAAGCCTCAAAATGAAGTTTATTGGAGCTTATGTGCCTATGTGCGTATAAAAAAATATTGATAGGAGTATTTTCATATTTTTGGGGATTAATGGGGTACTCAAAATCACTTCTAATCACAAAAATTCTTTTATGAAAAACGTTCTAAATAATTTTCTCTTTCTTTAGATAGTAATCTTCTGCTAATTAGAGAATACTTTGGACTAAGAGTTTAGGCAAGTTTTGAGTTTTGTTAATATATGATTGTAGAAATGTAGAGAATAATTAATAATTAATCTTAATCAGTTTAGATTTATTATTTTGTTGTTTTATGATTTTATAATCAATTTTTTTTTATGAAAATGTCATAAATTAGTTTCTATATAGTGTTTTTACCCATTAAATTTAGTTCAAATAATTTATTTGGATTATTGGAGGTATTATTGAGATTTTAATCGGTTTATTTTGTTAGATTTTGAGCTATGTGAAAATATGAGTTATGATTTAATATTTAAATTAGAGTTTGATATAATTTATATGATTTAAGCTTGAAGTGCACAGTAAAAAAAAAAATTTTGGAGTGTACCAATTTAAATTAGAGTTTGATATAATTTTATTAAAATTGTACCATTACCAAATTTTCAAAGTTAATTTTTGAGAAAATTGTGAAAAAATCCCTCCGTGTGTAGATATCTTTCTAGGTTCCATTGGCAATTAAGTTGCCAATGAGGACTTTTTTCACAATTATCTCTTCATTTTTTTTTCATTTTTCATAATTTTTTCAATTTTTCTCTCTCAATTAATACAAAAGTCACTTATGCAAAAGTCAAACTAAACATCCTAACTTTTACATAAGTTACTTTAAGTTACTTATCGAATCGCTAATCCAAACATTCATCATTTTACTCAATCTAACTTTTTTCCAATCTTAAGATTCCATAAATTTAAGTAAAAATAAGTTACTTATCCAATCACCAAAACAAACACACCCTAAGTGATTGGGGTAGACATGTCTATGTTGTGTAAGCTTATGATTCTTCTTTACTCTTAGTAGCAGACCATACCTTTATGTAGTGAAAGTACTCATCATTTTGCTTTTACGATTATCGCTAATTGTGATTTGAAATAGATCTCTACGTTTATAGAAGCATATCAAACTGAAATATATGGGCCATTGAAATTAGGGGTGTCCAAAGTATCCCGGTCCCGGTTGTCTGGTCCCTGTCCCGGAATTTTGATCCTGGGAATTTCCCGTCCCGGCCGGGACCGGGATCTAAGGGACCCGAGACTGGGACCTGGACCTGGACCGGTCACATACCTTGTGATCCCGGTCCCGGTTTTTTTATTTTTATTTTTTAAATTTTTTTCTTAAAAACTAAGTTATTGTTTTATTTTTGTATTTTTTTATCCCATAATTTAAGTTATCATTTGATAAAATGTGTATCACATATTTAGTTGGAGTTAAAATATATATATTGTGATACTAATCCTACTATATAGTGTATAAAAATAATAACAAAAATGATTAAGGTGATAATAATAATAATAATAAAATGTTATTCTTCAATTCTAGATCAATTTGTGTGATTATTATAGCCTTATTAGATGTTAAATAATTACTTTAAACACTAGATTATAGAAAATTTAACTAAAATAATAATATTTTTTAAATTTAATTTAAAAAAAAAACCGGGATTTCCCGGTTTGATCCCGGCCTGCCCGGGATTACCGGGATCGGGACCGGGATGCAATTTGCATCCCGGCCAAAAACTGGGACCGGGACGGGGAGTGGTGGATCCCGGTCCCGGTCCCGGTTTTGAACACCCCTAATTGAAATAGCATATACACCATATAAGTAAGTGTTCAATAAATTTGAGAGCTGCATATATAAGATGGTTACTTGTGATATTACTATTAGTTTGAAACATGAAGTTTGCAAGAATATTTGAATAAATTATTATGTTAAACATGCAATTTCTAGATTATATGATTCTGAGATCATTAATTGAAGCCTCCATAAATAGCTAGATCAATACTTATGAGGACAAAGTTTTTATTTTTAGTGTTGGCATATTTTATCTTATATATTGCAGCACTTATACTAGCAAACAAAATTCTCCCAATAAAATTGGCTTATGGTTAAGAGCCATATATTTTCCATCTTAAATGTTTGAATGTGCAATGTTTATTCCTATTAATCCACCACAATGCACATAGAAGGATATTTAAAGAAAGTTGGGATAAAATTGTTGGGTAAGAATATCCTTCTTTTGTTTGTCTCTAAATGAAACAAAAGGGTGTTTCTAAAGGAAACAAATGGATTTAGGAGACTTATACTGCATGATTAGTCTATTGTCATTTGACAAAGTTTTTTTAACATGAGGGATAGAAATTGAATAGCTGGAAAAGAGACAAAAGAGAATGTATTATTACTATCAAATATAGATCATCGAACAATATAAACTAGCAGTCCATTAGGTTTTGCATTCATGAATTATTACATACAATCCGCCAGATGCAATTATTGACATAAATGAGAATTAATAAATCTCAAACTCCAGCTAAAAATGCTCTAATTAGTATAAATGAAAGTGAGACAAGCCCAAAACATGATAGAATAATCGGTTCCAAAAGAAAAGAGAAAGGAGTAAATAGTCATAATGATCATATTGAGGAGGCATGTACTCCAAAAGAGTGTCAAGACATAACTAATTGCTAAACCTCAAAAAAGGTTCAAGTACTTGAAAAGTAATAAAGAGATCTCAATAAGTTATGTTGCAACAAAAAAAGGAACCGAAAAGATAAAGTTGTCAACAAGAATTTCAAAAATGATATCACATGATCAAATGAGGATCTTATACATAAATCTGCCATGCAAAGAAAACAAAAAGATGATAGGCTAAAAGGAAAAATAAAAGGAAAAAGACGCAATGAAAATAAGATCACATTCTTTTTATTTCAAAAAGTATGGACCTATAGTCCAAATACTCGAAAAATAAAGTTATATGTGATATATGAATATTTAAGTGAAAATAAAGATTTTCACAAAGGTCTAATGATGATTATAATGAGATAATTAATTTGTGGGAATGCAATAATTTATGCATATATTATATACTTGGCAATATATAAAAAATAAGCATACATCTATTAGATCTTGTTATATAGCCTATGCATATGGCTCACTAAATCGTGAAGTTTATATGAAAATCTTTGAAGGATCCAAAATACCAGAAGCATATTCAACAAAACATTCAATATATAAAATGTTATGTGATTAAAATGATTTGAGTATATATATGTAATTGATTGAAAAAGTCTATTGAATTTAATAATTTAGAAAAACCATATGTTTTTTTGAATATTTAGATCATGCTAATATTGATTTATTATGTTTTGTTGGTAAAATAAATTTCTTGTAGGTAATGAAACTGAGGTTTGGTATGATAATTTTATATAACTATAATATGATATCATTTTGTTTGGAATCTAGATACAAGATATATATGGTTATTTTCAGAATAACTTTTCGTTGTTATTTTCACTTTGCATAAGGCAAGTTGGTACATTGATAATTGGGTTAAGAGGCAAAATTGCTCTTAAACTTTTCTTAAAAGTGCATCCACCACTATAAATATTTTTTTGATGCAAAAATAACCATGAAAGGGGGGCAAAAGTAACACTACCATTAAAATTAATAAACGACTATTTACTTAAATGTGTTTAAGGGGCAAAATACCCATAAACTTTTATCAAAAGTGCACTCACCACCATAAACTTTTTTTGGATGCAAAAATAACTATAAACTTTCAAAAAGGGGGCAAAAGTGATGGTTTTATTACTGAGTTCAAATGTCATCTTTTAATTGTTCAAGTCTAGGAAAAGAGCATCCTGACTTGTCCATCATAATTCTTCCAAACCAAAAATTTAAAAATCCATCTTCAATGAGATGATGTCGCCGTCCTACTCTCACCAACGTACCAAAAATGGAATTGTTGAGATCGACGGTGCCATGAACGTAGTTGCCAAAATTAAAGAACAACTAAAAGAGGTGAAAAGCGAGAGTGAAAAAGAAGAATGAGAAAGGACAAAAAAAAGATAGAGAAATTTGGGGGGGGGGGGGGTTGCCACCTTTTCTTCTCCCCACTATGCCATCGATCTTACCTCTTCCAATGAAGATAACGTCGCCATCCTATTGTTATCGAGTTGTGATGACAATGGGAAAGAATCTCAACAATTCCATTTATAGCACGTCGATAAGAGTAGGATGGCAATGTTATCTTCATTAAAGATGAGTTTTTCAATTTTTGGTTTGGCAAAATTATGGTGGACAAGTCGTGGTGCTTTTTTCCTAGATTTAAAACAATCAAAAGATGACAATTGAACCCAATAAGAGAATCGTTACTTTTGTCCTCTTTTTAAAAGTTTATGGTTACTTTTGCATCCAAAAAATATTTTATGGTAGTAGGTGCACTTTTGAGAAAAGTTTACGGGTAGTTTTGCCCTTTAAACACTTTTGAGTAAACAGTTGTTTGTTTGTTTTAACGGTAGTGTGACTTTTGCCCCCTTTTTGAAAATTCATGGTTACTTTTGCACCATTTTTGAAAGTTCATAATTATTTTTGCACCCAAAAAAAATTATGGCGGTAGGTACACTTTTGAAAAAAGTTTAAGGGTAATTTTGCTCATTAATCCTTGATAACTTAACATATTCAAAAGATATGTTAGAGAAATATATTGTCGGAATACATTTTGATATATCATTTGATGGTAATGAATCAAGAATATATGGTTTGGCTAAAGGGAAGATGTGCTAAAATGGCATTGCAAATAATCCACTTGAGAAATCAACATACTCTATTGAGATTAAAGGGCGAAAAACAAGTTGTCATCCAGGGAGTAAAAGTGATGTTGTCATGAGAAGTAAATATGATATTATTATCAGATGGAGTAAGGATCATGTTGCACTCTTTTTTTCTTAACCAATGTTTTATCCCATGAGGTTTTCCTGGTAAGGTTTTTAATGAGCTAACTACAATATGTATTGTGTATTCCTTTTCCTTCACTAGATTTTTGTCCCATTGAGTTTTTCCTAGTAAGGTTTTAATGAAGCATAATATTTGGTTTAATGAATATTCAATTGGAAGTGTTATAAATATTATAATATAAGTGTGGATTTTCATAACCTTTTAAGAGATACTTTTTGGAATTCTATACTTAAAGTCATATAACCGATGACATGAATGGCTTAGTGGGGGGTTTTTTATGATTAATGTAAATAACCTACAAAAAAGTTACAGTCTACAATTACGTAGATTTACTCTTTTATTGTAACTCTTGTAATGTAAATTAAAGATTTGGGGCCTATAAATAGTATGCATGTGTCAAAGATTATAAGCTTGAAATAAAATAAGAATAACTCCCTCTTTACTCTCCAATACTCTCTTGTATTTTTTCATCTCCCTTATCTCAATTTCTCTTGTATTTTCTAATGTTTACAACAAGCATACTTTTTATTTGGAAAACAATTGGGCTTCATGTCAATATTTTACAATAGGGTAAAGGTACAATTTTAACAATAATGTTTTATATCAGGAGCAACTGGCACTATTAAGTTTTTAAGGGTGCTAAAATACACATCAACATCACAAATTGGGGCAATTTTACCAAAGGTGTTAACTTTAAGAAAACGGATGTTTAGTGGGTCCCATATGATGTACGCTTGTCATTTGTTTTTCCCTTTGACCGTCTAAAAGTCATGCCTTAGCGATAGTTCTTCCTCTTCCCTACATCGCGCGAGCCTTCCCATCCTGGTCACTATATCGGTCACTCCGGTGAGCCTTCTTTCTACATAAGGGAAGACTCAAAGGTCAATTAAAAGATGAAATTACATATTCATTCATCAATCACTACCTTACTTTAACAAGTAAAATATCTCACGATTCACGATCATTCTCATTACCATAAACCAAAAACGAGAAATTAATTCAAACCTATGCAGCAATGGGAACAATGACGCTTAAAGGATTCGGAGTTCAGAAAAGGGATCTTTGTGCTGGACTAAAACCTTAGCAGGAAAACTATTTTAAATTTTGTTATGCAAATTATGTTGAAATCTAACAAATGTGCACAAAAAGCCTCAACACAGATTAAATATTTAAACGCAGGTTGTCAAAATTTTTAGATCTACTAGCATGAAATGATAGAATTCAAAATCACAACCGCTTTTAAGATCTACTTTCATGAATAAATCTGAGAAGATCAAGACCCACGGCCACCATTAAAGACGCGAGAAGAAGGTCTGAACCTGGCCCAGATTATGCAAATTTCTCGCTTCAAGAAGACCCCTTGAGGTTATCATGACCTTCATCGTCACCCAACATCATCCCCTTGGACGTTCAGCAGCTCGACGATATTCCTTCTTTCACTAAAGCCCTCGCCACCAAGATGAGACTTGCGTTTAAACAACTTCTTAATCAGCTTTAGCTATCGGTCTCTACTATCGTCTCCAATGCTGAGTTGGCATGGCAGCCAATGTGGCAAACCTTAGCAATATTTCGGTGGCTCTTTTGTGGACAACTTCGGCGTCATTCTTCCAAATTTTCCGGCATCTAGATGTCTTGGTGGTCGACTGGTCATAGATGGGCTAAGGCCGAGACGTGAGTGTGTGACTTTCTATCGATCAAATGATAAGTGGACATCATATGGGACCCATTAAAACTAAAGTAACGTCCGTTTTCTCATTGTCAAGGCTTTTGGTACAATTGCCCCCAATTATAATGTTTATGTGTATTTTAGTACCCTTAAAAATTTAATGGTGCCAGTTGCTCTTGACATAAAACATTATTATTAAAATTGCACCTTATCCCTTTACAATAAAAACGGTCGAGTTTTTGCTGGGGGTGAGGTAGATAGGACCGTGTTAGCCCAAGAAAAAAAAGAAGAGCGGTAGATAAGATAGTAGTGGAGAGAAGCGGTTCCGCACGGCATTCTCGTTCTCGACTCTCTGGCATGAGGAAGAAGCCCTACCGCCCATCGCCACCTCTCCTTTCCTTGCTCCTCGCCACGGTCTATTGGTCAGCTTCTTTGTCGTCCTCTCCTTGTCGCTCTCAGGCGCTCAGTCCGATAATATTCTTCTTCAGGTTCATGATTCATTTCCCATCTTTCCTTCCAATTTGTGATGCAGATCTGCCTTTGGTTTTTTCTTCCTTCTTGTCTATACTTAGTTAATATGTGAGTGTTTTTTTTATTAATGTCTATTGGCATGCGGTGCTAAATTATTTTCATCTGAATCATCGCCTTTTTTTTTGTTAATGCGTTGGTGCCATCAGTTGAAATCGGACTTGATGTGTTCGAAATAAAATAGATTTATTCTTTAGACTGGATAAAGTTCAAGTTTTCCAGATATTTTGATTTTGATTTGAGGAACTGCTTCTGTAAAACTTGCAGGAAGTCTAGACCTATCCATTGTTTGTTATTCATGATGTTATAGATATAGTTAATTTTGAGTTTGGACACACATTTGTTCCTTAGATTTCACATTAATGGTTCGAATGCAATAGTTTTATAAATTTTTTTTCTTTTGATATCCCCTTTCTTTATCTTTATAATTTTCAGAATTTTCAGAACCGCATTTGCATTATTTATTAGATTAAATGGAAAGATTAGTTTAGTGAAGTTTAGGTTAAATTAAAAGAGCTCTTGAAGATAGGTATCTGTTAAATATTAGCACCGTCTCTGTGATTAGCATGATATAGTTGACACTCATACATGTGTCTCTCCATCAATCACTCACAGCACCTACCGTTTTGTCTATGACTTTTGTTCATTCTATTTTCTGTATTTGCCTATATATAGTGTAATCTCTAAAGCATTTGATATCAATGAATAACATGAGCTCTTAAGTTCATGGTATCAGAGCGTGTGGTTCCTAAGAGGTCCGGTGACCAGTGAAACGTGAGAGAGAGACGTGACAGGGGGAAAACAGGAGAGGGGACGGTGTGCTTGATCTCCCTCATGGCAACGCGTTAGAGCACACCGCCTACCCAGAGAGATGCGGATGGTGCCGATCGGTACAACCCCGGAGAATGGCGGCGTAGTCACATATGCTAGAGCGTGACCCCACTCGCCGCCATCTACAACAGTTTTTTCCGGTGACCTTTTTAAGCCAGAATGGATCCTTCTGTTTTTAATCCTCGTTCTGGTTCTTTTTCCACAAATCCTGGAGCCTACCCAATGGCACTAATGTCTGATACTAATTTTGAAACTTAAGATACATCTTTTCATTCGTCCACTACTAGTTAAACGGTGATGGCCTCAGAACTCTCCGATAGTCAGATTATGGCTATTAACCATAGGTTCAATGGACAGAATTACCTCTAATGGTCTCAAACCGTGTTAAGGTATCTTCGTGGCAAGTGAAAAGAGAAGTATATCAATGGAGCAGCACCTCAGCCTGCCCCCGATGACACCTATTTTGATACATGGTTTGCTAAAAACAATCAAGTTATGAGTTGGTTGTGCAATTCCATGACTGATGACATCAGTGAAAGATATCTTCTCACAACTACTGCAAAAGAAATCTAGGATGAGGTAAAACAAACTTACTCTTCTCTTGATAACACTACTGCTTTAATTCACCTGAAACGACAACTTCGAGATCTGAGACAAGGTAACTTTACAGTTACTGATAATTATAAAGCGTTGCATAAACTATAGCAACAACAAGATATCTTAGAATCACTTCTATAGGAGACTACCAAAGATACCCAATTATATAAGAAGACAATGGAAGAAGGATGAATATATGACTTCCTCCTGGGACTCAATGACTCATTTGAAGAAATAAGAGGCTGTATCATGGGCTTGAAACCCTTGCCACCCCTGTTTGAAGTAGTCAACCATGTGCAATTCGAAGAGAGCAGAAAGCTCTTGAATCAAGGTGGCTTTAGCTCAATTGAAAGGTCAGCCCTGGCAGCAAAACAACCACAAGATGAACGGAGAAATAAATGGTGAAATTATTGCAAGAAGAAGGGCCACACCAAAGAATAATGCTGGAAGCTTCATGGAAAATCAGAAATTAATAAACAAGGCCATCTCTCTTCCTCGGAGCCAAAAATTGAAAATAATGATTCTCTGACTAAAGAGGAACTGTAGATGTTTCGCAGGATGCTAGACAGACAAAATAAGTTTAACTCTATGCCCGGCATCAACCTTGTACAATTAGGTAACTCTATTATAGCTCTAAATAATATACGAGCTAGTGAGAATGCTTGGATTGTTGATTCAGTAGCAACTGATCACATGACTGGTAACCGCACATTGTTTTCAACTCTTAAACTGATCCATGAGAATCTTAGAGTCAAAGTTGCTAATGGCCTCTACACTTCAGTTGAAGGAATTGGCATATCCATTCTCTCTAATTCCCTGAAACTTCACAATGTCCTATTTATGCCCACACTCACTGTCAATCTTATATCTGTGAGTAAATTAACTAAGGGTCGATTGTGCCGAGTCATGTTTGATAACGATATTTGTGCTTTTCAGGGTTTAAAATCGATGAAGAGGATTGGAATTTCTAGAAAATGGGATGGACTGTTCTACCTTGAAGAGTCAAACTTAAGATCCAGAGATGCAAGGAAGGCAAGAAGAGCACTGGTTAGCTCTAACTCACAAAATCATGATGTAAACTTGTGGCATTGTCGTTCGGGTCACCCTAGTGTTGATTATGTGAACCATTTATTTCTGAATTTATTCAATAAAAATTATGTTCCTTTTCATTGTGAAACTTGCCAAGTTGCAAAACAAACCAGATCTTCCTATCCTAAACAACCTTACAAACCTTTCTCGCCATTCACGCTAATCCATAGTGACATTTGGGGTCCTGCTCGAATAAAAACCCTCACTAATGCTAGATGGTTTGTTACTTTCATAGATGATCACACCAGAACCACATAGATTTATTTAATGAAAGACAAATTTGAAGTAGCCAAGTTCTTTCAAAACTTCTATACCTTTGTGCGCACCAATTTAATGTGTCTATTAAGGTATTATAAAGTGACAATGCCAAGGAATATATGAGCAACATTTTTAGCGAGTTTTTTGACCAACAAGGAATTCATCACTAAACCTCCTGTCTATATACTCCTCAACAAAGTGGAGTAGCTAAGCGAAAGAACCGTCACTTGTTGGAAGTAACCCGAACCTTACTAATGGAACGAAATGTTCTTAACATTTTTTGGGGTTAAGCCATACTACTGCGGCTTATCTCATTAATCATTTGCCTTCCAAAGTCCTCAAATATGACACCCCTATCCAAAAACTACTAGATAACTTTCTAAGTTGCTCAATTATCACTTATTTGCCTCCTAAGGTATTTGGTTGTGTTGTCTATGTTCACAAAAATAATGGAAACAAACTTGGTACTCGTGCTGATAAATGTCTCGTTCTTGGTTACTCTCCTACTCAAAAAGGGTACAAACGCTACTGTCCAACTTCCAAGAAGCTTGTTATCTCTAAAGATACAGTCTTCTCAGAAGGAGATGCATATTATCCCAAATTACCTATTCAGGGGGAGTACATTGAAATTGAATGGCTTATTCCTAATAAACCTGAATCATCATTGCCACAACCTAATCTTATACCCATCATTGACTCCGTACCTTCCACAAGCTAACTTATTCCTACCCAACTTGATCATGAACCAGAACATCTTCCACCTTAACTTGAACCAACACCTAATGAATCAGAACCAACACCTAATGAATTAGAAACAAATGTTGAGATCATTTCACAAATGGATATCGAACCACAAGGTGATGAAGGGTCCAGACGACAAGATCAAGATGAACCAAACAATGGTAGAACTATCTCTCCCATTCAAAGGAATGACCATGACTCTAATTCGGGATTAAACCCTGAAGAATTTGGTTGGCCTATTGCATTAAGAAAAGGGGTAAGATCTTGTACTCAGCATCCAATTCAACGTTTTGTCTCATATGGTAACCTGTCTACAAAAATGTAAATTTTTGTTGTAAACAGTGCACAGATTAAAATCCCAAAAACATTTCAACAAGCTATAGCTATCCGAATTGGAAATGAGCTATAGAAGAAGAGTTGAGGGCACTCAAGGAAAATAAAACGTGGGAGATTACAACTCTTCCGAAGGGAAAGAGTTGTAAACATTTCAACAAAAATGTAAATTTTTGTTGTAAACAGTGCACAAATTAAAATCCCAAAAATATTTCAACAAGTTATAGCTATCCGAATTGGAAATGAGCTGTAGAAGAAGAGTTGAGGGCACTCAAGGAAAATAAAACTGGGAGATTACAACTCTTCCCAAGGGAAAGAAGCCAGTAGGATGCAGATGGATCTTCAACCCAAAATTCAATCCCGATGGTAGTATCAATAAATACAAGGCAAGACTTGTTACAAAAGGATACACCCAGACATATGGAATTGATTTTCAGGAGACATTTGCTCCAGTAGCCAAGCTTAATGCAATCTAAATACTTCTATCAATTGCAGCCAACTTGGATTGGTCGTTGCACCAATTAGACGTGAAGAATGCTTTTCTGAATGAAAACTTGGAAGAAGTTTACATGGAGATTCCAGATGGAATTTTAGCTTCTAACAACTCTGTGTGTAAACTCAACAAGTCATTGTATGAACTTAAGCAATCTCGTGCATGGTTTGGGAGATTTACCAAAACAATGAAAAGACTTGGGTATACTTAGGGACAAGCAAATGACACATTGTTCACCAAACCTGTCAATGGTAAAGTCACCATCTTGATCGTCTATGTTGATGACATGGTCATTATAGGAAATGATGAAGAATCCATTGCTTATTTAAAATGGGACTTGTCAACTGAGTTTTAGGTAAAAGATCTTGGACAAATAAGGTATTTTCTAGGCATGGAAGTGGCAAGAACTAAACAGGGCATCAATGTATCTCAGCGAAAGTATACTCTAGATCTGTTGCATGAAACTGGAATGCTAGGGGCACAACCTAAAGGAATACCAATGGAAGAAGGTTGTTACTTAGAAATCAAACCAAATGGTGTTCCAGTCAATCTATAATGGTACAAAAGACTTGTCGGTAAACTCATATATTTGACCCACACATGTCCAGACATTAGCTATACAGTTGGAATAGTAAGTCAATTCATGCACCAGCCACAAGAAGAACACATGGCAGGTGTATACAGAATCCTAAGCTATTCAAAGCTTAATCCTGGAAAAGGAATCTTCTTTAAGAAATGCACTACCAGAGATATTGAAATATACACTGATGCTGATCATGCAAGGGATAGAGAGACTAGAAGATCATTCTCAGGATATTGCATATATGTATGGGGAAATCTGGTTACATGGAGAAGCAAAAAACAAACTGTAGTGTCACCAAGTAGTGCGGAAGCCGAACTGAGAGCTATTAATTATGGAGTACGTGAAGGACTTTGGGTCATTAGATTATTGAAGGAGTTGGGAATTCCATATGAAGGACCAATACAGATTTGGTGTGACAACAAAGCCATCATTGAAATGGTCAAGAACCCAGTCTATCATGATAGAACAAAATATGTTGAGATAGACAGACACTTTGTTAAAGAGAAAATTGAAGCAGGCATCATGAAGTTATCCTACATCAGATCTGAAGACCAAATTGCAGATGTACTGACAAAATCGTTAAACAGGACTACATTTGAAAAGTTTCTGTGCAAGCTGGGTATGATTGACATATACTCTCCAGCTTGAGGGGGAGTGTTAAATATCAGCACCGTCTATTAGCATGATATATTGACACTCATACATGTGTCTCTCCGTCAATCACTCACAGCACCTACCATTTTGTCTCTGACTCTCGTTCATTCTATTTTCTGTATTTGCCTATATATAGTGTAATCTCTAAAGCATTTGATATCAATGAATAAAATGAGCTCTTAAGCTCATAGTATCCATACATTTTTGTAGAATCCAAGTTGGGTTTTCTCTATTCCTGCATATTTTTTCTGCCAGTGGAATTTCGTCCTTCCTTATTTTCTGCACATGTCTTTCAATTATTTGAAAATCATCAATTGATGATCAAGAAATGAAGAGGATAGATGCCTTATTGAATACATCAATCAACTATTATCTGCACTTAGTGGAGTAAGAGCCTTCAAGGTCACTTGATCTTTCCTGAAATGTGATTGATTTTGGATGATATTAATGGTTCTTGAGTTTCAAATTATTTGGTTTTATTTACTATTTATTAGGTTAGAATTGAGAAATTGGATTTGAAGACTGCAAATGTCAGGCATTTTGTTTATTTAGGAACTTTCAATATGACTTGAGTTTTCCATAAAGTTAGCTTATGCTATTTCAATTCTTTTCTGTATAAGCATGTTGCTTTTCAGCCAGTCATTTACCTTTGCAATTTGATATCACATGGATATATGAACTTTAGTTGAAAATCAGTTGTACTATCTCCACTTTAGTGGAAATTCAGTTGTACTAACTTGCAGCTTAAAGTGAGTTTATTTTATATTGATATGCTAACTGTCCTATCTTGTATTGTCAAGGTAAATTATTCTAATGTTGAATGAGGTTGAATCTTTATTGTAAGCTTGATTTTTTTGGGTTAATTCCTTCTTTCCTAATTTAGTCCCCTTTTTTGGCTTAATTGTTATAATTGTCCCAACCGCGTCGTCATCAATAGAGAAGAACATGGAAAAGGATGGAGAAGTTGATTTATGCTCAGCTTGTCAGGTTGTGAGATTCTAAAGAATGTTCAATCATTGATTCAACAAACGATTGTTATTTGATCAAACAAAGTGAGGGTAGTGATGGTGTTGAAATGACGCCGGTTTTTGAAGATGTAGGTCGACCGAATCACCAAAGTCCTGCTCTTTTGGGTACCAACTTCAAAGTGATTGGTTCCTGCATTTATACAATCGGTGGGATCAGTATCAAGTCTGGCCATCCATATTGTGTCAACAATAAAGATTCCAATATGGTACATTTTATAGACACCCGTAATCCAAAAGATGGTTGGAGGACTTGCTGTACTTTACCATTCATAATAAGTTATTGTCAATCTGCTGTAGTCGACGATCAGTGGTTGTATATGTTTGGTGGTAAACGCCGTAATGTCTATCCTCCTCTGGATTATACTTGGGGTTATGCTGTCAATGTTAATGACAACGAACAAGTAAGAAAAATTAACCCACTCAGTAATTCGATTGGTTTCCCAATTTTTGCCACTTGTTTATCCCCTGGCACACTTGTTGCCTATATGGTAGGAGAAAGCAGTTGGTATCAACTAGATTGCTAGAATAACACTTGGACTGTCTATCAGGAGGATTCACCTTACCCTTCAAGATGGTTGTGTGGTTGCATCACTATTGTGGATGATGGGATTCTTTACATGTATGATATGTATGGCATGCAATTGACTTCCTACAATATTCGCAACAAAAGGGAACTTTATGTGGTTGCCCTTCCCAATTCCATTTGGTTTCCTCACCACCTTTTTGTCAAATTCATTGTCCTTTCCAAGAATAGGTTCTGCATCATGTGGCATATGTGTGTGGGTGTTAATAAACTCGACATTTCTTACATAAGATTCTCAGTGTCTGGTCATCTGCCTAAGCCCACTTTTGATGTTGATGAGAAGCGAATTTTCCCTGTTGTTGGCGACAATCTCCTCAATGTTGTGGTAGTGTAAGTTGGCCTAAATTTGAAGTTAACCTAGAAATATATTTTTGAATTTTCTTGTACTTCATGTCTGCATTCTCTCTTTTTATTTTTTATTCTTTTATATCTCATATGGCTTTGATTCTTTCTTCCGCATATTTCTATGTTCAATGTTGACTGATCTTATTTATGTTTACAGTGATCTACATTATGATGAGGTAAACAGCTTGAGCTCCAATAGTAATGTCGTACATGAGTAATAGAAGGAATTTAGATGAGATATGTATGGCAAAACAAGGTTATCAAATAGGGATACGAATCAAAAAGCCTATTTTCAGAATCGTAAATTGTAAGATTCATGATCAATTTTAAGGATGATATTAATATAATTTTCACATAAGAAAACATCAAAGGTTTGTACATATTAGCATAGGAAAATAACACTTCAGGAAAGAAAGAAATAAAAAATAGAATTTTGATTGGGATAAATAACAGGGAATAAGGGACAATTATATAAATAAAAGGAAATTCTTAAATAACTTTGGACAAAATAAAAAAAAACAAAAAAGGGGTTTTCTTAGAAACGCAACCTAGTTCACCTAGAATCGCAAGAATAACTAGTATTGTGCGATTCCTACGATTTTGGATTGTATCGCTCCTCGAATCGCAAAATACATAAGTAAGATACATCAATAGATTTGTATCTTTTCTACCTATTTTTGAATTGAATCGATATTCATTAGATTCTGATAACCATATGGCAAAACACTTGAACATGTTTGTGTGGAAGCAATGGAAAAAGAAATTTGCAAACTGGCAAGTTTATGTTCATGTATTCATTTTACTTTTAGAGCTTCTTGCCATATTTTGTCATACCATGAACACCCCCTGGAAAGAGAAGAGGGTCTCATCCTTGTTTAATTTATGTGGTTCTTATGCTTTTGAATGCCACAATCTGTCTGCTTAGCTGTAAATGACAAAATGAATGCTAGCCTCTCCTCTTAAACATACTCTATTGTTAAAATTAACATAAAAATGGAGGGATGATGATATGGAGGTGAAATGACGAACTTTTAGGTTAGTTGTAGCTTCTTCATTTGTTTTGTCAATCTTTTTCAAAGTGTTTTGTTATAGTTGAATCGAACATGATAATGATGCAGCTGTAGACTGATTTGTGCAAAATCAGACTTTACTGCACAAGGCAAGTAAAAGGTGTAAGCCCTGCTTTTAAACACGTAATTATAATTCGATAATGTATAATAGATCGGATTAGAGACCATCGGATGATTTAAAATCATTTTAACTTCCTACTTTACAGTAGGTTTTTCACAAAAATATTTCAAAACCCTTTTTCTATCCTGGTCTCAATTTCTATATTCGAATATAATTATTTATGTAGTTAATATACATTCATTTATATCAGAGTGTGTAATCAAATTTCCGGCAACTCCTGGGTTCCATACATACATCAACTAAGTGTTTGTAAGTCTCTCTAGGGGATTACTTAACTAAGCTTCAGTACAATAATATTTACATCTCAAAATATACAGTAATCCCAGGTTCAAAATGGATAACCAACATCTCCAAAATCAAATATACCCCTAAAGGGTCCTAATCGCTCCGGGTTGCCCGCTTCTCCTTTGAGCCACATGCCTTGTCTGAAATGTTAGTCATTGGAAAGAATGAGATTCAAGAGAATCCCAGTAGTAACAAATCACATACACAATGTGTAAACACAAAGTATGTATGTAAATCATAATCAACAACATCAGCAGCAACACAAGATACATGGATTACACCACAAACGACAGCACTCACAGCTGTATACACAATGCGACAGCTCTTGCTGTAATCACAATATCGACAGCTTATGCTGTAATCTCAATCATGACAGCTTACGCTGTTATCACAATAATGACAGCTTACGCTGTAAACAATAGCTTCCACTGTAAATAACAGCTATCACCAGCTGTAACCGCAGCAACATCAGATATCATCACAAAATAGTGATACAACACACATACAGTGCATTACACATAGTATAAGAGAAAAAGTCACTACTGGTCCTTTCTTGATGTTTTTTGATACTGTGGGCTCTCGAGGACGGCAAATATCAAATCCTATAAACCAAGTTAGGGACAACCCGTCAATCTCTTTTCCAAGTTCTTAATTCTATAATACTTTAAGTTGGTTATCATTAAAACTCTTTAGGTGACTATTATAGGTTTAAACATATGCCTAAAGGGTTGGGAGAAACTACCCCGAAGATCCTCCTTCTTGGAAGAATTTTTGATTTTTGGCTGGCTCACTCGAGTGATGGAAGTCTCACTCGAGTGATACCCCCAATTGCACTCAAGCACCAGCGAGTAAGACACAGGAAGTGTTTGCCCAAGAGCAACCCTCAAAATATTTCTCACACTCACTTGCGTACAAGAAGGTTTACTCGAGCAATGACTTCAAGTGCACTCGAGCACCAAGAAGTGAGACCCAACGAGTAACTACCCGAGAGCAACCATAAACTCCCAAGTCTTAAACTGACTCCCTCACTCGAGCATGTCTATGCTCACTCGAGTGGGATCATATCTCACTCACAAGTCAGGAAGTGTGCTCGCAGCTTCTGCCTGAAGACTTAACCAAAATTCCCAGAATTTCATGTCGTGCTCGAGTGAGATCCTCCCTCACTTGAGTGATGCCTATCAGATGCCAAATCACAACAACTGATATGGTTTTCCAAAATTGACCAATTTGCTACCAATGGTCCTAAGACTTGTTCTAAAACTCATTCTCACTCATTTTAACACAAGGAACCCATTGGTAAACCTAAAACAACCAAACTCCCACTCAAGCAACACATTCCCATCTCTAGGTTCCAAAATCACCCAAAACCACAATTTTCCAAACTTCCTCTTTTCAAATCCAAACCAAAACCATTGACTCCTATACACTATTTGGCATCTATTTCACTACATTACATCACTTAGTTCATATCTTCTAAAATCACAAGAAATCCGGGCAAAAATCCAGAATTTACAAAACCAAACTAATGGCCAAAACAATTATACCAAAATGCATTAAATGTTTACCTCTTAAGCTTGTTAAAATCAGAACCTTGATTCCACCAACTTTTAAATTTGTTCAACTATTAAACACCACTTTTCAAAATTCTGAAAGCATGGCAAGGAAGCCCTTAGCACCATGAACAACTTTAATAAACATAATATAAGCATTTGAAGGAATTCACTTACCTAAAACCAAGCTTTTCTCTTTTTCTTTCTTGGTTAGCTTGGGACGGAAATGGAAGTGAGGAGAGAGATGAGAGAGTGAGAGGATGATGATGAAATTTTCGCTTCACACATACACACACATAACCAACTTGACAAGGGAAGAGAGAGGGAAAATTATTTGACTTTTTGACTTCAAATCCAATGGCTTTCATTTGACCACATGGCACAATCTCATCCTTCCTTATATGAATTCATATAACACATGAACAAGCACTTCCAATTTCTTAATCACAATAATAACCATTGGTCTCAATTACTAGGGAGTTTTCTCTCCGGTAACTGACCAGTCGATTGGTAAATTTATCATTTTGTACTTGATTATCACAATACTTACTAAACCATCACTAAGCACTTTTACATCATATTACACAACATATACTTCAAAAGTTCTTAATTATCATTAATTACATCACTTTGAAGCTATTTATCCTTGATTACAATTCAAGATATTACAAAAGGCAATAGAAGTATAGTGAAAATCACGACAAACTCAAGCTTACTCGAGCATAAATGAAGCGGGTTAATATAATGTTTGGTTCTTAAAGGTTACCTTCATTTTGGTTTTGGTTCATGTAGTTTTAAATTATAGGTTTTGGTCATTGTAGTTTTTTTTTCCGTTAAAACCATTAGTCCCTATAATTTAATAAGGACTTTGACTAGGGGTTTTCATAGGGTCCGGGTCCCGGTAGCTGTGGGACCAAAAAATCCTTGTCATACCAGAACCGAGAATACCGAGATCAAGGCAAGGCTTCTGGAATCCCGGTCCCGCTATCATATATTTTTTTTATAATTAAAAAATGTTTTTTTATTTGAAATTTCACTACCTTCCTGTCTCAACTCTCTACTCTCCCCTCTGGCTCTCTCAAGTCTTAATCATGCCCTGCCCTTACCGACACCCACTCACCCCCACCTTGCTATCGGCCTATTGCTCTCTTTCTTCTTCAGCTTGGAGTTGGAGCCTTTGATGCCTCTTCGTCTTCGTGTAAGGGTCGCCATTACAGTTAGCCTCATCATCACCTTTCCAGCCTCGCTGTCTTACAGTCCTTGCTCGCCATCGCCTTTCCAATTCTAGCCTCGTGGTCGCCGTCTCGTCCCAACTCGTCTTGTTCAGGTGAGTTGATTTCTAACTCTTTCTTTGCTTTCCTTCTTTACTCGATTTATGCTTGTTCAGCATATGGGAATTTGTCAATTTGGGAAGAGATTTGGTTTACTTTGTTTGCTCGATCTTTGCATTCTTTGCTCAATTTATACGTTACTTGAAGTGAGTCAAGAAAATAGATATGGTATTGATTTGAATACCTTTTTCAACTTGAGTTAGGGGCTATAATTGGTATGGCCATTGCACAAGTGCACAAGCTGCTATCCATTTTGTTATCTTTTTGTGTTGTCGAGTCGTTATTTTTGGCATAGGCTGTAGTAAGCAATATTGACAGAATTCTTTGTGTGCATTAAAGAAGGTTATGGTGGGTGATAAGTTGTAGCTTTCCAATTCATTTATTGTTGTAATATTTCTATTTAATGCTTACTAACAAATGGTGAAAAGATCTAGAAATTTGGCTAATAGTACTACAAGTGCCAATGAAGAAAGTGTCCAAGCAACTCCAAGTACAATAGAACAAGAAGCTAGGGAAGCAAACGCAAATGCTGAAGCAGAAGTCGATTTAGAAGGAGATAAAAGACCAGGGAAAAAGAAAAAAATTAAGTATTTGGGACCATTATGGGAAGGTATAAATCTGCCCAACTACTGAAAGTCACACAGCCAAGTGTAATTATTGCCCAAAAGAAATTCATACCAAACAAGGGACTTCTGGGTTGTGGAGACATTTAGAGATATGTCCTAAAAATCCAAACAAAGCAAAGAAGAAGAACCAATCTTTGTTTACGACTCAGATATGGTCCTCTAATACTAATATATGACTTCTCATGTATTCAGTCAAGAGCGATGTAGAAGAGGTGTTGCAAAGTACATTATATTGGAGGAGAGGTCTTTTCGAATTGTGGAATCTATTGGTTTCAGATTGATGAGGAGTGATATAGAACCCGACTTTAAGGTCCCCTCATGATCGACTATTACTAGAGATTGCTACAAGTTGTATCTTAAAGAGGCGGCGAAATTGAAAAAGTACCTTGAGACTACAAAAGTTTGAGTATCCTTTATTACAGATATTTGGACTTCAAATCAAAATGCAAATTATATGTGCCTGACTGCACATTGGATTGACAAGAGTTGGACATACCAAAAGCGAATATTGAATTTCTATGTAGTTGAAAACCATAAGGGTGAAACCATTGTAGATGAAATTTAGAAATGCCAGTTGTCTTGAGGGATTGATAATGTGTTTACTTTCACTGTTGATAATGCTTCTTCCAATGATAGTGCATTGTCAAGGTTGAAGTCCGTTTTCAAACATTGGAATAGTTTAGTATATGATGGGGACTTTATGCACTTAAGGTGTTGTGCACACATTTTAAATTTGATTGTTTATAATGGTGTAAAGGATATGCATGAGTCAATTGAAGCCATTCAGAATGCCATTAAATATGTAAGATCTTCTCCTTTAAGGTTTCAAAAGTTCAAGGCGCTTGTGGAAAAAAGAAAGTTGAGTCAAAGGGTTTACCAAGCTTGGATTTTCCTTCAACTAATCGTGGTTCTTCTTTGTATGCCATGGCTAACAGTATGAAGAGCAAATATGATAAGTATTGGGATCGGTTTCAAAATTTCAATCATTTGTTGGTGATTGCAGTAGTGCTTGATGTAATATCCTGATTTGTGATTAGGGCTGATAACTCTGATAATCATTGTAATTAGTGTAATTAAGCACTATGGGAATTTATGTAATGTGAAATTGGAATAAAGATGTGTGGTATTTAAGATCAAGGGTTGAGATCCATTGATAATGGGTCGGAATCCTATGCTTTGTGCTTATGTGAGCTCTATGAAGGAATGTGTAGGATGACGACATGTGGCATGGTAGAAGCCATTGGATAGAGCACAAAAAGACAAAAAGCCACTTTTCCTCTCTTCTCTCTCTCCTATTCGGTGGTGTGTGTAGGGCTAGAGGAGGAAGTGTGTACTATCATCATCATCATCATTCCATATCTCATTTTCTCTCTCTTCCTTCCTCCATTTTCGCTGAATCAAGCTTGGAGAGAGAAAGGAAAAGCTTGAATCTTGGTGAGTTATGATTCTCTAATGCCTTAATCCTCTTCTTTAATATTGTGTGTCTCATTGAGAGCTATATTGTGGTGGTTGTAGGGTCTTGAATAGTGTTGATTTGGGCATTGAGTCGAAATTGAGAGTTGAGGAAACAAGATTCTGGATTGAGCAAAGTGAAGAGGTAGGCATGTAGAGCATTTTAGTATGTTGTTTGTGATCTTTGGCTAAACTTGGTAAAATCTGGAAAATTTGACCTAATTATGCCAAATGATGAAATGTGGATTTTATAGGGTTTGATAGTGGAAATGATTTAATG
This sequence comes from Inga laurina, assembly GCA_963855925.1. Classification (NCBI taxonomy): domain Eukaryota; kingdom Viridiplantae; phylum Streptophyta; class Magnoliopsida; order Fabales; family Fabaceae; genus Inga; species Inga laurina. The sequence continues at coordinate 27,763,330 of OY979703.1, read as the reverse complement.
TTGAGCTATTTGATTGTTGGATATAATCTGGAAGATTGGGATTAAGTTGAATGAAATTTGGATAATGTGTATCATAGAGACCTTAGTGTTTGATTGTGGTCAAAGTGGTTTTTGGAGTGTTTTTGGAGTTGCCATTGTATTTCCTAGTTAGTGCTTGAAATGTATGAGCTTTGAGAAGAGTTTGGGAACCATTGGGCATAATTTTGACCATCTGGCGTTTTCTGGTTTTTCTGCATTTTTGGGTCTCTGATACACATCACTCGAGCAGAGGAAGAACGTGCTCGAGTGATGCGTGAGTTTTTCCCTTTGTGCTTCGGGTTTCATCTGGGTTTTATGAATAATGCTCGAGTGCAGCTCTTTGTGCTCGAGTGAGCTTGGATCTGCTCGAGTGATGGTGCGAGTCCAGAGTGGAGGGTTTCTTTCGGGTCTTCACTTGCTGGTGGACGCCATGAGTGTGCTCTGACACTCGCGAGCATAGCCTTCTCACCCGAGCACTGGGGATCATGCTTGAGTGAGATTGTGCCTCAGGTGGGAGTGGTGCTTTCGGGTTCTCACTCGCGGGTATAAGGTGTGTGCTCAAGTGCAAACGGCTGTGCTCGAGTGATCTAGTTCTTGGAGAGCTTTGGGTGCTCTCGGGTCCTCACTTCCTGAACTTCACTCGCGGGTGCTCAAGTGAGGCATTTGGCCTTGTGCTCGAGTGAGGTTCAGCGTGCTCGAGTGAGCCAGTTCCTGGAAGTTTCTTTGTGCTCTCGGGTGCTCACTCGCAGTCTCACTTTCTCTTATGCTCGAGTGATGTCCGTACTTGTGCTCGAGTGAGAGCATCTGTGCTCGAGTGAAACTGCCAAAAATCAATGTTTTGCCTTCGAAAAAGGGGGTCTTTTGGGTAGTGTCTTCCAACCCTTTAGGCATATGTTTAGGCCTCTATTAGTCACCTAAAGAGTCCTAAATGATAACTAACTGAGAGTATTATTGAAATATACATATGGAAAAGAGATTGATTGGTTGTCCCTAATTGATATAGGATTTGATATCTGTCGAACGCGTGAGCCCACTGTGCCAAAGATTGTCAGGAAAGATATAGGTAGCGACTCCTCTCTTATACTTTGTGTAAATGTATTGTATGTTTGTCTGTCATTCATTGTGTGGATATTGTTGCTGCTGCTGCCTTGTGATACTTTGTGCATGGAGATGCGTTGTGGTGCTTTGTGCTTTGTGTTGCTGCTACATAGTGTTCACCGCAAAAGCGGGCGTTGTGCATAGTGAATATAGCGAAAGCTGGCATAGTGTTCACCACGAAAGTGGGCGTAGTGCATTGTGATTACAGCCGTGAGTGCTGTCGTATGTGGCGCAAGCCAGAGATCATTGTGAAGCTGCTGAAAATGATGAACATACATGCTTTATGTTTATATATCGTATGAGTGTCTTGTTGCTACTGAGATTCTTTAGAATCTCACTCTTTCCATATGACTAATCTTTTCAGACAGGGCGAGTGGCTCGAAAGGGAAGCGACCAACCAAGAGTGGTTAGGGCTTAAGGGCATTTTCTATTTGGATGTTGGTTATCCTTATTTTGGTTTTGGGATTACCAAGTGTACATGTGAATGTAAATGAATATTTTGGTTATGTAATCCCCATTGTTGGGAAACCTTAAACCCAAGATATATGTAAGTAAGCCTAGGGTTTTGCCGAGATTTTAGCTTCTGCATTCTGATATTCATTATGTAATTTGATTTCTCAAGTAATTATATTCGTAGTGAATGTGAGACCAGGGTGAAATATGTTTTGGAAATTGATTTTTGAAATACCCCATCTCTTGGATGTGGGATTATAAATTGTTATATCTTTTTATTGGTCTCCATTTCACTTAAATTTTGAAGTACGGATGTAATTACGGTGAGGGGGTTACACTTGACCCCAGGTAGAAAATAAAGTTTTTGAAGTATGCTTTTGATGCTATGTATCCTGATGATCCTGATAGTTGTGTAGACATGATACAAAAAGTCTCAAATGTTCTCTATCGTTTGTTTGATCATTATTCAAGTCATCTTGCTACATCTAGGATTGTTATTAAGAGTCAAAGTCAGGAACGAGAAGGAATTGATAGTAGTTGTAGTGTTGTAACAAATGTTGAAAAAGATACTTTTGATATTGATACGGAAGAGAGTGAAGCAGAGAGAATTTAGTCCATAATCAGAATGACAGTTAGAGTGATAAGTATACAGAGTTGGACACGTATCTTCAATCTGAGTTAGTTGAAGGTCATAATCCTGATTTTCTTATTTTGAATTGGTGGAAAATTTATGGTAGTAAGTACAAAGTCCTGTCCATGATGGCACGTGACGTGTTGGTTGTGCCTGTTTCAACCGTTTCTTTAAAATCGGCTTTCAGCACAGGGGACCTTGTCATTGTTTCATACAGAAGTTCATTATCACCCAAGATGGTTGAAGCACTCATTTGTGCACAAAATTGACTCTCTCCATCCATATTACTCCCAATCGAAATTGAATCACTTGAGATTGATAACTTTACTGACATTGAGGAAGTATTAGCAACTCTAATCGGTAATATTGTACTCTTTGTCTTATTTAATTTACTTTTTTTTATTTAAGTTCTTAATAATAATTTTGACTTCAACCATATTTTCTTTTCACTTTTGCAACTAAAGAGCAAGGTCCAAACTCTTAAATAGGTCTTTGTTGTTTGTTCATTGAATCACTACCGTTTTGATTAAATTTGTGGGACTAAAACTTTATTTGCTCTTGTAATTTGAATTTAATGTTGTTTTAATGTGCTTTTGCTTTACCAACTCTTGCTATTTAAACATGGTATCGTAGACAATCTTCTTGATCATTACAAGTCAGATCAGCTATAAGGAATGTGTTAAAATTTTTTAATTCCTTGTGCTTTTGCTGGCTGTTCAACCAGGTACTTCCTTGTTATTTCAACCGGGAATTCCCAGTCTCGGTTATATCAGGACTTTCTTAAGATCAGGATCGGGAATGGTTTTCCCCTCCTGGCTTCCTCTAGGGACTGGACCCGGGAATAAGTGATCTCGGTCTCGGTTAGGCATTTGAACACCCCTAACTTTGACGGTGTTAAATCTGCTACTGTGGATAAGGTGATGTGGCAAAATAATTATAAACTTATAATTTCAAAACATTTAGATTAAACAACTCTCTCTCTCTCTCTCTAGGCTTAATTAGTACAGCTAAGTTGTGCTCTAAGAATATTTCAAGCAAGGATATTCATATTCTCTCACCTTTAACACCTTCCTGTATGCGGTTCCTAGAAAATTCAAAGGAGCTGAAACCACCCCTTTCATGAACATCACATACTTTTTCTTCATCTACTTTGTTTCAGGATTATGAGGATTCAAACTCATCATATGGTTCACCATTAAATTGAAAGTAAACTGCAATTCAAACCAAACACACTTTTATAGTTTTCATTTCCTTCATTTCACTTCAAATCATTGGACTCAACGCAATAATAATAATAATAGTAATAATAAATAAAACTTTACCTTCTTGGCTTAATCTTTAGTGAAGAAAGTACAATTTTACCTCCGCCAGCTAAGAACAAGCAGGGTATGCTTCTCAATCTCTTTCAACAGTAGCCTCGCATGGTTGTGAAAGTTCAAAGATATAGCTCTCATGTCTCTATTCATGTCACTCACCAACACCAACATAGACCATTTTCCCAGGATTCCTCCCATGCTTCTGGGATAGCTACATTCAAACAATTTCCCTTCGTTCTGTAATATGTACATGTTCAGCCTTGCATCCACTGATAGTATTGCTGGTTCCCCAAACAACTTGGACTTTTAAATCTTACCATACCTGAAAAACCACAATGCAACTTTTATGAGCCACATGAAGTTGTAAAAGACAAGTAAAGAGCAAAATTTCTCACCTTGTTATATGCTATAACATCCTAATTTTTATTTCTAAATTTAAGTAATATTAAAAAAAATAATTATTTCATGATAAATGGACTTTATTATGTAATTGTTTGTGTACAGGAATTTTACTCAAAATATGATGTTATATATATATGATATTATAGTATATGATTAAAGAAGAAATTATAAGAGTAATAAAAAATAAAAATGCATCAAAGAACAGGGGAAAAAAAGAAAGAAAAGGGAAAGAAATGGAAAAAAGGGGTCTTTAGTTGTAATTGTACTATTTAAATACTTCTTTTCCCTTCATCTTATCATTTCCCGCCTTAGGGGGGTCTTGCACTGCTCTGTTTCCTCCATTTTTTTGCAGTCAAGTTCTATGCTTTTCAGATCTTTTTGGTAAGTAAAAGTACTTCTATTCACAAAATTTCCTTTTGTTAAGCACAACTAGTCTTTCTAATGGATGTATTTTTGAGATGTGACAAAGTATTTGATGAGAAATGTTTCTGATTGATCTTATTTGCAAGACTCATATAAGTATTTATAGAGAGAGCTTATTAAATGCCATCAACTACTATTTACCAACAACTATCCACCACCACCTACTATCCACCTAACTACTATCTACCACCACCTACTATCCACCTAACTACTATCTACCATCAACTACTTATTAATCACATCATTTAATGCTAACAATCACTCTTAAGTTGGAGCATATATATTATTCATGCCTAACTTGTTATAAAGATACTCAACCCGTATTCCATTTAAGGCTTTCGTCAAAAGGTCTACCAGTTGGTCATTCGATGGCATGTGCCCTATATGTAACCCCCTTCGCGATTAAGGTCGAGATTTAAGTTTATAAATATGTAATTATGTAAAATTAGAGGCCGTAAGATGATTTGGGATTTATAGAAAATTAAACTTCTCAAAATCAGGGTTTACAAAAACTTTTACAAAACATGTTCACAGCGGTCTCATAATCACATTTCAATACTCTGGCCTGTATAGGTTGATTTCATTCATACATATCAGAGTACAGCATAAATTCCTGACACACTCAGGTTCCATTAATTAATAAAGGGTCTACAAAGGCATAAAGCCCATAACTTTTTCCCTTTTACTCGAGGATTGCACAAAACTACACTACGAATCCTAATATATACACACTTATTTCCAAAAACATCCAAATAATTTATACATGATAACCAAATATTCAAAAAGTAAAACTCCTTGCCCGGAGCTCTAACTACTCTTCGTCGCCCGCTTTCCCTTGGATCTTTCAGCCCTATCTAAAAATTTATGTTTTGGGAGAGTGAGATTCTGAAGAATCTCCGTAGTAACAAATCACTCATAATATGCACAACATCAAAGCATGAAAGTAAATCATCTATACAACACACATCAATCACAACAATAGTTGCAACAGCCGGGGTAGGTATCATGGGCATCGGTCTCCCTACGACGGCTCACGTTAAACTACTTGTTGTATTGCACATCCACATAAACATATCACATATATCACCACAGCTGGGATCCATATAAAACATTTCACAACACACAGCCCCACAGGCTGGATACTCAAACAGAAATCCACGATTCCACAATGCAGCCTCGACACTTACAGCGGCAGATACAACGGCCAGGGTAGGTATCATGAGCATTGCCCCCCTTACGACGACTCACGCTGAACTGCTCGCATTGTAATGCCCTATAGCCGATAACACATTCACAATGATAAACATGCATACCAAGTATCATACACAACATGAGAGAAAAGTCACTACCTTGATCCTTCAGTGCGTGTCCTAGCCCCATTCTCTCCCAGTAGGGCAAATGTCAAATTCTATATTCATAATTAGGGACGAAGAGTCAATTCTCTATTCCAATCCTCAATGACTTCTTAATACTTAATTGGTTATCATTATTGCTCTTTTAGAGTCATTAAATACCCCTAACAAAACTCCTAAAGGGTTGGAAGAACTATCCCAAAGATCCCTTTTTTGGAAGCACAAAACTGACATTTTTTCACTACGACACTCGAGTGAAGATGACCTCACTCGAGTGAGATTGTACGAATACTTGAGTGAAGAAGGCCTCACTCGAGTGATGGTAAGGTCTGCACTCAGGCACTAGAGATTGAAGGATAGCGAGTGAACACCCAAGAGCACAAGGACTTTTCAGAAAGTACAACACTTGAGCATATTGGACCTCACCTGAGTGAAGGCCAAATGCCTCACTCGAGCACCTAAGAGTGAAGTCTAGAAAGTGAGAACCCGAGAGTATAAGAGAAATGGCAGTAGCCCAGATGGCTCATGCACTCGAGCACAACACGGCTCACTAGAGTGAAAACCCTATACCCACGAGTGAGAAGGCACACTCTTGCCCATAACCGCGAGTGACAACCCGAGAGGCAAGTCCTTGGCGTCAAATACACTAGTCACTCGAGCATGAGGAGGCTCACTCGAGTGATGTTCATCCCTCACTCGTAAGTGAGACTATACACTCTTGAATTTTCCAGAAAGCACAACAGAAAAACTAAGAGAAAACAGAATATAAGCACAACACCCGAGTGATACTCAACCTCACCCGAGTGATACTCATCCCTCACTCGAGTGATTCTATCAGTACTAGAAAATACAGCAAAATAGAGGCATTTTCCTAACACTTGCCAATTGATCCCAATGGACACAAAAATTTACCCAAAGCCACTCCCACAAAAAACACCCAATAAACTCAATGGGATCATCAGAATTATCAAAATCCTACTTTATATCATGCTTTAGGTTTTGGGCAACAAAATCAACAAAATACCAATCTCATCCAAACATCACATTTCAATAACCAATCAATCAATATATCCTAAACTCATTCTAAAATACCATTCTCATGCCAAAAACATACCAAATGAACAGTGGCACTCATTTTCGGATTCAACCCAAAATTTCCAAAAATTACCAATTACTTCAAATGGCATGAAACATAGATAGAAAGATTGGTTTCACTCACCTTATCAACCTTATGCAAGGGAGTTCTTGATTCACCACTTTCCAAATTTTTATGTGGCATAAAACAACACCAAATGGCCAAAATAAAAACACCAAAATGAAGCTCTCAACTTTAGGAATAACATTAAAGAAGAGAACTTGAGTAATGGAGGTCATTTGCTTACCCAAATCACAAGCTGTTTCTTTCTCTTTCTTGCCCAACAATGGCGCTGGAAATGGAAGAAGAGAAGAGAGAGATGGAGTGTGAGAGATGAATGACAAATGATGATGATGGTACTCCCTCCATGTTCAGCCGACCAAGAGAGGAGAGGGAGGAGAGAGAAATATTATAAAACTCAATTTGACTTTTCTCACTCTTCCTTCAAACCAACCCTTGCCACATGTCACACTCCCATTGGCTCTCATAAAGGTAAACACCCAATTAGCCACTTAATCCCTCCATTAGCCATTTTAATTACACATCTCATTTTCTCTTAGCTAGTAATTAATTCCCCCCTTAATCACTAACTTATGACCAATAATTCCATTCTTCTATTTTTTTCACTAATTATGACATATTAATTAATATTGCCATAAAACACATAATAATTCCAATTTAATGCATAATTATCCATAATAATCATGATTAGCCCATAATTAAAAATTGGGATATTACATTGTAGATACAACATTATCGTTGATCTTATCATGAATAAAATGCTAGGTGATTTCAATATGTTTTGTACATTTATAGAACATAGAGTTGTATGCTATGTGTAATTCCACCTTATTGTCACACCATAGCTTCGCAGGCAATGTCGTGATAATGCAAATCTCCTTCTTGAGCTGAAAGACCCCCATAATTTTCTATACTAACAGGGACATGGCTATGTATTCTGCTTCTACATTGGATTTTGACTCAACACCTTGCTTCTTACTTTTTCAAGATATTAGGTTTCCACTAACAAACACACAATAACCCGTAGTAGATTGCTTTGTGGCCTTTAAGCTTGCATGATTCGCATCACAGAAGCACTCGACTTTAGTGTCCCCATAATCTATACAAAGAATTTCACGACTGGGAGAATCTTTCAAATAATACAGGATATGCTTTAAGGATTCCCACTTTGCCACTGTTGAAGATACGATGAATTGGATGAGTACACTAATTGGAAAAGGTTATATTAGGATGAGTTACTGTTAGATGATTTAGCTTCTTGATAAATCTCCTATATCTTTCAGGAAATGCAAATGGTTTTAGTTTCTCTGGATCAATCTTCTTCTTCAAGTGATCAAGAAGCTCAGCAAACATGCTATCATTAAGATCTAGGAACGGATTTAGTATCATGGGAATATTGCTTAGTGCAGTTCCAAGCTTTCTAGTCTCCTTTAAGAGATCGAGAACATACTTCCTCTGAGTCAAAAGGATGCCCTTTTTACTTCTCAAAATCTCAATACTAAGGAAGTACTTTAATGATCCCAAGTCTTTTGTTTGGAAGTGAGAGTTAAGGAAGACTTTAAGCTTTGAGATTTTAGAGATGTTACTCCCAGTAATCATAATATCATCAACATACATTATTAGAAGAATCATACCTGTATCAGATTGCTGGTAAAACATAGAGTGATCACACTTACTTTGACTTAACCCAAACTTCTTAACCACACTGTAAAATCTATTGAACCACATACAGGGACTTTGATTCAAACCATACAATAACTTTCGGAGGTAGAACACTTTCCTATGCTCCCCCTGAGCAACAAACCCAGGTAATTACTTCATATAAACTTCTTCAACGAGGTCACCATTCAAGAAGGCATTCTTAACATTCAACTTATGCAAATCCCACTGATAGGTGGTAGCCAGAGAAACAAAAAGATGAACTAAAGTTAGCTTAGCCATAAAGGGAAAAGTCTCAGAATAATCAATTCTAGTTTGAGCACACCATGTGGCAATAAGTTGTGCTTTCAGCCGTTCCAAGGAGCCATCAGCCTTAGTCTTAACAACAAACACTTATTTACATTCAACGACCTTCTTCCCATAAGGTAAATCAATAAGAGTCTAGATACTAGCTTTTTTAAGGGCCATCAGTTCTTCTTCCATCGCTGCACGCCAACCAGGGTGAGTCAAGGCTTAGTAAAAGGTGGTAGGGGTAATGGACTCAAGGGTAGCTACAAGGAAAGAGGTAACATGGGACAAACGCTGGTATGACACAAAGGAGGAGATAGGATAGGTACAATCACTATACCTTTTGGGAGGACAATGAGGATGGGTACCTTTATAGAGGGTAATAGGCAGATTATCAGATGGATCAACGGTAGAATCAGGTATAATTGAGTTAAGGGCAGGAATAGCAGGATCAGGAACCAGAGAGTAATAAATGGAATCCATCGGTGAAGCAGTCACCAGTGAAGGTAAAACATTGGCAACATCAATATCATTAATGATATCAGGTTCTGGATCAGCAGCCTGTACTGGTGAGATAGGGACACAATAAAATATGGTATCATCAGGCTCATCAACGATGGAGGAAGACTCAAATAATACCGAAGACTGGAAGAAAGAAGAAGACTCATGAAAGGTCATATTCGTGGACACAAGATAACGACGGAGATCAGGAGAATAACAGCTATAACCATTCTGAATTGGAGAATAACCAAGAAAGACACACCTCAAGGACTTTGGATTGAGTTTACTGACACTGGGACGGACATCCTGAACAAAGCAAACACATCCAAAATTTTTTGGATCAACAGGACATAGCTTAATAGTGGGAAACAGAACAGAATATGGAACGTCAGTACTAAGGACAGCTGAAGGCATGCGATTGATGAGAAAACAAGTAGTAGAAATGGCATCAGCCCAAAAGGATTTACAGAAACGAGTGAAATATGAGAACTTGGGTAGTTTCTAAGAGATGGTGGTTCTTTCTTTCAGAAACACCATTTTAAGTAAGTGTATCAACACAAGAGAATTGATGAAGAATGCCATAACTATGCATATAATCGATGAATGGGGCAGAAAAATATTCTTTCGCATTATCACTACAAAGGATTTTTATAGGAATATTAAATCGGGTTTGAATTTAGCACAAAAATTACAAAAATGGGTAAACAATTTGGAACATTGTTTCATTAAGTAAAGCCAAGTGGTTCAAGAAAAGTCATCAACAAAGGTGACAAATATAATCGGTGAATGGGGCAGAAAAATATTCTTTCACATTATCACTACAAAGGATTTTCATAGGAATATTAAACCAGGTTTGAATTTCAGCATAGAAATTACAAAAATGGGTAAACAATTTGGAACATTGTTTCATTAAGTAAAGCCAAGTGGTTTGGGAAAAGTCATCAACAAAGGTGACAAATATCGATAACCAGTCTGAGACAACTAAACAAGGACCCCAAACATCAGAATGAACTAACTCAAAGGGGGATACAATCCGTTTATTGACTCGAGGTGCTAAATGAACACGATAGTGTTTGTCAAATTGACATGACTCACAATTTAAAGTATACAGACAAAAATTGAGGATACAACCGTTTAATGTACAAAAGGGACACATGACCGAGACGACAATGGATTTCAAAGGGAGACGACCTACCAGAACAAGCAACAGAACGCGGAACCTGATCATCAAGGATGTAATGCCCACTAGATTTATAGCCTCTACCAATAATCTGCTTTGTCGAAAGATATTGAATTAAACAATGGTCAGGGAATAGTGAGATAAAACAATTCAAATGATAAGTCAGTTTACTTGGAGACAAAATATTAAACGTGAGATCGAGAACATTAAGAACAGAGGATAGCAAAATGGATGTAATTGGCTTAATAGTGCTTGATCCAAGTACATGGATCGAGGAACCATTAGTGACAAATATGAAGGACGGGTTGGCATAGGGGAAATAAGATGAAAATAAATGATCAAGGAGCAAAAGAACACAGAACCTGATCATTAAGGATGTAATGCCCACTAGATTCATAGCCTTTACCAATAATCTGCTTCATTGAAAGATCTTGAATTAAACAATGGTCAGAAAATAGTGAGATAAAATAATTCAAAGGACGAGTCAGTTTTCTTAGAGACAATATTAAACGTGAGATTGGGAACATCAAGAATAGAGGATAGCGAAATGGATGTAGTTGGCTTAACAGTGCCTAATCCAAGTACATGGACTGAGGAACCATTGGCGACGAATATGGAGGACGGATTAGCATAGGGGAAATATGATGAAAATAAATAATGGTTACTTGTCATGTGATCGGTGGCACCAGAATCAATGACCCACTTTGTGAAAGTAGTAGAAGACTAGAAGACACAGTACCTGTAGCTAGGACCTTGGCAGATGATAGACCAGAATCAGGTTGATCAGGTGTCTGAGTAATATGAGTAAAACCACGCTTTTAATCACACTGCTATTTATTCTACAATTTATGAAAATTTTTCTTGATATGACCAGGTTTCTTGCAATAATTGCACATGATATTGCTAGAAGTTCCCTGTTTGGACCCATAATTCTTGTTTTCAAAGGGGCCACGCCAAGCCAAAGTACTTGCATTCAGATCAACAGAGGGATGAACTAAACTATCACTATGAAGACCTCATGAGAACACATCTTCAAGAGATGGAAGCTTCTGACTAGACAGAATCTAAGATCAGATGATGTCATTAGACGGATCAAGAGCTTCAAGGAAACTGATGATAGCCAGAAATTCCAAATTCTTATTACGTGTCTTAAGATCTACTTGCGTAGACATAAGTATCTTCATCTATTTGTACAACCTTTTAAAGTCTAAGAAATCTTTTAAAGGATGACCCTACTGCTGAGAGCGATAAAAACCTTTACGCACTTCTTGAATCCAAGTAAAATTCCCTTTACCAGAGAACATAAATTCAAGATAACCCATAATTTCTTTCACAGTATTGTAGTGATTGACAGATGGAAAAATTGGTGGTTTAATAGAGTTTTGAATTTGGAAAAAGAGTCGAACATCTGCTCTAGACCAAGCAAAGCTTTTCTCATTATCACCAGAAGGGGGATCCTGAGTTAAATGGGCTTCCTTCTTAATACCCAAAAGATAAACCCTAATAGTTTTATTTCAATCACTATGTTTGTCTAATTCAATTTTGAATAAGTAATCTTAGCAGACATAGGTAGCATATCAGACAATTTAGATTCAACCATGGAAGAGTAACCAAAGAATCATAATAAAAAAGAAAGCAAGCACGTTCAAGAGATGGACCAACAATTAATAGAAATACAAACAGTGAGCACAATCGCTCAACACATTAAAATACCAAAGTTTCACAAGCCAAAGGCAAATACTAGTTTCAAAATAAGGAGAACAGGAAACCCACACCTAGAAATGTGAAACTAGAGCATGATAACCTCTAGAAGTAGGTTGGGTGAAACAAATCACAAAAATATAAACAGCACTGGATGAATAGTATGGAATAAACAACAAATAATGAACAGGATGAACAATTTTATAGAGCCCTAAGCTCTGATACCATGACAAAGTATTTGATGAGAAATGTTTCTGATTGATCTCATTTACAAGACTTACATAAGTATTTATAGAGAGAGTTTATTAAATGTCCTCAACTACTATCCACCACCACCTACTATCTACCTACTATTATCTACCACCAACTATTTATTAATTACATCATTTATCACTAACAAGATGAATAGAGCAAATTTTTGGATTAGAGTTTGAAGTAAGTGTTGAGTTTTAACAATATATGACCATAGGATTGTAGAGCTATTTTAATAATCAAGTTCTATGTGTTTAGATTTATTTATTTATTGTCTTAAGGATTTAAAAATTTAATTTGTAATTGTTATATATATATATGATATTTTCACCAATTAAATTTAAACCAAATGATTGATTTGGGTTTGTTGAACGTAATATTGAATTTTTTATGGTTTAGTTTTGAGATTTAAACTTGAGTTTGAATGTTGGAATTTTAAATGGAATTTATGTTTGAGAATTTTGGGATTTTTGTTAAAGTAAACTATTAGAAAGTTATTAAAGGATTTAATGAGTGATTTAAATTTTTAGAGAAAATAGAAATTTGTGTTAAAATGGGTAGTTATGGTTTATCGGAGATTTGGGTTATTTGAAATGTACAAATTTTAACTATGTGTGTGTGTGCATATATATATATAGCTAAGTTGTTTGAGCTAATAGAAACCTCAAGTTATGTTGAGATGATCAAGTGTGGCTTAGAATGGAATTGAGAACTCTATAAGGGGCTAAGTCCTTTGTTCATTATTTTTACCACCAGATTAGTTGATAAACTAATGTGTGGTGATGTAGAATCATGTAGAATGATTTATGATTGTTGATGTTGAGCACGAGGCTTTGACTGTGGTAATATTTCCTTGCTTGGCGAAAGATAACCACTTTCCACTTGTCAAAGATGCTAATGTCTTACTTTTGAGAGATTTTGGTAATATGAAATAATAGAATGAGATATATACTTTCTATTGATATGTTATATTCTTGACTTGCAAAAATTGTCTTATGGCACTTTGTATTTGAAAAGAAAATGTGAAGTGTTGAAAAGAGGTTTTTATCTTGAATATTGTTTGTAAGAGCATTACCATGAATAATTATGAGATAATCATTACGCATCATTGATATTGTGCTATTGGTAGATTTGATGGCGATTGGTGAAGAGAGAATAGAGATGGTACTATTACATGATAAGACCTCCCATTAGTACACATTGGGTCGGTTATTTGTCCCTTTTGAGATAGGCCTTTATGGCTCAATCATCCTAGAGAGAAAGATAAGCTTTTGTAGCTCTTTTTGTTCTTAAGAGAAAGGAATAAGTCATTGTGGCTTTGTGTGCAAAAAAAAATACTATAATGTAATAAGATCTCTCATTGGTGCACATGGGCCTATGTGGCTCATTCGTCCTAAAGAGGAAGACAGGTTCTTGTAGCTCTTTTAGTCCCTAAAAGAAAGGAATAAGCCTTGTGGCTTTTTTGTACATCTCCATAATGATGGGAATAGGCCTTCTTAGGCTTATATATTTGCATGCCTCCTTTAAGAGAGACTCGAATGAGTTAATGTGTATAATTTTGAGATTATGTGAATGATATGATATACACTGTTGTTTTCTATCTCATTTAACACCATACTAGCACATGGTGGTATATAGGATGAGTTGGAACTTTGATTACTGAGGTTTTTGTCTCATCCCGATGCCCTTAACATTTATCACGATGCCCTTAACATTTTTCAGGTGATAGTTCCCATGCTAAATTTCGGGGAGAGCTCCTGAGGCTTGATATTGTGTATCTCTTTATAGTCTCTTGTGTTCATTTATATGTTGAAATGATGTATATTGTCTCACCCCATTGCTCTTAACTGTCACTAGCTAATGAGCTAGTAGAAGGCCAGAGGCTTTTAGAGTTTTCTTAAAATGATGATTGTAGATCCACATATGTATGTTTTAATATTTTTTGATGTTGGAAATGTGTTTTAGTATCATGTGAAAGATAGTTTCATTACTTAGGCTTATAGTTGAATGTTATATTCTGGGCTTTCAGAAGCTCAAGGCCTAAGTATGTTAATTAATGACGGTTTGGCTTGCAAAACAATTAGAAATGTTTTATTAATAATAGGTTTTAAATATTCAGTTTGTCTCTTTTATATCAAAGATAAGTTCATTAAGTAGTTTAATCCTTTTGACCATAATTTCTACTGTCAAATGAATTAGTTCAATTCTTTTCTATAATGGTTGATTTCAAATTGAAAGAGAATCTTTTGATAATAGTATTTGATGATTGAAAAGTGAATATGAGAATTTTCTATTGTGGTAGACCTTTGGGTTTAATTTTTTCTATTCCCTATAGTATTGTTGATTATCCTGATATGTTGGTTAAGTGTATGGATAATCGAGTCTTAAGAAAAAGGATTTTACATGTGCTGCTCCATGTAGTCTCCAATAGTATAGAGTAGAGTAAGGCTTCAAATATCCACTAGTTCCGCCAATAAAAGGCCAACCACCAACCCATTCTCCCAAGGGGAAGATATTAAGCCTAAGTTGTTTTCTTCAAAAGAAGAAGAGGATGAAGATGAGAAGGAGGAGGAGGAGGAGGAGGAGGGATATAATAGAATAGAGAGGAGTTAGGGGGTAAGTCAAACCTGGAGGTAAATTTTTCAGATGTAGTGGTGGTGTATTCTAAGTATATAAGTTCCGATATCTCTCTATTCTAAGAAAAACAATATAGGGGGGCTGTAGTTTTCAATGAGAGGGGGAAAGAAAAAGAGAGTGAAAGAGTTTTCATTATCCATGCTAGGACAAGGCGGTGATGATTCCCAAGGGAGGCTAGGCTTCAATGCATCATTTATTATCTTAACGGAATGTCGCACAAGAAGCAAGCCGAAGAAGCCATAATTATGAAAGAAGTCTGAAGGGAGAGAAAGAAAGAGGGAGGGTGAGGAAGTTGTTTTAATATTTAAATGTTTTAAAATTACAAGTTTATAATTGTTCTACCAACTTGCCCACTGTAACCCCCTACCTTAATAGCTGAAATTATAGTTCAAAAATGGTTTATTAAGTTGAAATAGAGACAAATGAAAAATGTAAAACTTATTAAAATTCCCATCTTCAAAATAGGGTTTTCAAAAACTTTTCCAAAACATGTTCGATGCGGTCTCACATTCACATTTCAAATATATATTTGGCCTGTGCAGTTTAGTTTCATTCATACATATTAGAGTGTAACAAAAATTTTTGACAACACTCGGGTTTCATTTATTTAATGAAGGGTTTACGGGGCACATTGCCTATTCTCAGTTTCCCATATAAGGGATTACACAACACTATTCAATATATACAACATGTGCAACTAATCTCCAACAAAATATGACAACTAACTACCAAAATTAAAACTCTTAGCTAGGAGCTCTAACAACGCTTCGTCACTTGTTTTTCCTTTAAAATGCTTGCCCTGGCTGTAGGTTAGTCAATGGAAAGAATGAGATTGAAAAGAATCCCAATAGTAGCAATTCACTTATAACATGTACAATCACAAAGCATGTAAGCAAATCACAATACAGCAGCACAGCAACAGCATTACACAATGGCATATTCACATTAGCATGTTTTGCAATGGCAATGTTACACAACGGTATTGTTTCACAACGACAATGTTTCACAATGGCATATTTTACAACGGCATTTCTGTTCATCGTCATTCAATGATAAGACATGAATACAATGTATGATACACAATATAAGAGAAAAATTTACTACCTTGTTCTTTCCGCTCGTGCACTGGCATCGGTTTATCATGTGCAAGGCAAATGTCAAATCCTATAATTAGAATTACAGGCTACAGATTATTACTTAATCCAATTCTTCTCTAATTTAAACACTCAAGTTGGTTATCATTAGGGACATTTAATCAAGTCAAATATATTTAAAAGTGATCAATTAACCTAAAATACCAATTTGTAACCTCAGTTTAACAATATTACATTATACCATTACATCTTCAATTTTCGCATAAGTGACCAAATTTGCCAGAATTTTTCATCAACTTTGAAAAATCATAACTAAATCTATAAATATCGAAATAGGGTGATTCCAAAGGCTATGTGACTATATTTAGTCTATTTTCAAGGAAAAATATCACCCACATCCAGTTGAATACACAGAATTCCCAGAATTTTCATTTATTGGACATTGTCAGAATTCAACCCAGTTTTCAAAACCTAACTTCAAAAATTCATAACTCCCAGTGTACAAATCAAAATGATGCAAATAACCTATCAAATTAAAGCTTGATATGTCTTCTATTTAACTGGAAAGTTTCAGAATTTTTAGAAATCATTTTGTTATCCAAAAACACCACACAATTAGGGTACCTCGCTGGAATCCTATTCAGCAGAATATCCAGTTTTTCATTTTGAGATTCAATAACCCAAAATTCACAACCTGAAGTTATACCCATACAATTTTTTGTGTAGAACACAATGGTAACATCAAAATAAACAAATTCTCACTCATTCCCCACGTCCTGTTTTGGCAGAAAATTCAACAAAATTCCAGAAATTCCTAAACTCCAAAATTGAGCATCAAACTTGTGTCATATGGTTTCTAATAATCATAAAACACCAAATACATAATCAAAACACCATGACTTCTCCAAACCCTGACTTGGACAAAATCAGGACAGAATTATATATGCCAAAATACTCATTCAACCTACACAACTAATAGCTCAAATTAAAGCCAATACTCACCTCTTGCTTCCCTTAGCTCCTTTCTTTAGTTTTTCAGCTTTTGTTCTTGGATGATGGCTCAAAACACCCCCTCTTGAAATTATAAAACCATAGAAATAAAGCTCTTGAAGAGGAGAACAAGATTCATGAAGAGCTTTTGAGCCAAAGAAGTGATTAAGAAGGTGAAATTTGAGCTAGAAGAGTTACCTTAATACTTGTCTTCTTTTCTCTTTCTTTTCTTAAGCTTGGCCACATTTTTGAAGAACAAGAGAGAGTGTATTAGGTTCATATTTTTCATCCCTCCGTGACCTAAGTACTTGACCGAATGTGGCCTTAAAGAAAAGGCAAAAGGTGTGGTCCAAATTCTTCCTACAATAATATTTTATTGCCTTTCAACATATGCCAATTTTCCAATCCTTATCTACTTTTATTTGATCATAAATGTTCTCTCTTTCCTCCCTCCAACCTTGACGTATAGATGGATGCACAAAGAGACCAAATGAGTCTCCTAATTGGACCTCATCCATCTCTTTGAAATTACCATGTAAGGGCTCATTGTATTATACTCACCTTTGACTTTTCAAAGTTCACCTCTTACTTGACTATAATACTTCATCTTTTGACATTTGGAATTCAATCATTATTTTCTTTGCCTTTTGCCCATAAAATGATGTAAATGGGCTCCTTCCAATAAGCAAATATGTTACTCCAATTGCCTCTTCAAATGTCACAACTTTAGCCTACACTTTTTTACTTTTCTTCTTATCTTTTCCACTTGACTTTAATGGCTTCCCAAGGTCACCATTTGTGTTCACATACTCATTTTATCTCTCTTGCCTCATGTTGGGCAACATTTATGGCCCATTGGAAGAGGATTATGATCTCTCAAAATATCCCAATTAGACTTTGTTATCACAATTAAATTTTAGAAAATGGGTTTAGGCATTTTTCACTGCTAATTCGGGTCATAATTCATATTACATTTTTTGAAAGTGTTTGTCTAACATTAATTACATTCTCTTTTAGAGTCATGAGCCTTTATAACCATTTTGGGGCATTACAATTTCTAGCTTAATGGTACCACATCTCGCCAAACTCTTACACTTAGCCCAGGGTAAGGG
This sequence comes from Inga laurina, assembly GCA_963855925.1. Taxonomy (NCBI): domain Eukaryota; kingdom Viridiplantae; phylum Streptophyta; class Magnoliopsida; order Fabales; family Fabaceae; genus Inga; species Inga laurina. The sequence continues at coordinate 27,745,067 of OY979703.1, read as the reverse complement.
TCTGAGTTGTGGGGAGGCGGAAGAAAATCCCTATGGGGGATTATATTCCTTTGAATTCATCGCTGTCGGTGAAGGCCAGCCTAACATGCCGTAGAATTGGGTAGCCAGGGTCAGTGTGGGCCGACGGGGTGTGACAATAAAAAAGGCGCCTTTTTATTGTCACACCCACCGGCCCACACTGACCCCAGCCACCCGCTTCAATGGTGTAATACCCCAAATTTTGAGACTTAAGGCTAGAAAATAAGCCTAAGATAAGTGCATTGCTAAGCCCCAGTTTAGCAAGATCTCAAATTGTGATTAAGGGTTTATTGACTCCAAAAGTGGATGTGATAAGTAATAAATAACCCTTTTAGAGAATCTGATGTGATTTGAGATTCAAATGTGTTATGATCAGTGACGGAACCCTGTATTTGAGTTCAATTTTGGATTAACAACTAAATTGAATGAAAATAAGGGTGACGGCGTATGTATGGTGTAAATGAATGAGAAAATGTATTTGTTGGTGATTCAAGAGGAATTGCCATAATTAGGGGCAAAACGATAAAGATACTGACCAATTGGCATCGCCACCATTGCCACCATTGTCAAGTAGTATTCATTTTCTCTATTCCCAATACACAGATACAGAGAGAGTGCAAAAGCCTAAAAAGAGTAAGGAAGGAAAGTGACTCAGTTTAGGGCGGGAAAAACAACGGCGTTTCCCTTGTTTCCTTCGCTTGGAGGTACAACTAGTGAGGTATAGTGTGACGAAGAGGCAAAAGAAGTTGATCGGAGATAGTATGGCATCCGAAGAGGGCACGAGTGACTGTGATGATTGTCATATAGTCATTGTTGGGGTGAAGTTAGATCCTCGGAGTAGGGAATTGCTCACTTGGGCCTTAGTCAAAGTGGTAGAGCCAGGTGACCATGTCATTGGTCTTCTAGTTCTCAGCAGTATACCTTGTTAGCTATGGAAAAATTGGAAGTCCCACATCAGTAGGATTCCATTATGGTAGGGGCTCTTATGCTATAAAAGGAGCCCCCTTCCTCCCTTTGAAAATCATCCCTTAGCAATTGTCTCTTAAGGCATTTGTATCTTCTCCTCTCTTATAGTATTTCACTTGTAAATTACTTAGAGTGAAATTTAGATTCTAGTATTTTTCTTATTGTTGTCCTATTTATTATTTATTAGTTGTTATTAGATATAATAGTTGTGATTTATTATATTATTAAATTACGTTTAGAGACTTTATTTCTAGTTTGTGATTTTTTAGTATAATTAGTTACACTCTATATATCCCGCTTTCGCAATAATTGGTATCAGAGCCAAGGTTTTGTCTTAGTATGCTCTGTGGTTGTAGTGTAATCTAAACTTCCACATCAGAAAAGAATTAATTTGGGCTTTTGCATTGACGTCTATTAAATAGTATATGGAGCAGAAATGGCGAACAGGAAGATTGAAGTATCCACATCAAATGTCAATAATTCTTCAATGGCATCTTCGCTTATGACAAGAATTATGTCCAATGTGAAGTTTGCAGTTGAAATATTTGACAGATCTGGACATTTTGGGATGTGGCAGAGCGAGGTTTTTGAAGTCTTTTTGCAATAAGGACTAGACTTTGCTTTTGAAGAGAGGAAACTAGATAGCATAAGGGAGAAAGATTGGAGGATCATCAATTGTGTTGCTTGTGGTACCATTTAATCGTTCCTTTCAAGAGAACAAAAGTATCCACACACAAAGGAAACTTTTGCATATAGACTATGGAAGGCACTGGAGGACAAATTTTTGAAGAAATGCAATCAGAATAACTTCATATGAAGAAAAGACTGTTTGAATTTGCTTATGCGCATGGTACCATAATGAATATCATATTACTAGCTTCAATAAGTTGGTGACAAATTTGCAGAATTTAGATGTGACCTTCGAAGATGAAGATCTGGCCTTGATGTTGTTAGGATCACTTCATGATGAGTACGAGCACCTAGAGACTACTCTACTTTACGGCAAAGAGGAAGTATCTCTTAGAGAAGTTGTTCGGCGCTATACAGCTATGAACAAAGAAAGAAAGAGAAACAAAGCGGTGAAAAAGTAGAGTCACTAGTCACAAGAGGACGTACTGAAAATAAGCCGAGATCGAAGAAAGGGAGATCCAAATCGAGGTCCAGACCCAGTAAAGATGAATATGCCTTTTGTCGAGAAAAAGGCTACTGGAAGAAGGGTTGTCCGAAATTGAAGAACAAGTTCAAACACAACAATAGGAAGGCTGGTATGGATTCAAATGTAGCTGACTGTGATGATAAAAATTCAGATTTTTCATTATCTCAATGACATCATTGAAATTGTCAGGCATATGGTTGTTAGACTCATCTTGCAGCTATCATATGTGTCCCAACCGAGACTAGTTTATTGATTTCCAATAAGGAGGATGTGGAGTTATCCGCACAGCAGATAACACCTCTCTTACCATATATGGCATTGGTTCAATTTGGTTAAGGAACCATGATGGATTGATCAGAACATTAATAGATGTTTGATATGTATAGGATTTGAAGAAAAATTTCATTTCTGTGGGAACTCTAGACTCAAAAAGGTTCAAAATCAACATAGAAAGTGGAGTAATGAAGATATTTTCTGGTGTACTGGTGGTAATGAAGGGTATACAGAAGAACAATAACATGTACCATTATCAAGGTAGTACAGTTATTGGAACAGTAGCAGTGATATCCAGTGATGAGAAGGAAGTAGAAGCGACGAGGTTGTGGCACATGCGCTTAGGACATGCTGGAGGGAAATCCTTGAAAACCCTATCAGATCAAGGGTTGTTAAAAGGATTAAAGCATTATAGTTTGGATTTTTGTGAGCACTATGTAAAGGAGAAGCAAACAAGGGTTAAGTTTGGAACAACTATCCGTAATACAAAAGGTATTTTGGATTATGTTCTCTCTGATGTTTAGGGTCTTTCCAAAACACAGTCATTGAGAGGAAAACATTGTTTTGTAACCTTTGTTGATGATTTCTCCTGAAGAGTTTGGGTGTATCGATGAAGACTAAAGATGAAGTATTGGGAATTTTTCTCAAATGGAAGGCAATGATAGAAACACAAAGAGGCAGGAGGATCAAATGTCTTCATACAGATGTCGGAGGAGAATACAAGAATGATCCTTTCTAAAAGATTTGTGAGGAAGATGGCATCATCAAACACTTTACCGTCAGGCACACACCATAGCAGAATGGAGTGCTAGAACGCATGAAACAGACTTTATTAGAGAAGGTTCGGTGTTTGTTGTCCAATGCTACTTGTGTAATACCCCGAATTCTGAGACTTGAGGTTAGAGAATAAGCCTGAGATTAGTGAACTGCTAAGCCCTGGTTTAACAGGATCCTAAATTGTGATTAAGAGATAATGACTCCAAAAGTGGATGTGGTTAGTGATAAATAACCCTTTTGGAGAATATGATGTGATTTGGGATTCGAATGTGATTCGTATGTGCTGTGAGCAGCGCCGAAACCCTGTATTTAAGTTCAATTATGGATTAACCTCTAAATTGACTTAAAATATAGGGGAGGGCGCATTGTGAAAGAAAATGAATGAGAAAATGTATTTGATGGTGATTCAAGAGGAATTACCATAATCAGGGGCAAAACGGTAAAGTTGCCAACCGATTGATCGGTTACTGAAGAGGAAACTCATTGGTAACTTCAAGATCAATGGTTAGGATTGATTTGTGTTGAGATCAAAGGGTGGAATCCAATGTGCATGTGCCTATGTGAACTCATGGTTGATGGAGCAAGATGTTGACACTTGGCAATTTATAGACCCTAGGATCATGGTCAACATTTCCACTCATTTTCCCTCTCTCCTCTTCCTTTTTGGTCAGCCTAGTGAGGCTTTTAGTGGCCAAAAACTGACCTTCCTTCTTCATCATCTCATCATTCTCTCTCTATTCTCCATGGACGCAAGCTTGGGGGGAGGAAAGAGAAAGAAACAAGGTGAGTTTTGGCTTGTATAATGGCCCCTAATGGTTAAAACCTCTTCACTAATCTTGATCATGTTGATGAGAGCTTTATCTTTATGGTTTTTGATTCTTTATTGGAGGTGTTTGATTGCTTGAGGAAATTTGGAAAGATGAATAATCAAGGAATTTGTTTGGGAAAGAGGAAGAGGTGAGTGTTTGCTTCCTTTTGATCTAAGTTTTGTAAGTTTTGGTTGAGTTTAGTGAATTTTGAATTTTTCCCTGATTTTCTTGTGATTTTGGATTGGATGAATTGGGTTGTGTTTTATGTTGAAAATGGTGCCATGTTGTGGTAGTTGGTCATTGGAATTGGTTTGAGAGCTTGGAATGAAAAGAGTACAATGTTGTGATTTGTGTTGTAGTTTTGTGATGACATGTTATGAGTATTGGTAAAACATGTCAATGTAATGTTTTGGTTGATTTGGCGTTTCCAATGGACTCCTTGTGCAAATTTGTGTGGGAATGGTGTTTGATGTGAAAATAGGACCATTGGAAGCCAATTGTGCAAAACTGGAAATTCTGTCCAGTGTGAATTCTGTCTGAGCAGTCTTGTTGTGTGGACGTTTTGACTGGGTAAATGAAGTCATAAAATTATGAAAATTTCCAGTCTTAAATTTCACATCCCAAGCTTCAAAATGGACATATAATTTGTGCCATTTCGTTTTGGGAACTGGGAGTTATATCTGTCCAAAGTTTGAGGTCGAAAATGAACACTGTTTTGGGACAGTCTTGAGTTTTGGGGAATTCTGTATTTATGTGGTGATTTCCAGTGTTGGCCAATATTTTTCCTGTGTATAGGACTTGAATAGATTTCATTTGGCTTTGGGATCACCTCATTTTGATTTTTTTGGAATTAGTTATGATTTTTGGAAGTTCAGCCAAGAAACTGGATTTTCTTGGCCGCGGCCAGCGGATTCTGGGCCGCGGCCCAAATGTTTCTGGGCAGTTTTTGGCCACGGCCAGTGGATTTGTGGGCTGCGGCCAACCCCCAAAAATCAGCATTTTGGACTTTTAAAAGGTGATCTTTGGCCAAGTGTTTCCCAAGCCTTTAGGCATATGTTTAGGCTTTAAATAGCCACCTAAAGGTGTTAAATGATAACCAGCATTAAGTGTTTGTATGTTGAGGAATTGAGAAAGGGATTAACCCTATGTCCTTGCTTTGGTTATAGGGTTGATATTTGCCCTGATCGTGGTTCGGTATTCATTCTGATCACGAGTAAGCGAAGCTGGAGCATACGTGGAAAGAGTGTAGGGAACTTACCTCTTTTGCCTGTATATGATATTGTGTTAATATGTTGATGCACGTTATTGCTTTGCTTGATTATGTGGAACATATATGATGTTTGAAGCTCTGTTTCTATTTATGCTATGGCCATGAGTGTGTTGTTGAAACATTGAGTATGCAGATGTGTCATGGTATGGACATGTGATATGTATTGCAAGCATGTCATGCATTATACACTTATCATACATGCATTTTGGTATTTGTTTCCTACTGAGATTCTCTTGAATCTCACCCTCCCCTATCAACATTGTAGACAGGGAAGGAAGAGCGAGGATGGTGCAAGCATTCAAGGATGGTGAAGACTCCTTAGAGTATTTGAGTTTGGTAGTTGGTTATCATAGATGTTGGGATAATTATATATGATATGGATGTATATTTGAGTATGTATTCGGGTATGTATTTGATATGTGTATTTGAGAAGTCTTTGTGTAATCCCCATATGAGGGCTTGTAGGGGCGAATATGCCCTGTAAGGCTTTGAGTTAATAAATGGAACCAGGGAGTTGCCGGGATGATATTGTTGTATACTCTGATATTTGTATAAATGTGATATTCCGCGTAATGTAATTGTATTCAAAATGGAATATGAGACCAGGTAAATTATATTTCAAAAGTTATTTGTGAAAACCTTATCGTGAAGATGGGATAAATAAGTTTTGTTTCTTATTGGTCTCTATTTCATCTTAATTGCGTATTTCGGATATAATTACGGCGGGGGGGTTACAACTTGGGCAAAGAATTTTGGGTTGAGGCAATTACATATGCGAGCCACCCATTATTCTTCTACCATCTACTGCTATTGGTGGTAAGACACCGTTGGAACAGTGGTATGAAAAACCTGCTACAGATTATGATTCTTTGTATGTATTTGGCTCAACTGCATACTACCATGTAAAAGAGTCAAAATTGGATCCAAGAGCAAAGAAAACAATTTTTTGGGAATCACTTCTGGAGTCAAAGGATATCATTTATGGTGTCCAGGGACAAAGAATATTGTATTCAATAGGGATGTTATTTTGATGAATCTGCCATGGTGAAAAAGGTAACTGCTGAAGATACTAAACAAAATGATGGTGTTTCAAAGCAGGTGGAGTTTAAAGGAAAGATAATTTTCCCAATATAAGGGACAGACGGGGAAATAAAAGAAGACTTTCCCGTAGCAGATGAAGAGCCAGTTGAAAGGGAGGTTGCAACTCATGGACCTCAACAGCAACGTGAATCAATAGCAACCAGTAAGCCAAAATGAACAATAAGAAAACCTACTCGTTTAGAAGACATGGTGGCTTATGCAACCTCAATTGCAGCTGATAATGTTCCTTTAACTTATAAGTGGGCTTTCCAGAGCTCAAAAAAGGATAAGTAGAAGAATGCCATGAATGAAGAGATGTAGTCCCTTCATCAGAACGGTACATGGAAATTGGCCAAACTCCTAAAGGGTAAGAAGACAATTGGTTGCAAATGGGTATATGCAAAGAAAGAAGGATTTCCTAACCAAGGTGATGTGTGCTATAAAGCAAGATTGGTAGCTAAAGGCTATACTCAGAAGGAAGGAATTGATTACAATGAGGTATTTTCTCTAGTTATAAAACATTCCTCCATTAGAATTTTATTGGCTTTGGTAGTACAATTAGATTTGGAACAAGTTCAAATAGATGTCAAAACTACATTTTTGAATGGAAACCTAGAGGAGGAAATCTACATGACTCAGCCAGAAGGATTCAAAGTTACTCGTAAGGAGAATATGGTGTGTAAACTTGAAAAATTGTTATACGGATTGAAACAATCTTCGAGACAATGGTATAAATGATTTGACAAGTTTATGTTGCGGCATAAGTACAAAAAAAGCATATACAATCATTATGTCTATTTGTGAAAGGTTGAAGATGGATCCTTTATATATCTCCTCTTATATGTTGATGATATGTTGATAGCTTCAAAAAATCCGGTAGAAATTGAGAAGCTGAAGGTTCAACTAAAAGGGGAATTTGAGATGAAGGACTTAGGAGAGGCAAAAAAGATTCTCGGCATAAAGATAACAAGAGATAGACAATCAAAGAAACTATTTTTATCTCAAAAGGATTATTTGAAGAAGGTGCTAAATCGATTTGGTATGAATGAGAGAACTATTAGGATCGGTAGGCACAACGGAAGAATTTTAAAAATTTCACCGATCCTAATCAAGGATCTATCAACGGCGTTTAAACCAAGTTGGAAGGATTCATACCTTTTTGATGATTCAGAGTTTTCACGATCTCTAGGAGCCAACATGTCAGGTCCGCTCCCTCTACCGGTATCCACACAAATGCTCTCCAACCGAAACTGCGTGCTAGCGCCTCTGATGTCTCCTAGGGTTTCACTTGCGGCTCTCAATTCTCATGTGCGTATGAATATATCTGCTCTATCAAGTTTATAACCTATGAGGGCTATTTTCAAATTTCAAAATTAATCATCATTAATTTTAAAATTAATTAACAATTAATTATCTTGATGAGCTAATTAAATAAATTCAGTTTAAATTAAATCTGTCCAACAGTTTTAATTTAACCTATTTATTTAATCCAAATAAAGGCCATTAGATTTAATTTATCTTCATAAATTAAATCTGAGATACTATATCTCTATCATGTTAGTTATTAAATTTAATATATCTTAATAAATTAAATTTAAAACTAACACAATATAATAATATCATATAATATATATATACATATATATAAGATATATATTTCGAAAATATATCTATATCTATATAATATTATTAAATATAATAATATCATATAATATATATATACATATATATATATATATAAGATATATATTTCAAAAATATATATATCTATATAATATTATTAATGAATTTTATATTATATATATATATAATTCATCTACCCTAAATTAAACATTATCTCGTATTGGGTCATTCTTGTGTACGACCCTGTAGGCCCATATGAAGTTGGCAATGGGTCAATAACTGTACTAACCCAAAAATCGCAAGCGGCCTCTAGCAAGACATTACGACTACCCAATTCATATGAGGATCGTTATCACGATGCAACCTGTCATACAACCATATCACGTCCCTTTTGTCACACGATATATCGATCAAGGATAAGGCATAGATAATGTCATCCTCTTGTTCTTGACCATTACTTTCTCGATTCCTGAGTAGCCTAATAACAGAGACAGAAACTCCTTTCATCATAGTATGGCCATACATTTCTCAGACTCACTCATCGAGGGGCCCAATAATATCTCTCTACTAATGTGAGGGACAAATTCCATCTTGATCATTCATATTCCTCTACATGAAAAATCACTAAGCCCAATCGTAGCCTTTATCATCACCCGGTCAAAAGTGACTTTTGATTAGTTCAAAGCTTAGCAACTCTCATGTAGGAATCCATGATGACCTCAGGTCTAAGGGCATTGTGATGTGGTTATACATAAGAAAAGTTTATGACTTGATCCATGTAGCTTTCTCATAGTGGGTCGGTCCAACACCTTGTACTCTTACAAGTGCCTAAGACTTTGATTCGTATCTCCATATCTTATCAAAGTTATACTGGTCTTGTTTCATCTCTACTCCCGCATAGATGACCGACCAGGGACATTTTAGGACAATCTTTATGAATTATCCAAGGATACAATTATCACAGTTAACATGCAAATAATATGATAACAGAATGGAGAAATTTCATTAAAATAATAATGTTCAAAGTACAATGATTGGCCCTTAGGGCACAATTTCCAACAAGAACGAAGCCGATTAGCACTCCACTTGCCCTTCATTTTAAGCTTAATGCTGATATGTCGCCAAAGAATGAAGATGAACGAGAGTATATGTCAAGGGTACCATACGCGAATGCTATTGATAGCTTGATGTATTCACTTGCTTGTACAAGACTGATATTTCATAGGTTGTTGGAGTTGTGAGTAGGTACATGCATGATCCAAGAAAGGAGCATTGGCAAGCTGTGAAATTGATTCTATGGTATACCTGTAATATTGTAGATGTTGGATTGGTCTTTGAGCAGGAAGATGACCATTGTCTAGTTAGGTATTGTGACTCAAATTTTGTGGGTGATTTAGACAAACGAAGATCAACTACTGGTTATGTGTTTACTCTTGCAAAGGCACCAGTTAGTTGGAAGTCCACTTTACAGTTAATAGTTGCTTTGTCTACAACAGAGGCAGAGTACATGGCAATTACAGAGGATATAAAGGAGACAATTTGACTTCAAGGATTGCTTGGAGAACTTGATATTGGTCAAGAAGACATCATAGTATTTTGTGACACTGAAAGTGCTATTCAATTAGAAAAGAACCAAGTTTACCATGCAAGGAAGAAGCACATTGATGTTCGATATCACTTCGTACAAGACATTTTAGAAGAAGGTGAAGTCATGATATAGAAGATACGGACAAGTAAGAATCCTGCTGATGTGCTAACAAAGGTGGTGGCTTTTGTCAAATTTCAACATTGTTTGGATCTGATCAACATTGTTGAACATTGATTGTTGAATTGTAAGAACAAATTGTAATTAAGAAAAATTAGGAATGTGAGAATTTTTCCAGTGTGGAGATTTGTTAGCTGTGGGAAAATTAGAAGTCCCACATCAGTGGGATTCCATTGAGGTAGGGATCTCTTATGTTATAAAAGGAGCCCCCTTCCTCCCTTTGAAAATTATCCCTTAGCAATTTTCTCTTAAGGCATTTGTATCTTCTCCTCTCTTATAGTATTTCACTTATAAATTATTTAGAGTAAAATTTAGATTCTAGTATTTTTCTTATTATTGTCCTATTTATTATTCATTAGCTATTATTAGATATAATAGTTGTGATTTATTATATTATTAAATTACATCTAGAGACTTTGTTTCTAGTTTGTGATTTTTTAATATAATTGGTTACACTCTATATATCCCACTTCTGTAACATACCTAGTCTCTATTTCTCTCTCTCTCACCTTCGATTTTGCTTTGGTTTTGGGTCGTGTTTAATATGATTATTTTGGTGCAGCGAGTATGGGATCATTCCTCTCTCTTGTAAATAGTTTTGAATATGTACTCATCGTTTGTAAGGGTTTCTGCAACTTTAAGCAGGTTGAGTATTGTTCTCAGTCTCTCACTATTTTTTTGCTACACTATTTTAATCGTTTGCTTGGATTCTGGGCAATTGTGAGGTTTTTGAAAATTTGTTTTTGGTGATTACTAGAATTTAAGATTGTAAATTGTTGAGAGATGAGAATGACATTGTAGAAATCTTTTCACAACTAAAATTCCTCGTATTCATTCTCTTTTTAATTGTGAGTTTTAAGCCTCAAGTTTGTTGAACACTCACCAGGTTGATCTAAAGCTAAAAATCTGTAGAGGTGAGTCGGCTTGGAAACTTATTGTATGGGAGATGAAATCGTTTAGTGCATCAATTGTAATTGTGAGGACTTCTAAAATGCATCACACAGGCTGGTAATCGGCATTCATTGCCAAGTATTGTGCGAAAAAAATTGCCCTAATGTATCTCTATCTTTGCGGTTAACAATGGCAAAATTGAGTTCCACAAAGAGGCTACAAAAATATGTGGTGCTCAAGGTTGTACCTCTATCCCTGTATACTCATTCTGCAATTTTTAATTCTTTTGTTTTCAACAGAAATGCTATTTATAATTCAATTTGGTTAGGTATAGTGTTATGCTCTCTATAGTAAAGCTTGCAACCGTGATTACAATTAAAAAAATTTGATAATTGATACAAACATTTAATTTTAATATCAAGAAAGTAAAACTAACTGGAGGCCCAGCTTTGTTGACAAAATCCTTCAAGCCTAGTACAAAGACAAGTCTCATGAACTGTGAATGTTGTGAGCGGTGCTAGCACTTCCTAAGAGTACTGCTATTGAAGATGTGCCTAATGATTAGGAAAAGAAAGATTTACTAGCTTATACCACTTCAGAAAATTGGCGATGGTCAAGGTTGTGCAACTGTGGTTTAGGAATCAAACCAGTCTAAACATGGCTGGTCTATCCTTCGCTAGGTATTTCTTCCCAAAAAGCTCATGCAGAAATCATATGTGAGAAATCCATATGTTTTTCAACAGGCAGTTAAAACCAGCTGCAATTCATCAACTGTAGTCTATCTAGATCTTAAACAAATTAATATTGACAAAATGACAATGCTGCCTTTGATAGGCATAGTGGTGCCATTGTGCCATTCAGATCTGCTGCTAACTCTGGCTTTAGTAACTTTCATGAAGAATTGTCCAGCTTACAGGAGAGGTACTCATCTTCATGCAAAGTATATAGTTTCCAAGAACTTGCTTCTGCAACCACTAACTTCTCGCCTAGTTTGTTTTCATTACACTAACTTTCCTGCCCCTATTTTGTTTCTAATTTCTTCTATTTGAGATTTATTTTAATTAAATTTAATACTGTTTTCAGAAAATTTAGTTGGCAAAGGCGGCAATAGCTATGTTTATAAAGGATGTCTTACATATGGCAAGGAGGTGGCTGTGAAAATTCTGAAGCCATCAGAAGATGTGGTCGAAGGGTTTCTTTTGGAAATTGAGATCATCACAACTTTACATCATAAGAACATAATATCTTTATTTGGGTTTTCTTTTCAGGACAATACTTTGCTTTTAGCTTATGATTTTCTAACAAAAGGAAGCCTAGAAGAGAACATTTGTGGTAATATTTATTTGGCTTTGTCTGCTTTGAATCACATAATCATGATAGTCTGTGTTAAGACCCAAGATAGAAACTACTGAACTCTTACGCGATTAAGAACAACAAATATACTTGAAGATGAAAATAAGAACTGAAACACATTACAACCTAAAAGAAAACACTATTTTGATACATATACAGACACACAAGTAGAAATGCAACCTCATATTAACACATAACATAATAAACACAATGATGTACAAGTCACACACCGACACTACAACTCTAAACCAGAACAACCTTGCCTATCTTTCGAGAGGTAGGCACTCTCCACCCAAAAGGCCAAGACTAGTTTCAAATTCTTCTCCCCTAACTCTCTTGATCAGTATAAATATTTAAAGACCACAAAAAGTGACTCCCCTACCTCCCTTCTCATAGACTTTGACTGTGGCAGTGCTATAGCCAACCTACTCTATTTCTTTCTCCAATATAGAGAGTCAAACTTCCGACCCACATAAAGAGCCTTTCCTTTATCATGTATTTTCCTAAGTTTTCAAAAGTAGTCCTAACATTACCATCCCCTTGAAGCTTCATCTTGTCCTTAAGGTGAAAATTGAAAATGAAAACTGGTGATGTCCCTTCAATAGGAGTTTGCTCAAGGATCTTTCGGAAACCAAGATGACTAAGTCCCATTTTTCAAAATAGACAACAATGGCCACATGTATGTTCATCCCATTCCTGCCACCATAGAGAATCATAGTTGTCAAAGCTCTATTAAGGGTGAAATCAAATATGGTTACCATGTAACTGTAGAACACTTTATGCAAGTTAGTGATTCTTAATTGTTGGAAGTCTTGAGCAATTGCATTGACATCCGATTCCCATATTCCTGTAGTCTCGCCAAGCAAATTTTCTTCTTTGTTGAGCCTCACATGAAGCATGTCTATTACAACAATAAATTCTTGGGTTGTAATTTCAATGGTGGCTTCAGCACCATAACCTCCGCTATGCTTCTTGTGAGAGGGAAGATAGGCTATCATGGACTCAAAGTACACTTTCTCCCCTTCATCTTGCATCATAAGAGAAAGAAATAATATTTTTTTTAAAGCTTTCTTCATACTCTCTGTTACAACCTTATGCGGATACTTATTATCTTCTAAAATGCATGCTTGACCATCCTTCAATGTATAATAAATAATACCATCTGCTACCCTTGAACCCATTAAGTGCAACTTTAATAATATTAAAGTACTAGGGTGGGTGTTGATAGAATCAAGAGGCCTGGTAGAAACTAGAATCCCAATACTCCAGGCATCAAAGAGGTTCTTAGCATAGTAATAAAAGACAGTAACATACCTCTGCCTCCTCCAAAAACAATTCCATATACCATCCCCCTCAAAGATTTCTCGATAGACAAAACTCTTATTTGCTGTAGGAATTGCTTCCTTTAAGGTACCCTTAAAAACTCTTTCGAACTTTCTGTTGTCTTGTATGGCTAGCTTGCTCAATGCTACAAGCAAGAGTGATGCATCTATCCTTTCTAGTCTTCTCTGGGCTTCAACAATCAAAAGGCAATAAAATTATCCTAGACGACACAACAATGCATAAAAACTTGAACTGGATATTCAATGCATAGTTTTAAGGGTTAAAGGCCAATTTTGCCCCGGAAGTATTCACTAGGGGCCAATTCAGGGCCGGAAGTATTTCGAGGGCCATTTTTTCACCTCAAGTTTCCAATTGGGACAATTTTGCCCCGGAAGTTTCAAATTTGGGGCAATTTTGCCCTAACGTTAGTTGACCGTTAGTTGACCGTTAGCCTGGGCAAATTTGCTCCAAATTTGATACTTCCGGGGCAAAATTGTCCCAAAACCCAATGACCGTTAGTTGGGCACATCGAACACCAGGCGACGTGTTGTGCTCTTCCAGCCGCTGGACCCTACCTCCGGCTGACCTAGGATGGGCAGACTATTAAACAAAAAAGAGAACTCGAGGCCCATGCCGACGTCTCCAGACTCACTAACGTTCTTGTCAGCTGCCATGTCCTGATTCAGGAATTTTGACCTGATTCCCTTTCAAAGTACGCATGCTGAACACTATCAGACGGGCTTCCCCCATCTCTTAGGGTCGACTAACTCATGTGCAAGTACCGTTCACATGGAACATTTCCTCTTTTTGGCCTTCAAAGTTCTTACTTGAATATTTGCTACTACCACCAAGATCTGCATTGACGGCTACTCCACCCAGGTGCGCGCCTCAGGGTTTACAGTGACTGCCACACCTTTCTACTCATCAAGGCCTAGCACTTATCCCGACGACGGGTATAGGTCACATACTTCAGAGCTCGGGCAGAGTGGCCGTCAATGCAGATCTTAGTGGTAGTAGCAAATATTCAAATAATGACTTTGAAGGTTGAAGAGGGGAAATGTTCGATGTGAACAGTACTTACCCACTCTGGCTCAGCTGTATGATAGCATACAGCATATATAGTTTGAAAGGGAATCGGGTCAAAATTCCTAAACCAAGACGTGGCAGTTGACAGCAATGTTAGTGAGTCCGGAGAAGTCAGCATGGGCCTCGAGAAGAGTTTTCTTTTCTGCTTTATAGCCTGCCCCCTGTTTTAGTGAGTCTGGAGAAGTCAGTATGGGCCTCAAGAAGAGTTCTCTTTTCTGCTTTACAGCCTGCCCCCCTGTTTTAGTGAGTCTGGAGAAGTCAGTATGGGCCTCGGTGTGGGTTAAGGTGCTATTTTGCCCCGGAAGTATCAAATTTGGAGCAAATTTGCCCAGGCTGACGGTCAACTAACGGTCAACTAACGTTAGGGCAAAATTGCTCCAAATTTGAAACTTCCGGGGCAAAATTGTCCTAATTGGAAACTTGAGGCGCAAAAATGGCCCTCGAAATACTTCCGGCCCCGAATTGGCCCCTAGTGAATACTTCCGGGGCAAAATTGGCCTTTAACCCTAGTTTTAATGTTCCTCTAGTGTATATAATCTCTTGCTGTGTTGACATCGAATAAAACAATCACACCTTCCTTACTCCACACCTCTTCTTCATCATTAATGATAATTAACAAATGATGATGCCTTGTTTGTTGGTTCTTCCTACTATTGCTTAGTCGAAATAGCCCATTAGGGTCCAAAGCAACCCCTACCTCACCTTAAGTTGATGTATCGGCATCTCGCTAGTGAAAAAACTTCCCAAGAAGCTTCGACGTTACAGATGAGATCGAAAAGTCCCTTCCTTCTAGGTGCATCAACACCAAACAATGGGAGAAATGCCACTGGTTTGCTATACATTGCCAGAAAAAGAGATTTCTTTAGGTTCTCAGAAGTTGTGATTGTAGAAACAATGCCCCTATTGCTTTCTGTCACCTACGTTAGCCCTAGGTAATAATAGGATTGGGTTGAAAATGATTCAGCCCAATAATGGAGCTTTGGGTTTTGATCAACCTAAAGCCCTTTTCTTTCTCTAGAATTTGGTTATTTTCATCTATCTTCAGCACTTATTCTGTAATGTCCCACAGTTGCAACGTCATTGGAGTCAACAAATTGAACCATGCCTTCTCCTTGTCTCTTGCTATGTTGTCCTTAAATAAAAAAAAATCACACCTTTCTTGCTCAACATATCCCAGAAAAGGGCTTCTATCAAACCAAAACACATGAGTTTAGGAATTAAACGAGTGTATGTCCCTCTTACTGTATTGATGTCAAATTGATGAGAAAACGATAATGCCAGCATGAACGAAACCACAGTAGTCCCATTCTTCTTCATTTTTGCTATTCCAATTGTCTCATCAAGGCCGAAATCCTTTTCTTTTCTTATCATGGTGTAAGAATCGAGTAAATAAGGAGGGCTCTTCAAATTTTCCAGCGTAAGAACAAAACCCATCTCTTCCTCTATGTTGCCTTTGCCTCTGTTCTCTTCATGTTTTTCGAGCTCACAATAGCTTGTAGTACTCCTCTGCTTATTTTTATCATGTGCCTTATCCGTGAGTAATAAGGTTGGGCCGAAGTAACCTAAGCCCAATAGTGCAACCTTAGGTTATGTTAAGCCAAAAACCCTTTTATTCCTCACTTGACTGGAACGACCAGTCTCTTGTGTCGAAGCATAAGCCTGCTTCCATAATGCCATGCCGAGTCATGACATACAATGGTTTCAACTATATCTTCCACCCATCTCTTCATCATTTATAATAGCTCCAGCATTTTGCCCAAGTCTTTTCAGCATCATAATTTATGTCCCTCTTCACACTTGCTTCTGCTCTTAACACATTTATTTATAGCAACCCTATTTTGGGATTGCTTGGTGCCAATTTAACAACTTGCAAGTTTGACTTTATCTTTTCTTTTATATTTTTACCAGAATCTGCCTCAAAGTCACCTTTTCCTGAAAAAGGTTGTAACTTTAATGAATGTTCAGCAACAGAATCTTCCTGATCATCTGCTTCCTCATATTTGTCTTCTATTCTCGTCTCTGATTTCTTTATTGCTTCAACAGGCATCTCCTCTTTATTGCTTTTTTAGACTCTACAACTATCTTTTTCTCAACTTGAGCCTTTGATTTCTTCTTTACTCCTTCATTGTCCCTTGCATCTATATCTCCATTATGGTTAAATGTAGTTGCCTCCAATAGTTACCTCAGCTCTTTGAGGCTAAGCACACTCAAGTCTCTTTCCTCCATTCTACACTATCTAGAGCCCTTAGATCTCACCGCTTAAAGACTAATTGTTAAGGCCCAAGATAGAAACTACTGAACTCTTACAGGATTAAGAACAAAAAAACACTTGAAGATGAAAATAAGAACTAGAACACATTACAACCTAAAAGAAAACACTATTTTGATACATATACAGACACACAAGTGGAAATACAACCTCAGATTAACACATAACATAATGAACACAATGGTGTACAAGTCACACATAGATACTACAACTTTAAACCAGAAAACCTTGCCTATCATTTAAGAGGTAGGCTCTTTCCACCTAAACTTGTGTAGCCTCCTGAACTTGATTTAAAACCCCTTCCCCCTAACTTGAAGTATGCCTTTCTTGCTAAACATGATCAATTACCTGTTATTATCTCTAGTTCCTTAAGTACATCTGAGGAGTTGAGTTTACTCTATGTGTTGAAAAAACACAAGAGGGCAATAGGGTGGACTTTAGGTGATATTCTAGGTATTAACCTAGCTGTATGCACCCATGAAATCTTTTTGAATGAGGGTTCAAGACCTATGAGGCAACCCCAACATATACTCAACCCTCTCATCTTAAATGTAGTTAAGAAGGACATCACCAAACTCTTGAGTGCAAGGTTTATATATCCTATTTTGGATAGCAAGTAGGTCAGTATGGTCCAAGTTGTCCCAAAAAAGAGTGGAATAATAGTTGTGCGAAATAAGAAGAATGAACTCATTCCAACAATAGTCCAAAACTCTTGGAGAGTTTGTATAGACTTTAGGAAGTTGAATTAAGCAACTAGAAAGGACTACTTTCTCCTCCCCTTTATAGACCAGATGTTAGAAAGATTGGCATGCAAATCACATATTGTTTCCTTGATATTTTTCTAGTTATTTTCAAGTTCCTATTGTACCAGAGGATCAAGAAAAAACAACATTTACTTGTCCATTTGGGACATTTACATACCGAAGGATGCCTTTTGGGTTATGTAAGACTCCTGGGACATTTCAAAAATGCATGCACTCCATCTTTAGTAACTTACTTGAACAAGGTATTAATGTAATACCCCAAATTTTGAGACTCGAGGTTAGAGAATAAGCCTGAGATTAGTGGATTACTAAGCCCCGGTTTAGCAAGATCCCAAATTGTGATTATGGGTTAATGACTACAAAAGTGGACATGGTTAGTGATTAATGAACCCTTTTAGAGAATATAAAGTGGATTGTAGTCGCTTGTGTTATGAGCAACGCCAAAACCCTGTATTTGAGTTCAATTGTGGATTAACATCCAAATTGACTTAGAATAGAGGGAAGAATTGAATGTGGTATTGTGATGGAAATGATGTCATGTTGTGGTATTTAATCATTGGAATTGATTTAAATTGAATTGGACACATAGGTTGCAAAACTGGAAATGCTGTCCAGTGTGAATTCTGTATGACCAGTCTTCTCGTGTGGATGTTTTGACTAGGAAAATGATGTCAAAAAATTATGAAACTTTCCAGTCTTAAAGTTCACATCCCAAGCTTCAAAATGAATATATAATTTGTGCCATTTAGTTTTGTGAACTAGGAGATATGACTGTCCAAAGTTTGGGATGGAAACTGAACTCTGTTTTGGGGCAGTGATGAGTTGTATGTAATTCTGGACTTTTGTGGTGATTTTTAGTAATGGACAATATTTTTCCTATGAATAGGACTTAAATATCTTTCATTTGACTTTGGAATCACCTCATTTAGATTTTTCTAGAATTAGTTATGATTTTTCAAATATTGGGCAGAAAATCTGCCAGAAAATCCGAAAAAGCCAATTTTGGGAATTATGACATCATCAAAAGGCAAGATGACATAAGCATGGAATTAAAACATCTTCTCATCATCTTCAGCTCTCATTTCCGACGTGCTGCACAGCTGAATATGGAGAGAGGAGTTGAGAGAAAAAATAGAGAGAAGGAAGGAGAAATCTCGCAAGGTAAGCCGATTTCTCCGGCGATTTAGCTCCTAATGCGTATAGCTCTACTCTTAAGCTTCTCTTCTATGTTCTTGAAGGTTGTTGAAGCTCAGATCTTGGTTAGGAAAGTTAGGGTTTTTCAGCCATATTAGGGAAAAGTCAGAAGGAGCTTGAGGTAACTTCCAAACTCTTGTATATTGACTATTCTAGCTGTTGTGGGCAATTTAATCGGTGAAATTTTGCCGGATTGCCGTTGGTTTTAATTTATGGAAATGGGTTGTAGGGGCTGTTATGCTGCCCAAATTGATACTAAATGGTAGTTGTAACCTAATGGAATAGTCAATAAAGTGGTTAGGAGTGGAAAGAAACACGTTTACGGAGCCGAAACCGAAAAACCCCAATTTTCCCCTTAAAACCCATATATTTCGGCCAGCATTGTAAATGGGTCTTAGAGTTGGATTTTCAATGATTTGATGATTCCATTGGATTCAATAGGCGAAAATAGGTGGGGTTACAGTTGGGCACTTTTTCGGAAAAGGCCGAGAAAGCATAATTACAGAAACGCCCCTAAAACACTAAAGTAGGCCTGCCAAGGGCAATTTCATAATTTGACATTGAATTTGATAATTCCGAGTACAGAAATGGATTCCTTGGACGAAAATATGTTAGAATAGCCCATGTCAAAATTTCAAGAAAAGTACAACCGGACCGGGTATGGCGGGGCCGGGCCGGGTCCCCGGGGGTATTTTAGTAATTTTTTAATATAGCTTCATATAACCCCCAGAAACACTATGGAAGTGTCTAAATAGTACATTTGACATTGTAGGATCGAATGTGAAGCCCCGAGTTGCTGGCACGCAAATCGAGGAGAAAAGACTGGAGGTAGGGAACTTATCTCTCCTGCATGCTCTGATAACTGTACTAATGTGTTGATGCATGTTATTGCTTTGCTTGATTATGTGGAACATGTATGAATGATTTGAAGCTATGTTTCAATATATGCTATGGCCATATGTGTATCGTTCAAAGCATTGAGCTTATAGATTTGTCATTGTATGTGTGCATGAGTTATGTGATGCAAGCATGTCATGCATTAAACACTTATCTTGCCTGCATATTGATAATATTTCCCTACTGAGATTCTCTCGAATCTCACCCTCCCTTACCAACAATTTAGACAGGGCAAGTGACTCGTGGAAGGAGCGGCTAGGACTACTCTAAGATGAGATTGTGTAATCCCCATTTGAAGAATTGTAATGGGCAATTGTACCCTGTGTATCTTTAGCAAAGGTATGTACCCGGGATTGCCGGGATGATTAAGTTATGCACTCTGATATTTATATGAATGTGATTTATCTTCGCGTAGTAATTGTATTCGAAATGTGAATATGAGACCAAGTTTATAAATGATTTCAAAAAGTATTCGTGAAAACCCCGTCATGTGATGGGTTAGTAAATGTTATTTGATTATTATTGGTCTCTATTTCATTTTAATTGCATATTTCGGATATAATTATGGAGGGGGGGTTACAATTAAGGTATTCATGGATGATTTTTCTATATATGGGAATTCTTTTTAAGAATGTTTGCTTAATTTAGAGAGAGCATTAGAAAAGTGTGTGCAAAAGAACCTTGTACTAAATTTTGAGAAATGCCACTTCATGGTGGATCAAGGAATAGTCTTAGGCCACTTGATAAGTAAGAGAGGTATAGAAGTTGACAAATCTAAAATTGAAGTAATTTCATCTCTTCCTTATCCCTCTAACTTAAGAGAACTTGGATCTTTCTTGGGGTATGCTGGATTTTATAGAAGATTCATTAAATATTTTAGTGACATAGCTTGTCCCTTATCTAAGCTTCTTCAAGAAGATATGGATTTTGTCTTTGATGATGCATGTAAATTGGCTTTTGATGAAATTAACTCTAGACTCATTCTCCACCTATACTCAATGCTCCTAATTGGGATCTTGATTTTGAGCTTTGTTGTGATACTTCCAATAGTGTTGTTGGTGTAGTTTTAGGTTAGAAAATTGGTAAAACCCCTTGTGTTATTGCTTATGCTTCTAAAACATTGGATAAGGCTCAAATCAACTACACTACCCTTGAGAAAGAGCTTTTTTCCATTGTTTTTGCACTTGAGATGTTTAGGTCTTATTTAGTGAATTCTAAAGTGATTATCTATTCTGACCATTCTACTATCAAGTTCTTATCTAGGAAGACTCATACTAAGCCTTGATTGCTAAGGTGGACGCTACTACTTCAAGAATTTAATACAGAGTTTAAGGATAAGGTAGGCACATAAAATTTTATTACCGATCATCTAAGCCATGTGCCCCTTGCTACACAAGTAGTTGATGCTAAAGTTACCTGCGATGGTTTCCCTAATGCCCATCTCCTTACTATTACACTTCATGACCCATGGTTTGCTCATATTGTGAATTATCTTGCTGTTGGAGTTTTACCTAATTCTTTGTCTCATTTTCAAAAACAAAAGCTGAAACATAAAGCTTAATATTATTTATGGGATCCTTCTTACTTGTGGCAGTATTGTAGTGACTAAGTCATTAAGAGATGTGTACCGGATGATGAATTTTCTTCTGTTATAACCTCTTGTCATTCTTTATTGTGTGGTGGTCACTTTGGGGCAAAGAGAACTGCTAGGAAAATCTTAGGTTGTGGTTTATATTGGCCTAGCCTCTTTAAAGATTGTTATGCTTTTTGTAAAACTTGTTATGCATGCCAGCATTTTGGGGGGTTATCTAGAAAGCATGAAATGCCATAGCAACCCATGTTGTTTTATCAAGTTTTTGATGTTTGGGGCATTGATTTTATGGGTCCATTTCTTGCATCTCATAGATATCTATACATTTTGTTGGTTGTTGATTACCTTTTAAGGTGGATTGAGGTGATTCCTGCAAGGAAGGATGATGCCTCTACTATTATTAAATTTCTACGTACTCATATCTTTTGTAGGTTTGGTGTGCTAAGAGCAATTGTTAGTGATCGTGGCTTACATTTTTATAACAAATTGATGGACAACTTGCTATCCAAATATGGTGTTCTACACAAGACTTCTACCCCATACCATCCACAGATAAATGGCCAAGCTGAGGTGTCTAATAGGGAAATCAAGTATATCTTAGAGAGAATTGTCAAGCCAAGTTGAAAAGATTGGAGTCTTCGATTGGATAATGCTCTTTAGGCATATCGTACAGCTTTTAAAACTCCCATTGGCATGTCTCCTTTCTGGTTAGTCTTTAGTAAGGGCTGTCATCTACCTGTTGAGCTAGAACATAGAGCCTACTGGGCTGTAAAGACTTGTGATATGGATCTTCAATGTTCTGCTGAGGGAAGGATGCTTGAGAAACAAGAGCTAGAAGAGTTGCAGTTGGATGCATATGAAAGTTCCCTTATCTATAAGGAAAAATCCAAATTGATTCATGATCAAGTCATCTTATAAAAGCAGTTTCATGAAGGAGGGAAAGTACTTATGTTCAAGGCACGATTCAAGCTTAAAACCAAATGGCAAGGTCCCTACAAAGTGGTCAAAGTGTATAGCTTTGAGTTAATAGAGCTTGAAGATCCTGCAAGTATGGAAAGTTTCAAGTGAATGGTCATTTGTTAAAGCATTACCATGCCAGCCATCAACCCCCATAATGCACATGGTAGTCTCTTTCTTTACCTTGTTCCTTGTTTTATTTGATGATATATGCTATTAAACAAGTATGGGGGAGGGACTTATCAGTAGTAAAAAGTAGTTTGTTTGTTTGCATTTTCCAATTGAATAAAATTCATTTTGAATCATACTCTTATGCTTAGCGTTATCCTCCACTATTCTTTTCTCCATATCCTTATACCTAATTTCTAAGAACTATTTCCACTTATGTCTTGTCTTTCTCTCTCCTTGTGACGATGATGTGTTGTGCTTCAATCTTGAATTAAACTTCACAACATTCACTTCACCCAAGAGATAAGTGTGTCTAGGTCCTTTTTTTTGTGAATTACATTGAGGGCAATGAAAGGATTGAGTATGGGGGAGTGTGTTTATTCTCATGATGGAATTCACTATAACATCATATGCTTTTGTCTACTGCTTTTGTCCTATGTTGTTTTTGGTCTAATTTACTGAGATTTTTGAGGTCTTTAGTCATGATCAAGTATCTCAATTACTCTTAGTTAAATTCATAATTGAAACTTGCTTTAAATTAGTGAATTGCCATAAAATTCAAGTGTACAAATGATGCATGGCTTAATTTTGATGAGTTTGTTAGGGAACAAAAAGCCAGTTGGAAGGTGTTTTGGGCCTAATTGTTCATTTCATTGTGTGATTTATCTACTTAGATTTTTGTTCTCTAGAACTTATTTTGTTTCTTGATTGAGGCTATATTTTGTAATGGTATGGATGGAGATGATATTGGCATTCATTTCTAAACCTTCTAACCTAAACATAAACTAATCATTGTTCACCTTTGTTTACCCCTTTGAGCCCTTCATTTGCATTTTCATTTTCATTATACAAATGCCATGCTTGCACTTTTCATTAAGTTCTATTAGCACTATGATGAGGAAATATGAATGTTGCTCTTTTAAATAGGATGATAAGTGCCATATGAATTGAAAACAAAAAGACAAACAAAGGCAAAATAGAAATAGAAAAAAAAAACAAAAGAGAGGATCAAAAGAAACAAAATACAAGGTACTTCATAAAAGTAAAAAAAAAATATCTGTATTGATGAGTTGAGATGGAAAAGTTTGGCAAAAGAAAGTTATACTAGTGTGATTAGTGCTATTGGTTATGCTAATCGAATTTGATACATGCATGGTAGCTTATTGTAATTTTTCATCATTTGGCCTATTCAACATTACAACACTACAAAGTTCTTTGGATTTATTTATGTAATTGTTGCAAGTAGTAGACAACCTAGAAAAATCACAAGTCTATAGTAGAGTGTGGTCAAAGTGGATGCGAGTGAAAAAAATGCCTTATATGAGAGAAGAGTGCAAACACTTATCCTAGTTAAGGTTTCCAATTAAAATTATTGCAATTAAACCTTGCATCACTTTAGCAACTTCAATTTTCGGTATGTTCATTGAATTTGGATAGGAGGATACCTTGTTATTTGTCTAAGTGTAATTCTTGAAACTTGATCTTACCTATTCTTTCAACTTTCATCCCTCTTTGCCTAGTGTTAAATTAAATGTTTTGTGTAACCCCCCCGGGTAATTATATCCAAAATACGTTATTAAAATGAATTAGAGACCGTCGGATAACAAAACTTTTTCAATTCCCTATCCTTAGGATAGGGTTTTCACAAATACCTTTCGAAATACAATTCACCTGTTCGAATGCAATTACTTTGTGAAGATAAATTACATTCATAACATATTAGAGTGCACAACATAATAATTCCAGCAATCCTAGGTTCATACCTTTACTAATGGTATACAAATTCCCATTTAGGGGATTACACAATATCCTTCCACAATATACCTCCCAAATCCAAAGACGAATACAAATACAAATTATGCAATAATCCCAACTATGATAACCAACTACTACAAACTACAACTCCAACGGGAGCCCTAACCGCCCTTGGTTGCTTGCTCCTTCTCTGAGCCACTTGTCATGTCTGAAAGGTTAGTCAATGAAAAGAATGAGATTCAAAAGAATCCTAGTAGTAACAAATCACTCATACAATATATAAACACATAGCATGTAAGCAACCATCAACAGCAGCAGCAACAACAACACAATGATACATGGCTTTCACCACAAACGACAACACTCACAGCTGCATACATAATAACGCCAGCTTGCGCAAGATAACAACAGCTTGTACTGTATAATGCTAGCTTGCACTGTATAACGCTAGCTTGCACTGGATAATGACAGCTATCACCAACTGTATAGGCAACAGCATCAGAAATCATCACAAAATAATGATACATATACATACAATACATTTACACATAACTAAGAGAAGAGTCACTACCTTATTCTTTCCAAGTGTGTTCTGGCACGATATGCTCATGATCAGGGCAAATACCGAATCCTGACAATCTAATCAAGGACATAGGGCTATTCCCTTTTCCTATTCCTAACTTTCAAACACTAAAGTTGGTTATCATTCACGACCTTGAGGTGGCTACTCAAAGCCTAAACTCATGTCTAAAGGGTTGGTAAAAATTAAACCAAAAACCACCTTTCAGAAATGCAAAACAATGATATTTAGGGGTTGGCCATAGCAAAAAACAGGTCAGAAACATTCGGGCCTCAGCCCATAACCTCTGGCCATGGCCAAGAAAATCCTGTTTCTTAGCTGAACTTCCAAAAATCATAACTAATTCCAGAAAAATCAAAATGAGGTGATTCCAAAGCCAAATGAAAGATAATTAAGTCCTCTTTACTAGAAATGGAACATTACCAAAAATCACCACAAAAATACAAAATTGCTCAAAATCCAACACTGCTTTAAAAAAGATTCCAGTTTTAATCCCAAATGGTGGACAACCATAACTCTTAGCTCACAACACGAAATGACATGAATTATGTGTCCATTTTGAAGCTTGGAATGTGAAATTTAAGATTGGAAAGTTTCAAAATTTTCAGACACCATTTGGTCATTCAAAACGTCATTACAAACAGACTGCCCAGAACAGAATTCATACTGGACAGAATTCCAGATTTTGCACTAATGCTTCCAATGGTCCTATTTTCACATCAAACATCATTCCAACATAAATTTTCACAAGGAATCTATTGGAAACACCAAATCAACCAAATTCATATCACATTTACATATATTCTATTATTCATCACATTGCAACACAAAAACCACTAAATGGCCAAACTTTCCATTCAAGGTTTCAAATCAATCCCAATGACCATAGAACACAACAAAACACCAATTGCACCACAATACCCCACTCAATTCATCCATTTCACAATTTAACCAAAATCAAGGCAAGAACCACATTTCTCAAAACTTAACCAATAATCACAATATATAGGTCAAAGAGAGCTCTTACTCACCTCTTCCTCTTTCCCAAACCAATTCTTTGATTCTTTATCTTTCCAAATTCTTACAAGCTCTCAAACATCTTCTTTCACAAATATAAAACCATAGAGATTAAGCTCTCATCACTATAAATAACATTAAAGTAGGATATTAGAGCATAAGAGAACCACAAATAAGCCAAAACCTCACCTCTTTCTTTCTCTCTCCACCTTGAACTTGGAAGCCAATGGAGTTTAAAGAGTGAGGAAGATGAGATGATGATATGCAGAATTTTGGGCAATTAAAGGCCCTTTGGCTGACTAAGAAAGAGAGGAGAGAGGGAAAATGAGTTGAACATTTAATCTCATCCTGGGGTCCATATCTTGCCAAGTGTCACACTCTCATCCCATCTTCTGAGTTCACATAGGCACACACACATATGATTCTGCCCTTTGATCTCTTGCACAAATCTATCCTAACCATTGATCTTGAAGTTACCAATGAGTTTTCTCTTTGGTAACTGACCAATTAGTCTATAACTTTACTATTTTGCCCCTGATTATGGCAATTTTTCCTGAATCGCCACCAAACACATTTTCTCATTCTCTTAGCCATAATATACACCCCCTATATTTAAAGTCAATTTAGATGTTTATCCATAATTGAACTTAAATACAGGGTTTTGGCACTACTCAAAGCATATTCAAATCTCAAAGCACATCACATTCTCCAAAAGTGTCGATTTAACGAAAATCACATTCACTTTTGGAGTCATTAACCCTTAGTTAAATTTTGGGATATTACATTTTGCTCAGGAGTGCAAAAGCTTAAGTGTAGGGGAATTGATAGAGCTCAATATTTATATATTTTTATTAATTAATCTTTGACTTTTGTAGGACTTAATTGAATTTTTTGGGCATAATTAAGTGTTAATGTGAGCAAAAGATATTACCATTATCGTTGTTAAATTGTTATATTTTTAATTAATATTTATTATTCCCATTATTACTTAATTGTGAGCAAAAGATATTACCTTTGTGAATCTAATTTTGCAGATGATGATGTGGCACAACTTTTGTCAAGTAGTCAAGGTCAAAAATGTTATTTTGGAGCTCAATAAAGGACAAGAGTGGAACATCACAAGTGCAGAATATATTTTCATATTTTTTTCTAAGAGAAGATTAAATAAGTAAGGGCCTTGTTTGGTGGTTGCAATTTTGTGCCTAATACCAAAACAAATTTTTACCTCTTATCCAAACATACCTTAACTCACTTTTAACCTAAAGACAATTGAAGAGAAAAGGAGGTAGCGGCTGAATTATTTGAGGGGAGAGGCTATAAAGGGATAAGAAAAGAAGCAAGCTGACTGATTTGGGGAAGGGAAGAAAAAGCTGAAGAAAGGCGGCTGTGTAGAAGGAGAGGACGAAATGAAGAAAAGGTGAAGAAAGCTAGCTAGACTGAATGAAGAATTGACGTGGAGGCTGCTAGACTATTTTTCTCCTTGGCTAATTGATTATCCTTTTCTCAAGCTTCATCTTCCTCTTCCATGAGTAACTAAGTTTTGGTGATTTACTTTAGTTGTGTAATGGTTTGAGCTTATAAACTTCAATGAAATTCCTTTAAGCTCTTTTTCTAGTTCATAATTATATGGCTTGGTTAAGTATATGGTTGTGGTCTAGATTGTTCTATGCCAAGTGAATAAACTTGGTAGTTGAGCTAGGAGTTGATTAATTAAGCTTTGTATGATTTATATTAGGAGTAAGTTGAGTTGTTTATTCCAACTTGGTTGAGTGGATTTTAAATGACTAAGCTGAATACTTTGAATTTTTGTAATGGTAATTACAATTTCGAATTGGAAGTTAATTATTCATCTCCTTGAGTCTGAATTATTTGGTGGTATTTATTTAATTGCTTTGGTAGAATGAATTAAATGAGTATTGCAAGTATGGATCTAGTGGTAGCTTAGGTCCATCCTCTTGACTCATATTATTGAATTCTTATCATTAGCTAGCAAGGAAGACTAAAGCCTCAACTCAAGGGAATCTCATTTCATCATTAGACTAGTTTATTGAATTTACCTTGTTGCTATTGTTAATTTCAATTCCATTTGCTTCTTTATCTTGAAAACCAAAAAATACAAAAATATTGAATTAGGTTAGATTACTTCATTAGTTTTATAAACAATTTCTCAAAATGATTTCTCACAATTATAAGGTGTTTACCACTTTACTATTTAAAAACTTGGAAATTAATCCCCTCACAACAATGATCTAGGTTGAGCTACTACGCTACATTTTCAAACCTAGTTTATCTTGAGAACTCACATGACATAGGTTTATCAAAATGGCACCATTGTCAGAGGGCTTTTATGCATTTTAGCTTAATTAAAATAATAATGCATGCCACATCCAAAATGCAACCATGCCTTCTTGCTCGCCTAACCCATCACAAAATTTATCCATAACCTAACATCACCCAGTGCTATTCAATCTTAAGAAACAAGGAACTTCTCTTCCTTTGTCTTGAACTCCTCAATTTTTCAGGCCAAAAAAAAGAGGGAGAATTCCTCAATTAATGCCTGAAACACATTTGTTTATGCCACTTTTTGTTCTTTATCAATGGGAACTAGTTTTGTAATATCTCAAATTTCAATCACCAAAATTCCTTTGCACTTTGTGGCATTAAAGGGAATAAAATAGTGAATATTGGCATACTTGAAATGGCCAAATAGTGCAATCAGTGGCTATATGAATTTTGGGCTACAATAAGACATAAAATTTAATTTGTGTCTTCACAAAAACCTATTATTGGAGCCCAAAACATAGAGATTGGAAGAGAACAATTTTTGGGCCCAATTAGTAGTGAATTTCAACGCAAACATAAAGGGAAAGAAGAAGACCCAATTTAATTACAAAAATGTATAGGTAAAATAGCCATTTGGCTACATAAAAATTAGAAGCCAATATTTTCCCTTCCTTCATGATGTTGGACGTCCAAGTAGAGGAGCAAGAAGAGGATTTAAACACTTGGTGCATATTAAGTTTAAAATATGGAGGAATTGTGGCCAATGTAAAAAAGATGTTGAAAAGTTAAAAATTATAGGCAAATATTATAATGTTTGAGGAGGTGAAATTATGATAAATCAAAATGCTATTTGACTCATCTAATGGCCCATAATTTAGTCCAAGCTAGATGGAGAGAGGAAAAGGAAGTGGTCAAATGAAAAAGATGAAGGCATAAGTCAAAAATTTGGCATGTGCTTAATTGTAATAAAATAATATAATTGTAAGGAGGTGGAAGAGATAATTTCAAGAGCTCTTATCACCTTTATGAGACTTCATTTTTGTCCAAACACAAGCAACAAAAGAGAGAGTATGTGTCTTAAATCATAGAGAGCAAGAGAGAAGGACATAGGGTTCAAGAAGGCAAATCTAATGTCAGTTGGTTAAAATTCAAATGCTCTTGTTTTCTAGTTCATGTAAGACCTCTCCTTATCTCTATTCCTTCATGAATCCCATATGTAGCAAGCAAAATCAAGGAGGAAGAAGGAGAGAGAGAGGACAAAATTTGGAGCAAGAGAAAGAGACAAGAGGTGAGCTATGAAACCTTGTCTTTCATGTTGATTTAGGCTTGTTGTTGGTGGATATTGGTGTTATTGTTGAATGTTTGGCATGTTCGCTTGGTTTTGTCATTTTGGGATTACCAAACCTTAAGGGAAGGTGCTGCTCAAATTTGAATTAATCATGTGGGAAGTGTAATTAAGTGGTTAAACAAGTAATTAGAGGTGAAAAGAAGGTGGTTAATGGAATGGAATCAAGAAATTCAATTTTCCCCAATTTATTCTGATTTTCATCCAGACCTATTTTGGGGGTGTTTAGGCTAAAATTTCATAGATTTGATGATTCCATTGTATTTAAAATGGAAACCTATGTGGGAATAGTCCCTAGTTATGAATTCTGGACCACTAGAAATAAATACTGAAAACTGGAAATCTGCCAATGTGAATTATGTGCGTGGCAGTCTGATTATGTGATTTTTTTGAATAAGTAAATGATGTCCAAAAATTATGAAAATTTTTAGTATGAAAGTAGACTTATCAATCTTTAATTTGATAGGTCATTTATGTCATTTGGATCAGTACCCTATGAATTATGACTTTTTGAAGTTGGGCAATGAATATGGACGGAATCCTAGACCAGTGTGGCTTTGGTCGTGATTCTAGAAAACTGAGGCTAGAATTGGCTGTGAGTAATATTTTCTCTTTAAAATAGACTCAGATATTTAAGTAGGAATTTGAACCACCCCAATTGGAGTTCTATAGAATTAATTATGATTTTAAACT
Source organism: Inga laurina (assembly GCA_963855925.1). Classification (NCBI taxonomy): domain Eukaryota; kingdom Viridiplantae; phylum Streptophyta; class Magnoliopsida; order Fabales; family Fabaceae; genus Inga; species Inga laurina. The sequence continues at coordinate 27,715,164 of OY979703.1, read as the reverse complement.
TTGGTCAAAATAATGGCAGCTTTTGGCTACCATGCGAATTTAAGAAGGAAAGGGCCAAATGTAATTTCTTTGAACTCCAAGGGTTAAGTTGAGCACTTGGGGCTAGTATAGCCACACTAGAGGTTCATTGGTCATGGCTCTAATAATGTTATTATTTATCTAGGACTATGAGGTGACAAAGAAGAAGCAACCTCAATGGTTGAGAAAAGGAACAAAAGGAGGGCTCAAGACATAAGGTAGTGAACTTACCTCTCTTGCATGTATTTGATATTTACGCTTGTGTACTGATGCATGTGATTTCTCTGCTTGATTATGTGAAACATATATGAATGATTGAAGCTCTGTTTCTATTTATACTATGACCATGAGCATGTTGTTTGAAATATTGAGCACGAAGATATGTCATTGTGTTAGCTTGAGTTTATGTAAGGCAAGCATGTCATCTATTAAGAACTTATCTTGCATGCATATTGGTATTGTTTGCTACTAAGATTCTCTCGAATCTCACCCTCCCCAAACCAACCATTTAGACAGGTGATCATAAGAAGCATGCTGAGAACAGAAAAGAGGATTGAACGCAGAGGAATGCAGTAGTGGAACAAAGAAGAGAAGATGTATGTGTTTCACTGCAACGGGTTTAGACACCCTAATAGCCATGTGCAACTACATTATTTGTAATTGTTATATACAATCCCTATGGGAAATTTCTGTAATCGAGCACTTTTTATCAATATATTTATGTTATTCCTATGTGCCCACCGAACTGCACGCAAATACTCTGGTTAATATCGAAATAAGTAAGGGTGTTTATAGTTTTGGCATCAGAGCCTAAGCGGTTCTAGCAACATGATAGTATACTGATAAGGTCTTGATTATATGATGAAAAGAAATATGCACAGAATGGGGCACTAGAGAAGTGAATTACCCCTTTCCTATGAACCAGCCCTGGAGAAACAGTGAATACCTGAGGGCAGCCAGTATCATAATACCGATTTGAGGGAAGTATAAAGATGTTACAGACACTGAGGGAGTGGGTTCGAATGACAACTTAGTGGACTTCAGGAAGCATATCACAAAGCACATAACCGAGTACATTTATTGGCACTAATATGCATTCCACACATAGTATTTTGATGCCCAGGGACAGTAGACATGATTTTTGAGACAAGGGCAGTCACGGGGTATCTGTGGATGAAAGCAGTTAAAGCCGATATTTGCATTTTGGCATGGGTACACAAAAGTTAAGTGTGCTCAACCTATAGAAATCTCAAAATGGGTGACCTATTAGGAAGTCACATGTGTATGTGATGAAAAAGTTCAAGCACATGTTATACAATAGTTCAGAGACTGCATGTTGTAGGCTTTCTATGACAACTATAAGCGTCTATGATATATTATTTCAGGTATATCTATGTACCCAAAACTTTATGAAATGATAGATATGCCCTTCTGTTTATGTGAAATTTTCCTCTTCTTTGTTTCCATATAGTGAAATATAAAGTTGATAAGGCTAAGAGGTACAGATGTTGGGCAGGGTCAAGGAGCTAGACTTGACCCAATACAGTGAATGATGAGCATATTAACAGTGGGGATTTTTCCCAGAAACACAAGCATTGAGAAATTTCCTCCTAGAGCAATAATAGCAAGCCGTATCAGGCTAATAGCCAAGTCAAGCAAATATTCTTTAAGAAATGAAACATGTTGCCGCTAAGGCCAATCATATGATGAAAAACAGGAGCCTCTACTTAGACTTGCTCTTGAGGAATAATTTTTCACAGCATGGAATTATTGACAGTATTTAGATTAGCTGTGATAGACTCAATATTGATATTTTTATCTACTGGGGGAGGTAGTTTGCGACCATGAGAGCACCTATGAGTGGTGTTGGGAAGTCACATATAAGATTTGGCTTTCAAAGCTTAACTTGCTGTATGGTCTGCTGTGTGGCGAACTGTGTGGTTTGTAATGTAGAGATCTATGTGGTTGTGTGGTTTATAATGATGCAACCTGTAAGGTTTGCAGTAATGTGAATTGTGTGGTCAGTAGTGCAATATGCGGGCAGAGATTGGAATGAACCCTAGTGTAGCAGGGTATCATGATGGCGAATACCTCTTAACAGCTAAAGCCTTATGGAATGAGTTACCTCATTTATATTACAGAGTTGATAATGATTGACTTGATTTGGAAACATGATGATTTAAAATATGCCCTTATACTACTAAGGTTAAGGTTCTAGATGTAACGATTTAAAAAGGCAGTAAAGCCTAAGATTGGCAGTAAGTCCCTGTATGTATGTTCGTACAGGACAATGAGGCCTAGAGATACTAATGGGCTATATGTCCTCATATCATAAAATATGCCGGCCTAGGGTAAAGTACAGCAGATGGCTATGCAATCACAATTATGTTGAATAATGACAAAGGCAGTAAGACCCTATGTGCATGTTTACATGGGGCAGTGTCCCTGAGCAGTAAGACCTGACAGGCATTTTATGATGTATTGAATAGTATAGCAATGGATTGTGTAGCCAATGAGTACAAAATAGGTTGAATATGTGTGAGTGCTGTTAGGCAATTAACACATACTTATCAGATAATTGTGATGTGTACATTATGAGTACGCATAAGACCGAAAGGAGTTGCATATTAAGATGGGATTTTCCCTAGGATAATCATTCTATATGATATCCAAAATTTTAAGGTGTAGACATTCAAATTTCGAGGATGAAATTTATTGAATGAGGGGAGAAATATAACATCCTAAATTTCAATCACGAAATTCCTTTGCACTTTGTGGCATTAAAGGGAATAAAATAACGAATATTGGCACACTTGAAATGGCCAAACAGTGTAATTAGTGGCCATATGAATTTTGGGTGATAATAAGACATAAAATTTAATTTGTGTCTTCATAAAAGCCCATTATTAGAGCCCAAAATATAAGATTGGAAGAGGAAGGACTTGAGATTATGATTTGTCATCTAGTAGATTAGTTCAATACAAGAAGAGAATCTATGTTCCACCAAAGGCTGACTTGAGGTAGAAAATCCTGGATGAGGCATACAAGAGCTGGTATACTCTTCACCCCTGAATGACCAAGATGTACCACGGTTTAAAGTCTATGTACTGGTGGCCAAGATTGAAGAGTGATATGACAAAATACGTGGCATTGTGTCTTACCTATCAGAAGGTAAAGATTGAACATCAATGGCTGCCAGGATTACTTGAGAGCCCTGAAATTCTATTATGGAAGTGGGAAAGTGTGACCATGGATCTGGTAGTATGATTACCCAGAATTAGAAACTATAATGCGATCTGGGTGATTGTTGATTGATTCATAAAGTCGGTACATTTTACACCGATCAACACCAGCTACTCTCCTGATAAACTGGCAGAGATTTATGTCAGAGAGATAGTAAGACTCCATGGTACACTGAAAAGCATTATTTCTAACAGAGATCTTCACTTTACCTCGAGGTTCTGGAGGGCTCTACATGAAGCTCTAGGTATAAAATTAAGGTTTAGTATGGCCTATCATCCACAGACAGATGGATAGTCAAAAAGAACTATCTAAACACTAGAAGTATGTTAAGAGCGTTTGTCCTGGACTTTAAAGGGAATTGGGATCACTTCCTTCCACTCGCTGAGTTTGCTTACAATAATAGCTATCATCCAAGCATTCAGATGGCTTTGCATGAAGTGCTATTTGGGAGAAAGTGCCAATCACCTCTATGCTGGACAGAGTTATTTGAAAAAAGACTGTATGGGCTAGATCTTGATAATCAGACCATAGAGCATATCAAAATTATCAAAAAAAGGCTTTTAAAAGCACAAAGTAGATAGAAAAGCTATGCTGATAAAAGAAAAAGACCTCTAGAGTTTGAAGTCAGAGATCATGTATTCCTGAGGCTATCTCCAGTCAAAGGAATTGGTAAAGTGATCAAGAGAAAGAAGATGAGCCCACGGTACATTGGTCCATTTGATATTCTTGCGAGAATTGGACTGGTAGCATACAGAATAGCTCTACCCCCAAACTTGAGCAAACTCCATTATGTATTTCATGTTTTGCAATTGAAGAAGTACCAACCAGACCCTACACATATTATTAAGTACGAAGATGTTGACATGCAAGATGATTTTACTTATGCAATGGAGCAGGAATGAATCAATGAATGACAAGAAAGACGGCTCAGACATCAAAGCATACCATTTGTGAAGGTGTTCTAGAAGGGACTATCTTAGAGGGAAGCAACCTAAGAAGTAGAGGCAAACATGAAAAGATGTTATCCGGAGTTTATGCCCTAAGATGTGTAACAAATTTTAGGGATGAAATTTATTATACGGGGAGAGAATTGTAATGCCCCAAAATATGTATAAGGGCTCATGACTCCAAATGAAAATATAATGAATGTTAGATGAACTCTTTCGGGGAATAAAGTATGAATTATGACACGAATCAGCAGTAGAAAGTGTCCAAGGCCAGTATTTAAGTTTAATTATGGTAACAAAGTCTAAATTGAATTAAAAGACAAGGGAAGGGTGAATGGCAAGAGGAAATGAAGTTAGATAGCGCAATAAGTGGCAATCTAACTAAAATTGCCATAGTCAGGGGCAAAACGAGAAGAAAGAAATTTATCAGCCAATTAGTCAACAATTGAAGAAGAAATTGACTATTAACTAAAAGAGCAAGAGGTGCGACCAAATGGCTAATGGAATTAGACTATATGGTTATATGCTTTTGGAGAAGCCATGGGATGGTAACACTTGGCACCACATGATCTAGGCGATGAAGCCTTAAAAAGTCAAATAATTAATGTTTCAAATTCCCCTCTCTCTTCTCAATTCAGTTAAAGGGTTGTGGAGGCCTGAAGATGGGATCATTTAACACATCTTACTCTCTCTTTTAAGCTCTCAAGCTCGGCTAAGGTAGAAGAGGAAAGAAAAAGAAGATTCAAGTGAATGTGGGCTCTATTTCTTGGATTTTGACCTTGCTAACCACCTCTAATACTAAAAACCTCTTTTCTAACCTTGTTCCTCTTGATAAGAGCTTCACTTCTATGGTTTTAGTTTTTCAAGGGGTGTTTGGGTGCTCAAGGAAAAGCTAAAGTCTAAAAATCAAAGAACAACCTAGAGGAAGAGTTAGAGGTAAGCAAAAGCAATCCTTTGGTGTATATATTGGTTGAGAACTTTGGCTTGTGTAATTTTTCCCTATTTTCGAGTATATTAGAGTTTTAAGAGTTCATGATGTTTTGATAGTATATATGGTGTTTTGAAGTGTGTTTTGGACATATGTAACTAGTTTGGGAATTGAATGGGAAGTTTGGCAATTTTGGGATTTTGTGTGTAATCCTTGCCAAAATAGGACATAGAAAAGGAATGGGAATTTTGTTGTTTTGAGGTTTCCATTGTGTTCTACATGAAAAACTGTGTCGGGAGTAGCCCTAGTTATGAATTCTAAACCATTGGAAACATATATTGAAAAACTGAAAGTTTTGTTAATGAAAGTTCTATGCAAGGCAGTCAGTTTACATGATAGTTTTGAATAAGTGAATCATATCTAAAAATTATGAAATTTTCCAATTAAATAGTAGACATGACAAGCTTTAAAATGATATAAAATGGGTGTCATGTGGATGTGTGTGCTGGAAGTTGTGTATTTCCAAGGTTTGAGGTTGAAACTGGAATTTATTCTAGAACAGTATGGAAATTCATTGAATTCTATATTCTTGTGGTTGTAGATGGTAGTGATTCATATTTTTCCTGTGTAGAGGATTTAAAGAGCTTTCTATAGAACTTTGAATCACTCTATCTCGATTTTTGTAGATTAAGTTGTGATTTTTGGAAGTTTAGCCAAGAAACAGGAATTTTTTTGGCTGCAGCCAAAAGTTCTTGGCCACAGCCAAAAAGATGATGACCTGTTTTTGGCCATAGCCAAAGAATTCCTTGGCCACAACCAACCCCCAATTTCAGCACTTTGAATTTTTCAAATGTGGTTTCTGGTCTAGCTCTCCCTAACCCTCTTGGGCTTTAATCTGAGCTTTTCATAGCCACTTAAAGGACTCAAATAATAACCAATCCCAAGTATTTTGGAGTTATTAAAGAATGGAAATAAGTAATAACTCATCGTCCTTAATTTTATTTATAGGATTTGATATCTGCCTTGAGCATAAGAAATCTATACTAGAATGAGATCAGAAAGAACAAGGTAGTGACTCTTTCTCTTATATCATATATAATGCTTTGTATGTATGTGCATATCATCAATTGTTATGAATGTTACAAAGAATGTCAAGAACGGTTACGAATGTCAAGAATTGTTATGAATGTTATGAATGTCAAGAATTGTTATGAATGTTACAAATGTGAAGAATGTCAAGAATGATTGCTGATGTGAATGCTATTATGTGATGATTACTTACATGCTTTATGAAATTATATGTCATATAAGTGAATTGTTACTACTGAGATTCATATGAATCTCACCCTTTCTAATGACTAACGAACAGCAAGAACAAGCGGCTCAAAGTGCAAGCAGGTAAACAAGGACGGCTAGAGCACACAGATAAGGGCTCAAGACTTTTGTTGGTTGCCGAATTTTATAAGAACACTGAAAGAATAGTACTCCTAGCAATGGAAGACATACTGATTGTATACCCCGAATATTAGTACTTAATCCTGGTAAAGGAACTAAGAATGAGTAGTGAATCTCTCTAATTGAATTAAATAAAAGTGAGAGTCAATGAGTAGTAATGAAGATGCAAACCAGTGAATGACGCTTCCACAAGAGATTGGAAATTATTCTAAAAAACTCACTCATTTACAGGTTCGAATCCTGTCATGAGGTTGGGAATTTAAAACGATTCTATGAAAGTGGTTCGGACTTATTGTGTACAAGCTCATCCGACTAATTACGAGAATAAGGTGTTACAACTTTCAGTAAGAAATATATACTCACAACATTTCTCAAAAGAAGATATTAAAGCATGATGAAATTTGAGATAGAGTGGACAACTAAAGAGAGCTTGTTTTGTTAGCAAGAGACTAATTTAGAGATCTCCATAGAAAATGCTTGACCTTAGATGGTTGGGATTTTAAGATGCTATAGGCAAAACCAAAGAGCTAGAAGGATAACATAAGATGAACTTGGAGTTTTATCACATGTAGGATTGAAAATAATATATCAATTTCTGATATAGCCAAGTTTAATAGAGTTATGTCCATCATTATACTCGAGAAAACAACTTAGATGGGTGGGATTTTAAGACCGAACCAATTTAGTGTTTCTTTGTGGTATCGCCTTTGGAGCTCCTGTACTAGTTGATTTTTGTTTGGACATGGAAAAAAATAAGAAAATAAATTTATGAACAAGCTCAAGTTCAAGTCAATTTTTTCCATGGTTATTAAAATCAAATTAGATCAGCTGGTTCAACCATGAAACCGGTGAATCAGTCGCCGAACCGATCCGGTCCAACTTGTTTGACCGGTTCATTGTTTATTCAAAATTTCCTAATTTCAAAAAATTCATATATAATTCTACATATTTTCAGAAATTACAAATTAAGACTCTTTGAAAGCTTGATATGCCTGCTTTCTAATGCAAAAAGAATCACTCAAAAATATTATCATTTGATCCTAAAAAATTCTCAAATTTCAAAACTATTTCAAAACAATTATCGTTCAAGTTCACTTCCTCACAGATCTAACCTCCAGTTAACTCTAGTTTGACTCTGATATGATCCACTAACATTTGACCTACTACTTAGACCGTTCACTAGTAGCTGGTATGGGTTTAATAACCATGATTTTTTCATTTGAGAAGAAAAGTCACTTCTTCTTTATTATGTTTTCTTTCCACGAAAAAGAGAAAAAAAGTCTCAGTTCAATTGGTGTCAATTCTCAGTCTCAGTTTATTATAACAACGAATAAATAGGAGCCTCTTGGTGTGTTCGTCAAACTCCCATCTTCTGATCCTAATCTCCAAATCTTATGATCATGTTCTCTCTTTTCCACTCTCAGTCCTGTGAAGTTATTATTCCTAGCACTCAACTTAATCTGGTTCTATGCATCTCTGTATTTCTTAGCTATTTTATGTAAGTTTTGTCTACTGGGGTGTTATAAGATGGTTGCAATTTCAACATGCAAGAGAGTTTAATTGGTCCGAAAGCAGCACATCTCTTGGAGACAATTTTAACAGTGGTTTTAATACCGAGAATTCCCCAAGGGGTGGTTTTCGGGGTTTTAGGTTGCCTCGTCAGGGTCCTGCTATATCTCTAGGAACAAACCATACTGAAAATAGACGTCACGTTCTACAAAAGTGTGCTTTTGGATTCATCGTTGATAGCAAAGTATGGTCAAGGCGTGATCTACAGGAGGAGTTAGATCATGCATGGAAACTTCAAAATAGAGTTATTGTTAAGGGGCGTTGTAAAAATAGGTTCTTATTGCAGTTGGCCAAGATCTGAAGTATATGACTGAGATGGGCCCATGGTCTATAAGAACTCTATTTTCTGGTCTCACAATTCAAAGAGAATGTTGTTCTGGAAAATGAGCCTCTTCCTAGAGTTCAAGTTTGGTTGCAAGTGTGGGGGTTACCGATTGATTATCACACCCTTTCAACTGCTAAAGTCATGGAGAATGTAATTGGAGATTTCTTTGATTATGACTAGGAAGAAGACGATCTTGAAAATATTCGCTTCCTTCGTGTCAGAGCAACAATCGATCTAGCTCTTCCACTTATCATGGGGGTGCAATATTCGTTTTGAAAATTCCTCAAAACCGGAGTGGGTGCAGTTTCGATATGAAAGGATTTTTAGAATCGTTTGTGTCTGTGGAAGAATTGGGCACACTGAAAGGGACTGTGACTGGGATTTGGAATGGACTTTGACAAGGATTATGAACATCCAATGGTTTCATGTGATAATATCGCCTTCTTTCATAAATATTTTTTAGTGTCGAACAACGATGGTAACATAGGTCTCGTTGGAGGAAGGAAACTTTTTAGAGTTGAACAAGCTCGACATGATGGAGGTTAGGGGCGTTATCACTCGTCTTCTAGCCACATGCACTCTTCTCAGACACGCGGCACAACAGGGGAAAATGCGCAAGATGATTTTACAGCAGTTAATTCTCAAGGCTCTCCCCATAATGCCACGAATCACACAAGCTATGTGGCAGCAGAACCTCACGGACACAATTACACTTCGGTGAATAATAATTTTGAAGATAATCATCTTCCAGACCAAGCATTAAATGGAGATAATAATGGTGTCTTCCACTTAATTGCTCTAGAATTTGATTTTCCTAACCAAATGCAAAATCTGGTTCGGTTCATTCTCAACAATTTGGAACAAATTCAGGGCCTTTATTTAGTTTCTTCCCACCTCATTACCACATCTTTTATGAACTGGACCTCATGAGGATCTGGCAACACAATGGAAAATGGATAATATTTCCCACTTAGCTACAGTAGTGGGCCAATTGAGTGTTATTGAGGCATTCGAGCATTATCGCTACTGGTCAGATTTTATGGTTCTTGAGGGGTTGAAATCTTTCCTTCTCTGGACTTTGACAAAGATCTTGGCTAGCTTAATGGGTTGTTCCTGGCCCTTTCTTATTTTGGTTTTAATGCGTTAAATGCTGCTCATGGGTGCCTTTCACCTCCAAATGAGGATATATGGGCTCAAGCATTAACGGACATCCTTGATCCTTTAGTCCGACTTGTCTATCCTATGGACATGGGTGATCCGTTGATTATCTACAACTTCAAAGCCAAGTCTTACATTCATATAATGCCTATGATTCAGACGGTCGATAACCATGTCATCCCTTTGTAGCCTCATATCAGAAGTGTGGACTTAATTCAACAAGCTTCTATTATTCTCGAGTCCTTCTCTTCGTCTATCTTTCACAAATATGCTAGAACTGAGGAATCATCTGTGTTAATACTCTCTCAATTGGGTTGTGTAGGTGGCGATATAAGGATTTTGTCGTAGAACTGTCGTGGTCTTGGTAAAACTATGACAGTTCAACGACTTAAATCTCTTTTCTGTAGATATTCTCCTAGTTTTAATTTATTAGTGAAACCTTAATGTCTGAAGTTAGAATCTCTAAAGTGCTTCGTTCCCTCTCTTTTGATAATGTTTATATTGTAATTCCTGTGGGTCGTAGTGGTGATCTATTTTTGCATGTCTGTAATTCTGGTTCTTGTAAGGTCTTAGATCAATCTAACTTGTTTCACACCTCTTGTACTTTTGATGATCAGGAAATATATATTACTTTTGTGTATGGTTTTCTGTCTGTTTCTGATAAATCTATTTTGTGGTTATGGTTGTGAAATGTTGCATGCTCTACTACCAAACCTTGGCTAATTATTGGCAGCTTAAACCAAGTTATAGGTTTGAATGATAAATTCAGTTGTTCTTCTCAACAGCGGGGGCAGCTTTTTTCTGTAATCTTATTGACGAATGTAGCCTCATTGATGTTCCATCTCAAGGTGGCTAGTACATCTGGTCCAATAATCGGAAGGGCTCAAATTGTGTCATGGAAAAGCTTGATCAAGCACTTTGCAACTCAAAATGGATCCAAAAGTTCCTGAGTTTGCTTCAAATTTTGCCAGTGCCTGCTTCTGACCATTACCCTATTCTTTTGCAAACTAATTGTTTTTCGGTGTCTCGAAGGCTATTTAGGTTTGAGAACTTTTGGTTTTATTTTCCAAAATGTTATGATATTGTGCAGAAGGAGTGGAGACGTAGCATTCATGGCTCTTGGGCTTATCAAAATAATGTGTGATAAAAATGCATTAGGAGTGCATTGCCTAGATGGAACAGAAAAGAGGTTAGGCTTATTGCTTCTAATATTTCCTCTTTGGAGAAAGAATTACAATTCTGGCAAGATAAATCTTCCTTTTCTTCTGCGGACTTGGATGTTATGGCATGGTTAAAGTCATCCTTGAATTTTGGTACGACTGTGAGGAGATTTTGTGGTCTCAAAAGGCAAGACACAATTGGATGATTCAGTGGGATAGAAATACTAAGTATATTCATAGTTTTGCTTCTCACAAACGAGTTAGGAAACATATAGCAAAGATTCAAAATGATCAAGGGGTGTGGCTAGATGATCCAGATGAAATCAGTAAGAAAGCATCAAAATTTTTCAAAAGAGTATATGAAGACTTTTCTGACATTAATGAGGCTTGTGTTGACCATACACTAAACCATATAAATCTTCCAAAGCTATCACGTCACCGTCTTGAGTGTCTTAACAAGTGCTTATCTGTAGAAGAGGTTGAGCATGCCGTCTTTGAAATGAAAGCTGATAGTGCCCCAGGTCCAGATGGATTCCATGCACGACTTTTTTGAGCAATTTTGGTCCATCCTGAGAGAAGATATTGTTGCTATGGTCTTCCAGATTTTTCAACAAGGCTAACTTCTTAAAGAATTTAATCATTCTCTCATGATTCTGGTGGTAAAATGTAATAATCCCAATACTTTCAAGGATTTTCAACCGATTAGCCTCTGCAATGTTGTTTATAAACTAATATCAAAGATCTTATGTAATTGATTGAAGCATATTCTTGGGGATCTAATCACGCCAAATCAGAATGCTTTTCTTAAAGGGAGATTAATTATAGATAACATCATTCTAGCATTGGATGTATGGCTAAAATCAGGAAGACTAGAAACAATAAGGTTGGTTGGTGTGCTAACAAGCTAGATATTACCAAAGCCTATAATAAGGTATCATGGACTTTCCTTCGAAAGGTGATGGAGATAATGGGATTTCCCTCATGGTGGATACATCTTATCATGCAATGTGTTACTACAGTCTCCTATCAAGTAGTGGTAAATAGATCTCCTGGTGTCCCTTTCAAACCATTGCAAGGATTGAGGCAGGGTGATCCTCTATCACCCTATCTATTCATCATCTATGCGAATGTTTTATCCTGCATGATCCACCTGGTAGACAATTTTCATCAGTGGGAGGGCATCTGCATATCTCGTAAAGCTGGCCGTTTAACTCATTTGATGTATGCGGATGACACCCTTCTTTTCTGTTGAGCCATGGTAGAATATGGTCGCATAGTCAAAGCTCTTCTCGGGAGATACTCCTCTATTTTAGGGCAGCATATTCACTATCAAAAATCTAGCCTCATTTGTAGCCCTACAGTATCACATGTTTTGAAAAGGAAGTTGTTTAAGATTTTGGAAATTCATTTCCGTTCACAGTTAGGAAAATATCTGGGTACATATATTGATGATCAAAGAGCGGAGAAAAGGAAATTTGATAAGATGGTTCAAAAAGTTGAAAAACGATTGGCGGGGTGGAAAAATCATCTCATTTCTTGGGCTGGTCGTATGGTACGCATAAAAAATTCTATAACTTCTTTATTAGTATATCCATTTTCTTGTATGAAATTCCTTCAATATCTGTGTCATCAACTTGAAATGAAAATGGCTAATTTCTTCTGGGGATATTTATCAGAATCACAAAGAGCTCACTTGCTAAGTTGGAATGAGATCTGTTTGCCAACTGACAAAGGCAAATTGCAGATTGCTCACATGGAGTCCTTTCATACAACACTTTTGGCTAAACATATGTGGCGAATTGTTTCAAATCAGAATACCCTAGTGAGCAGACTTATGAAGCAGAAATATCAGGATGATGATAAGAACTATGTCTTCAGTGCTTCTTAGAATAGTGCACCTATTTGGAAGTAGATTTTAAAAGCTAGATCGTTAATCACTTACCACCTCACTTGGCAGGTAGGAGATGGTATAACTATTTCTTTAAGTAACAGGCTTTGGTGGCCCTTGCAGTAGTCAGGATTGTCATATCCTTCTCTCAAGCTGGCAGATCTTATATTGCGACTGTTCGCTGTTTAGCTTCCGCAAGCATACGGGTCGCAAGTAATAAAGTGATGAGTAAGAATCGTTCCCATGAGGACTACGATGAAAATGAGTTAACCAATGTAACCATATGTTTAATTAGGTTGAATGGAGTCATTTAAGGTTGATCAAGTTTAACCCAAAACAAACATGTGGAATGAGGTGAAAGAGAAATTTAAAACTACCTTTAGATTAAAATTTATAAAAACAAATGATTCTTTGAATTCAAGTATTTAATGAAGCTTAGGATTGTTTATCCCCCTTGTATTTCAAAAGCATTCACTAAATCCCCCTATATGTGCTACTTAATGAAAGACTATACTAGCCAAGGATACTAATTTACCTATAAGTGCTCTCTCAAGTCTCCAAATAGGTGTATAGTTTAATTAATTCATTAATCTCTTAATTAACTAATTAAACCCTGATTTCATTGCAAATCCAATTTGGCTATGTGAGGCTAATGAGTGTATCTCTGCCTCATTAACAAAGCTATCCATTCAATTCACAAATTTCAAGCTCTCACACGATTTAATTCAAGTTCTACACCCAATCTAGCCCTCTCAAGCATTGATCAAGTGAACCCAACAATCTTATTGGTGGCCAATCAACAAGAAGCTTTAAGTAAAGAGTAAAATCAGCATAATCTCTTCATTAATCACAAATATAAAGGGGAAAATGAGTGCTTAATCCATACAAGGGTTCAAAACAACCCTAAAATGAGGTGTTTTGCTACACAAAGTCATGAAAAAACAATAATTATGCAGAATAATTACAGCCATAACAAAAACTAAGTAAAGAAAGAGAAGAGGAATGAGAAAAACCAATGATTGGAGCCCAAAATCTCTTCTAGACTTCCACCCAAGCTCTATACTCTTCAAGGGGGCAAAACCCTAGCACACCCAACTCCTATGAACACTTGAAAACTGAAGAATGACTTAATTTTGGCCTATCCCTTGCTTAAATACCCTCCACATGCGTTTCAGTAAGTAAAACACATGGTTGCATAGTCTGTCGTATGCTTCGGCACATATTTGTGTGCTGAAGCATATGACACAGTAAGTTCTAGTCCTCGTTGGCTTCAGCACGACGCCAAGTGCTGAAGCATATAGCACAGAAAGTCCAGAAAGTCCATTGGCTTCAGCACATGTATTGTTAGCTGAAGCCAACAACACAGCAACTTCTTCTTGGCCCATAAGTTAGCTTTTGACTTGTCATCTTCCACCCTCTTGATCTTCAATCCTTTAAAAGCTTCCAAACTTGTCTCTATCCTCCTACAAAAGAGAAGATGCATAAATTTTAACTTTTCCTTTGAACTAAAGCCCACAAATATATTGTTCTACTTCAACTTTAGCTTGTTACTCTAATATGCACATTTTCTTCTATTAATTCTTTCTATACTCAATTTGAATCCAAAAAATAGTTAAAAATAGAAGAAACTATGCTCGAATATTATCAATTTCTGAGAGTTAACAGCGACCTCAATCAAGGTGGAATTACTACCTTCTTTCCTCTCTATACCCCAAGCAGGTGGTCAATCAATTTGATAAATTTCTCTTATCACAATCAATTTTATCAGGGAGAATGCAACCTCATCTTCTAATATTTCAGTTCGGTGTTTCAATTTTTTTGGTGTTTGGGCCTTTTTGGTTCAACCATGTCCAATACGAAAAATAAAAAATAAAGGCCTTTTTTTGCTTAAACCTGTCCACATTTTGAGCCTTTTTACCACTACAAAACAGCTGAATTTTTAACATTTAAGAAACAAATTGTAAATCAAACATCAGAAGTAAAGGATGTAATTACAATTCATAATAATACCTATTGTAAATTGTCATAATATGAGTTCGACAGCAATGTTGGCTGACATTAGAAGTTGGCCAATAATCATCAAACATCAATCAAAAAGGCAAGTTTGACAGAAATGTTGGCCAATAATTATCATACAACTGGTGAACTTTTGATCTTCCTTCATAGCTTTTCTATTTCCAATGACAATTGGTGAAGGCTCAGTGTTCTGATTTGCACCATCCCCAGCAGTTGCTTGAGCAGCAGTTTCAACCATAATTTCACTTGCAAAAGACAACACATTCAATTAAGAACAGAACAAATATGATTCACAAAAAAACTGAAATAACAATCACAGAATCACGGATTCACAAAAACATGCAAAAGACACCCTTCTTTAACAGAATCACATAACCACATTAATCCCATTTAGTTATCAGAACACAGAAATCATAGAACTATAAAACTCTTGAAATCCTATTTGATAGAATCACTGTAATGTATATGCCTTCCTAATTAGAATGTTATTGTTCTGGAAATCTCTACTGTTTATTCAAAGTTTGATAAATTAATCAAAACAATGGATGCCACGCATGGTTGACCTTCCAAGAACAAGAAAAAAAAAAAGATTTACCTTCAATTGCATCTGTGTAGAAAGATGGGAAGTTCAGTGCTTTAATTATATTCACTTGAAAATATAAATGTAATAAAAGCATTGAGATTCCCATCTTCGAAGATTCCCATCTCACAAATCAAAATTTCATATTTATAGACTTACAGTCTAATAAATATTGATATCAGAAAAAAGCAAGTCGCAAGCTTCTCTCTTTTTTTTTCCAACACATAGGCACTTGGATGCGAGTGAGAGTGTGAGACAGGTAAAGAAATACATAAAGATCGATAGAAATACAGGACTATTCATGCAAGCTTCTGTAATGTCCCAAATTTTAATTTAGGACTAATGACAATTACTGTAAATGATTTGGGGAATTAGAATGGATTTGAGATCCGAATTATTATTGAAAATGCCCAACACCCTGTATTTTAGCATAATTATGTGATGAAATAATTATTTAGGCTAAAATAGGGGTAAATGGTGCATGAAGAAGAAGAAAAGAATTTGATTATGTATTATGTGGCAATATTAATTAATATGCCATACTTAGTGAAAAATTGAAAAAATGGAAATTATTGGTCAATTAGTTAGTGATTAATGGAGAAATTAATTACTAACTAAGGAGAAATGAGATATGTAACTAAATGGCTAATGGTGTGGTTAGAGTAACTAATGAGTTACTTACCTTATGAGAATACATAAGATGTGGACAAGTGTCACTTGATGATGAATAGAGATGAGAAGAAAAGTCAAAGCACTATTTTTATTCATTTCCTCTCTTTTCTCTCTCTCTCCCTCTTTCCTATGCGCATGAGTGGCCATGGGGGCACATTTTTCTGCCATTCTTCATCATCTTCACCTCTCTTCTCTCTCCATATTTTCGTCCTCCATGGCTGCTCAAGAGAGAGGAAGAAAACTTGATAAAGATTTGTCATTTAGTGGTGTTTGAGCTCTCACGAAATTGTGGACTTGGGTGAACCAAAGAACTTCTTTGGGAAAGTTGTTGAGGGTTCGATATTCACCCTAATCATGGTTCGATGTTCGTCTGATCGTGAGTAAGCTATGCTGGAGCACACGTGGAAGAATAAGAGTAGGGAACTTACCTCTCCTGCATGTATTGATATTTGTGTTTGTGTATTGATGCATGTTATTGCTTTACTTGATTATGTGAAACATATATAAATTATTGAAGCTCTATTTCTATTTATGCTATGGCCATGAGTATGCTGTTGAAACATTGAGCATGCCGATATATCATTATGTGAGCATGAGTTATTGTGATGCAAGCATGTCATGCATTAAACACTTATCTTGCATGCATGTTGATATCTGTTTCCTGCTGGGATTCTCTCAAATCTCACCCTCCCCTACCAACATGTTAGACAGGGAAGGTAGAACGAGGATGGAGCAAGCATCCAAGGGCAACGAGGACTCCTTCGGGTTGTCATTTTAATAGTTGGTTATCATGATAGTTGGGATTATGTATGATTGGATATTGGATGTATATGTGCTTGGATGTATGTTGGGTTATTTGGTTATGTATTGGAGATGGATTTGTGTAATCCCTGTTGAGGAATTGTAATGGGCAATTGTGCCCTACGTATCTTTAGTAAAGCTATGAACCTGGAATTGCCGGTATTATTATTGTGCACTCTGATATTTATATGAATGTGATTTATTTTCACTAGATAATTGTATTCGAAATATGATTATGAAACCAGGTTAAAGTGTTTGTGAAAGAAATTTGTGAAAACTCTATCTTAAATATGGGAATGTTAATGAGTTTTGATTATTATTTATCTCTATTTCATTTTAATCACGTATTTCGGATATAATCACAGGAGGGGGTTACAGCTTCTCTCACAAATCAATAAAATACATAAACTCAACTCAGTTAACAGGTAAAGAAATATGTCCAAATAAACTTACTTCTACCCACAAAAATCAAGGTAAGTCATTTCAAAGGCACTAGTCGAGACCCAGTGAACAAGTGAGAGTGTGAGACTGACCAAGCAACCAAACAGAAACACCCACATCAGAGAGATAAAATACAAATGAGAGTATGAGCGTGGAGACCGAGTGACGGACTGAGAGTGTGAGACCGAGTGAGAGTGTGAGAGTATGAGACCGAGCGAGAGTGTGAAGCAACTTACACAAGTAAGAGAGGCGGTTGAGACGGCAGATCCAGGCTAAGACGGCAGAACTGAAGTGAGACGCTTAAGTGAGACGCCGAAGTGAGAGTGAGGACTAAGTCAAGCAAATCTAGGCTGAGACAATCAGATCGACGCTGTCACCCTGAGATGGTTGATCGGCGTTATGAGGCTGAGAAGGCGAAGTGAGAGTGTGAGAATCGGAACTCTCACGCTCTAATCTAAGGCTAGGGTTTTTAAAATCAGAAATGAGAGTATGAGACGAGGGCTAGGTGAGGCTTTGAGAGTGAGAGATGAGAGTCGAGCAGAGTTTTAGTTTTAGGGACCATCACCCAACTGGACTAAGGAGTGACGACTGAGGGGCGTAGGTGTGGGCGTGGGCGTGGGCTTCAGGTTGGGTGTTGGGTTGGATATTGGGCTTGGGTATGTAGTCCATTGGTAAAATTTAACTCCAAAAAAAAATAAGTAAATAAAACGATGTCGTTTTTGTTACAATTTGGTTATTCAGTTTTAACCGAATTAATTTCATAAAAACTATACCGAAAACCAAAAGCTCTCTATTTCACAAACCGAATAAAAACCAAAAACCGAAAAAACCAAAACCGGAAAACCGAAGTGTTCGATTCAGTTCGGTTTTCGCTTTCGGTTAAAATTTGCTCACCCCTACATGGTTGATTAAATTTCAAATCAGAAGATCTGCTAATGCGACAAGGTGTATACATACTCAAGTTCTACTAGGGACCGATATCTTCAATGCTTGGACTGAATCTCCGAAAATAATGCTAGGTCCTTTGTATATGCAATTGGTGGCATTAAGAAACGCACTAAGCTTTGTCCTACAGCAACAAGTCATTCGCCGCCCGAGGGAACTTCCATTATTTTGTAAATTGGTCAAAACATCCCATGCAAAATTAATCTGTTACGTGAAACATAGCAAATATACTACAGGACATATCCCATATGCTCAATAGCTTTGTAATGTATAACTTTATTTCTTCAATGCGAAATTCTATATTTCATCGAAAAAAAATTCTCGGTCTAATTTCTAGCTGTCCGCGCTCTCTATTCTCAATCTTGCTCTTCGTCTCTGGTAAAATAAAATTTCCGCATTCTTCAATATCTCACCATTGTTCTGATTTATTTATTTTAGTTATCTTCACAAACCTGAGATCTCAAATTCCAGATTGTGCGATGCGAAAGGAATACGTCACAATTCGCAAACCCGTGTGAAATTTCAATGAACCCAATTTCCATTAATCATTTGCAGTTTCTGTTGTGAAAAGAATACAGAAACAGAAACCTTCCTACAAAACCTTCTCATTCCCAGGCTTCGAAGAACGAGCCAGTTTTTGATTTTGGATTCTTTATGGTTTATGTCATCTAATCGGCAAAAAAAAAACAAAAAAAGAAAAATCTTATTCTAATTGGAAAGCGAATCACATCTCGCAGAGAATTGAGCGATCACTTGAATGCCTTTCTAACCTAAAGATATAACGGAAAGAATCTCAGAGTGTGTTCGGCAATAAAAAAAAAAAAAAAAAAAAAAGTGCATTTTTCCCTAAAACATGGTTTTAAAGAAAAAATATAAGAACACTCAATTTTTCTAAATAAGTTATTTTGATCTCAAACTATGGTTTTGGACCTCAAAACCATAGTTTGGGTATAAATTTTTTTTTTTTACTGTTTGCATTTTGTGGGTCCCACCCTTTCATTCTCATTGGTTCTTTTTCAATCTGTGGGTCCCATGTCACACCCTCTTTTATCTTTTGTTTTTTTTTAATTTCAGCATTTTTTCTGTTTTTTTTTTTTTTTAAATTTTAAAATTTTATTACTCCCTCTTATCCTTAATATAAAATATATTTTCTAATTTAATTATATTAGAAAAATTAGTTAAGCTAATTAACATTACATATAGATAAATTTATTTCATTTTTGGTATTAATTATGAAATTTAATGTTAAATAATGGGTTAAGATACATTATTTTTAATGTCGTTAGGGGTTTTAATTGTTCATTTTTAATTGTTCATTGTTATTTTTCCATCTTCTAAAATTTATTTGTACGGGATGTCCCTCAGAAAAAACTTGGCTATTAAATTTGCACCTTACCCCTTAAATAATATATAAAATATAATATTATTTTTTACATATAATTATCATAAAAGTTAATTTCCTTTTTAGTCATTTGATTATGAAAAAAGCTATTCTGATAAAATCATCCAAACACTCTCATTTTTTCAAAATCACTTTTTTCCCATAATCTATTCTCCAAAAGTTATTCTCTATTTTTTCTCCAGAAGCTATTCTCCAAAAGCTAACCAAGCACACACCCTCAATCTCTTGGACGAATTGCCTTTGAAATCTCGTTCAGTCATCTACTGGTTCCTACGATCTTGATGTCTGCTGTGAACATGGCTCGCACAGGCCTATGATCTGAAAGCCTTGATTCGCTTCGGTCGTATTTGGTTTGCTTCATTCCTTGTCCAAACCATATAATTCGATCGCACCTGCATATTACCCTTCTTGTAGTTAGCCTACCACCGGTTTGTTTTAATGTTTCATTCACATATGAAAGCATTTAGATTAATGTTATTGCTTACCATGCTGGGGCACGCCTTTTTTTGCTCATATGGCGTTGATCACACCCAATGTAATCTTCTGAATTTGGATGGTATTTGTAGGTGGGTGGAAATTCTATGGCTCCTTCTTGCCAACCTTTGAATACATTGCCTTCCGTGAGCTCCATCTTGAGCTTTATTGTTTTCAAGGGTTTTTAAATTTTTGAACAAGAAAACTATGGTAACTGATAATACTAGAGCACGTAGTATGATCATATGCTTTACCTGGTCATTTTTCAGCAAGGTGGTCCACTCTCTTTTCTTGACTAATGATCGAGTTGCAGAGTCTGGCAAGCAGATCTTGTAATTCAAGTCACCGAGCCAGACCACCCGGCTGCAAGGAAACAGGTAAACATTTTAGACGAGGGTCTCCAAATATATACAATTTGTGGTTGGTTTCAGAGATTTTTGTTGGGCAATTTTTTTTTTCTGGTAAAGTGCCTAACAATTTGATGCTATGGAAATGGATTACAACCCACTAAGTGGTCTTCCACTTAAATATATTCAGTTGTTATCAATCAAATGATCCTATTAGTTAGGTGCCTTTTCTTTCTTTTTTAAGGCATGGTTTTACTTTTCCTCTATCTAGATCTTAACATGTGAAGATAAGATGAGATTTGGTAGTGACGAGAAAAAGATAGTTTCGTACTGTACTTCAAACTACAGGATACTTACTCATGGTCAAGAATTTTTTGGGGCAAATTTTGCTGGAGACCAGCAGGGAAGCTTGTCTGGGACAAAATATCAGTTGCGTTAGCGTTTCTTTGTCTTCGGTCTACTTCTGTCCCCCCTGAAGCTAGATGGCTACACACAAAGCAGAAGCTTGTTTCATGCAAGCAAAATCTAATTGATATTGAACCCTGTGTTCCAAGATAGAGAAAGTATCTAAGAAATCATTTTAAGTTTCAAAAACTTTCATATGAATAGTTATCTACATCTATATTCTATACAACTTGAAAAGAAACAAATTCCATAGGTCTCTCTATTTCTACAATGTGTTAAGACATACCTTGTTGCCCATGCAGCCCATGATTCCACAGCCAACTGAAGAGACACTCAGGTGCCTGATATGTTGATAGAGGTCACATCGAACCCAAACAGTCATGGACATTCCCACCAGTTGCTCGCTTGTGATGCACTGGAAATCTTGAACATGTTCGTCCTCAGCACAAACAGGTTCCTTCATAGGATATATTATTTGGGGTTCTGCTATTTTATTGTCTTGAACCCGCTTTCTTGGCGTTCTCTTGTTAAGGGCTGCCGCAATGAGAGAATTCCATTTCATGGAAGCTTTTCTGTTTTGAGGGCCTATTACATTTGCTGCATTAAGAGGCACAATTTCTTGGAACCTGAAACAAAGCAGATGTTATCCGAGTTAGATTATTCTCAAATGCAAATTGAGTTATAGAAGAGTATAAGTAACCCAGAAGAAACTTACCCAAGAACATATATATCTGCATAGTTATTTTGAGTGTCAAACCAATCTTTCATGTCCAAATCCTTGGGTGGAGCAATGCCTCCAACATTCCATGAACCAACAAAGATTCTGGAGAGAGATTATATCATTAGAGAAAATATGTACAGGATTAATGTCATGCAGAAGCAAGTGTTAGAGAATGTTAACTGGTCTGTTTTCATACTTCTTTGTGTCATGGTGATGACTCAGGCTTCTGTTTGAGTCAGCAGATGCTCGATTCAATCTTGAAGACTCCAGCTCTGCCTCTGGTGAGTGCTGATGATGATCTCCTCCCTCCAAGTTATCATTGCTCAATATCTTTCTCAGGATCTTGCTCTTCTTCAACTTGAAGCCCTCCATAGTCTTTTTAATGCAATATACACTCATCAATCATATGAAAAAGAACCACAAAGAGAGTGTTAAGAGACAGAGAGACAGATACGCAGAGACACTTACTTCTTGCTCTCTTTCCCTGCTCGCCAATGGTTTTCTGCAACCAATCTACCAAGGAATGGAAGTGACATGCCAGAGCAGGAAAAGAAAGCCAGAAAAGGGGCTTTTGCATCAGATATCAAGTGAAAGAGGTAGAGGAGTCAGAGAATTTATAGGCATGCAACTCTGTACCGTCCTAAATGGAATTGATTAAAAATTGGTTAAGGGAAACATGGGACAAGACAACATAAAGAATCTTTTCTTTTTTTGCCTCTATCTCTTGATATTTAATTTCAAAGTTTTGATCCAATTCTAATTCCCCTTTTCCTTCATTTGAAAATATTATAACTAAAAGATCCACATGCAAAATAATTTCTTTATTATATTTATGTCATTTTCAGGTTACCCCATTCCACCTTAAAGATCCGGGAAGGTCTCTTGAAATTACAATCAAGCACAGAAGGCGATAACCTTTTGCAAGGAGCCAAACCAATGGAATTACTCTGTTGACATGTCCCACTAAAATCCAATTCGTAAGCAAATTCATAGTCCATTCATCTTGTTTGCAAGCAAAAAAGTTTAACTAGTAAGGCCCTCAAAAACTATGCGGAAAAATGGGTATACATTATTCTTTCTGGTGAAGCCACTTTAGATTTTTACCTACTAGCACGGCCAAGTTGTTGAAAAAAGTAGGTTCTTGCAGAGTACAGACCACTTGGTTGCCATGATTATTAGCCTAAAACGAAGAGCTAGGAGGAGTTTTTGATGAGGCCTTGTCCATTTGCTTGCTCAGAGATTAACCCAAATTTGACTTGATTTGGGTGTTTATGTTAACTTAATGGTCATTTTCAGGGCACTTGATTGAACTCTGCTCTGCGCCATGTGCAAGCATGAGCACCCTATCACAGGCTCTGAACTTGAAAGGGTTTATTTTAATTTTTAATAAAGCAGCAATCTTGGTTGGAATTGCAGCTGGCATTGGCTAAATTGTGTGTTTGGCAACATCCCAAACTATGGTTTCAAATCATGGTTTACGCAACCCGAGATAAAACTCCTCTCACACGCTTACCTCGTAAGTTGTAAAAACTATTAAAAAAAACTAATCCAAACACACATAAAACCTATGATTGCGCTGAAAATGGAAATGAACGAAAGGTACAAATTACACTCACGGATTGATTATGTGCATTTTAAGTCGGTTGGGTTTATATGTATCTCCTATCCCATGTTTGATATCTTCTTCGTTTCAACTTTCAAAATGTCCGTAATATCATAATCATAATTCAATATATAGACATATTGTATAGAAAATTAATAATAAAAATTGTAATAAAACAATATTTCCTCATGCTAAATATATAACGAAGCTATTTTTTTTGAGATATTAAGAAAAATAATTAAATTATTTTAATATATATATATATATTTGTAATTTTTTTCCAAACTAATTAAACTGATATATAATCTAATGATACACAATATATGATATGATTAAGTTACTTATTTAACTTCTTTAATCTCTCTAAAAAAATTAACTTTGTTTTATATTTAGGAGTTAGGACTAAAGAAAATATAATATAGACCATTTTGCTTGGAAAATTTTTAAAATAAATAAGTTTCATGGCCTTATTCATTTTTTTTTGGGAGAATATTCAATACCTTATTCATAAAGATTCTCTTTTTGCAAAGTTAAACGGGAGAATAAAACATATTTAACTATCATAATATATTATGCACTACCTCCAATCATAAATATAGAACATGAGTGCAAATTGCACTTCAAAGCAGATAATATATTTCGGACTGGAAGATTATTTTATAACATTTATGCACATCTTATGTGTTTCAAATAGAGTGGCGATAATAAAACTGGGGTCCAATTCCTTTGAACCCGTCTGACATGAATTCTAAATTGAAATATATTAAACAAATCATCGGTATATTAGTATATTCAATAAATTTTATAATAAATCATATTATTTATAAATAATAAGTACGAAAACTTATTTTCTTACAACCCAATGAAAAAGCTTTTTATTTGATACTCTTTTGTGAGAATCATTTAATTAATTTGATTAATCAACGAATGTAGTTAAGTTATTAGTTAATTATAATAAATATAATGTGTTATTCCTAAAATACCTTTGTTTAAAACTAAATTTATTAGGGTGTGTTTGGTTTGAGAGGAGGGGGTAAATTATAATTTTGAACGGGAGAAATCTAAAATTTACCCTTTCATTCTTTTAAATTTTGGGTTCCCTTCTAAAATTTACTCTCTCATTACTTTTAGATTTTGGATTCCAACCCAAAATTTAAATACCTTCAACTCAAAAAAGTAATTTACCCCCTCCCCCCAAAATCAAACACACCCTTAGGGCTTGTTTGGTCTGAGGCGAGGGGAGAGAAAGTGGGCGAAGGGAAAATTTTTTTGAGTTGAATTTAAAAAAATTAGAGAAGTGGGGTTAAAAATTTTTAATTAATTTTTCTTACTCTTTTATCTTATATATTCTTTTTATTAAAATTTTATTACCCCACTTCTTCAATCTTTTAAAATTCAGCTCATAAAAATTTTTCCTCCCCTCCAAATCCCTCACACCAAAGAGACCATTAAAGTTTATATAATGAGTGATTATCGTTGAGGGTACCAAAATGGGTAATTTAAAAAGAGAAATAAGTATTACATTCAGAATTAAGACCAACTCCCCAAATTAGATCCTATATTAAGGATTAGAAGAGTATAAAAATCAGATGCGGTGTACCAAAAATATTTTTGTCCAACAATTACTAAAAATAAATTAACTGATATAAAAAAAAAATTGTGTAATATTTATTTGTATTGAAGAATGTTCAACATTGATGCTCATCCAGTCCTCAATATAAGACATATTTGGAGAGTTAATTTTAATCCTAAATATAAGATATAGTTCTCATATTTGTCATTTTTTTTCCTAATTTACTCTTATTAATGCTTTTTCAACAATAATTAAGGGGGAAAGAAAATGAGGGAATTAAGAAAGATAATTATGATGTTTTATAAAATACATATCATTTTAACTAATTTAACTAATATATTTAATTTAATTAAATTATATAAATATATCTTATATTAAAGATAAAAAGAAAAAGGGAGAATCACTCCTAGGTCCCAAGCAAGAAACATATTATCAGAAAGGTTCCTTTTTACAACTCTTCTGCGTGTATTAACAACCTGTTGGGCGTGTTTTATAACATCGAGGAACCTTTCTGATAATATCTTCCTTACTTGAGACCTAGGAGTAATTCTCTCAAAAAAAAAAAAATACACAGCAATTGTTTTGAAGTGGGAAGTGGGTAGGGGTGAGGGAATTGAAATTGCGAGGCCTAAGTCCTAAGGAGGGCCTGAACCCACAAGTGTCAAAATATGAGCCCTGTATCACATATTTATATTAAAAAATCCATGCCAGAATTGAACTATGGACGGACCATGATCTTCTTCTCTATGCAAAGACAAATGAATTAGGTTTGTAAGTCCTATTTTTCATGTTAAAATTAATTATTAATGCTCCATTTTCCATCTGTTTTATATTATCAAAAAGCAAAACACAAATGTCCTTGTGATCTTTGATGCCTCCAAGGGAAAGCTGTCTTATTAGGCACGCTGACTTTTATTCCTTTCTTCCATGGGACACCGAAAGTTTCGGTTTTTCATATACTTCATAATTGGATTCATCATTTATTTCCCTAGCTATTGGATGATACAATACTGAAATTCATATTAGTTGAGACAGTGATTTAAGCATATCAATTGAAAAAAAACTTAAATATATAAATTTAAATGTCTAAGTTTTATATTTTTTAACACTATAACTTGCTATTACTAAACTGTAATAACTTGTTTATATATATTGAAAATGTTTGAATCATTGATCTTTACTCAATATCAATCCTTAATACCAAGCTACTTTATAATTCAGATGTTTTAATCATGATTGATATTAATCATTAGTGATTAATAATATAATAATCCATGACCTGAAGAAAATATGATAATGATGCTAAAGAGCAATCAAGCAATGTACCTGCCCTTACCAATATTATATTTGACAGTTAACATATAGTAATTCTTTTCAAGTTGGATTCCATAATTGAGTCAATTTGTCAAGTCTTGTGTGGTTCAATAATATATGCAAGGTATTGTCATAAAACATATATATGTCAAATCACTTGGCCTTTGTTCCAACCCCATTCCCATACAAAAACAAGCAGTAGGTGTGTGTTTGAATTAGTTTTTGAAGAATAATTTTTATGATTTATGAAGTAAGTATGTGAGAGAAGTTTTATCTCAATTTACAGAAAAGTGTTTCTGAAACCATGGTTTTAAAGCTATCCAAACATGACTAACCCACTGAGGCCCCTTTTTGAGATTATAGCATTTATACACAGCCAGTCATCCTCAAATTTACTATGTAAGTGTTTGGTATAACTTTTTCAGCCTAATAAGCCCATTTTTTGGCCAATAAGCTCGAATGAAAACGCAACCCAATTAGCTAGGGACAAAGATTGAAAAAGAATTTTGAAATTGTAAAATCTTAAATTAAGTTTATTACTAATAGTTGATAAGGAAATGATAAAACTTGATAAATAATACGTAACTCTTTTTTCAAAAAATACCTAATTTAAAATTTTATAAATTCAAAATTCTTTTTCTGTTTTTTTGGCTATCTATGCTAGCCTCCTACCCCCTTTTACTAAAAAGTGAATTCCTTCTTTGAAAAACGCTTTCATGTTAACTTGTTCTTGCACTTAGAAAAGTATATAGACACATATGACCCAGCTTTTTCCCTTGTCAGATTTCTACTTGCTTACCTCTTATATCTTCACAAAGTAGGTTTACTTTTTAATCATTGAGCACTTGGTTCAATTGGCAAATGACTTTGGTGACAGAACATAAGACAAAGTCCATTGGCTATCAAAATTGGATTATAACTCAATAATCAATTCGGATTCCATGGGATTTTTTCTACTCTGATTTTCCAGATGCATCTAATCTTAATATGAGAGAATGTGTGGCAGATCAACCCTTGCGCCATATTGTCATTGATGTTAGAGATCTTCTTCTCGAAAACATAGCTATTTGTCGCACTTGCATTGTCTGTTTTGCGCGATGTAGCTAGGAAGCTTTCCTAGTTGTTAGCTAATTCAAGCTCTGGCCTGCCTTTGTAACTTGAGAAAAAAACTGGCAAATGACTTGTACCAACTTTACAAGGTTTAGAGTTTGAACCAGAGAATGCAGTGGCATTAAATATATTTAGTGGTAGAATCATGTTAAAATTTTCAGTTGAAGTAATGTGGGCCCAAGATACCAGGTTCGCATGAAAAAAAAGAGAGCAGGATCTAGGTTCCACTCCCATTCTATTTCTCTCTGTAGAATCTTGTTATGGGTTGAGAGTATCCTCATGCCCAAGAATGCTGCTTAGTGGATCCTGTTGCTGTTTTCGTACAGAATTAAGAGAGATTATAAGACTACATATAAATTTTAAATTTGGGTTAATATCAGTTTTGGTTCCTCAAGCTAGCTTGCTCTCATTTTGTTTTTGGTCCTTCAAGTTTTAAACCATTAGTTTTGGTCCTTATAGGGGCAAAATGATCAAAATTTTTATTGAGTTATAAGGATATGTTCTAAATGAAATAAAATTTGAGAGACTAAAATCAAAATAAGGGTAAATTTAATGGACCAAATATTATATTAACCCTTTAAATTTTATTGCCATACTCTCCCTTTCTCTATAATCTATTGTGTTAGTAGCTGCAGCTGCAGGTGTTCTGCAAATTTATGTAATATGTTGCTTCCACAAGTTACCTAATAATGTTAAGAGTATATTATTAGCTAATATGTTGCTTACTCTTACCTAATAGCTGCAAGTATTATTATGTCTTAGATTTACCTAATACAGTTAGAGTAGCAACCGGCCTAAGGATTAGCATACTAATCAATTACCTAAACACTCAACAACTTCCCCAAAAATAGAAGAGGAAGACCAAGCCTTTCATTTGGAAAGCTGACTTGCTTACCTCTGTAACTCAAAGGTCTGTAGAACTATATTATAGGGTGTGTTTGGATTAGCTTTTGGAGAATAGCTTCTGGAGAAAAAATGAAAAATAACTTCTGGAGAATAGATTTTGAGCAGAAGAAATTATGAGAAAAAAGTGATTTTGATAAAATGATAATAATATTTTAGTATTGTGTTCAAAATAACTTTTTTATGGTGTGGGGCCCACATAATGAGAAAGGACTTATGAGAGAGAGGATGGGGCCCACATAAGAAAAAATAATCCATGAGAGAAAAGGGGATATAGGGCCCATACAAGAGGAAAAAAAAATAATTTTTCCCAAAACCTAAGTTTTGAGATCAAAACCTAGGTTTGGAAAAATTTTGAGTATTCTTACATCAAACTAAGGTTTTGAACAACAAGAAGCCGAACACATTGATATTCTTCATCATAACCGTGAATCCAACCCATATGGGCAATACACACACACACGAGTACCATATATATATATATATATGAAAATATACGTGTTTTTGTTTGATATTCAAGCATCATTGTTAAAGTTCATACCGACATGTAAAGGCCCAAACATAATTTAACTCTTTTTTGAAAAAAAGTTGGACGGCAGGCGTAGTGCATGCCTAAGGAGTAGTGGGGATCAACCCCAAACTTGGTGCCACAAAGTGTACGTCTTATACAACTAGACTCAAAGGTCTTTGACAAAGATAATTTAACAGTGTCACCATGAGCATAAGTATTTGAGCTCTGCATGTATACAAGTTAGAGCATTTCAAAAACTAAGGTTTAGAGAGAATACCTTACCTTGTAAACAAATCAAAGTCACAATTACAATCATTAATATATAAATGCATGAACAGGCCTGCAGGGAGATAATTAAGGGGTTTGAACTCCAAGTTCAGGGGAAAAGTTTTCTCCATCTTCTAACTCCAGCATAGTTTTAATATTTAAGAGGAAACGAGTTTCAAGCTTCCTCACTGATACATCGTGAAGGGGACATTGTTTTTTATATATTGTTGCATTAAGGTATTAATTTCATTGGCACAATAAATAACGAATCAAGAATTTAAGTTAAAGCTTCAATCAACTAGAGTTTTTCAGGAAGAATGTGACATGATCTGTATAAAAAAGTGGGTCTCCTTTCCAATTTCGACCACCTGATAAGAGGACCACAAGCATTATGCTTCATACCTGATAAGAGGACCACACTCATTTGTCATGTTGTGTGGAGTTGTTTAATTAATCGACCGCTCCATATGAGTCTTAAAAACTTGCTATAATGGTATCAGCAATGGCCAAAACTGATTCAATTTTTTTCAAAGAGCATGAAAAAGAAGAAAGAGTTACTTAATCAACCGTTAATTCATTCATTCCATTCTCATTAAATATAAAGTAATGATGGAAAAAAACAAGGAATAACACTATAAGATACACGATGATACATGGAAAACACCATAGGCAAAGCTAGCTAGGCTTGGAAAAAAACTATTATTGGTGCTTTTGTTGCATCATGTGCATTGCCATCCCGCATCAGGAAAGTTGAAATATGCCTATACATATATTTTAAGGCCTGTCTTTCCTGTTTTACCGACGTAGTGTGTTCCACACACACACACTAAAAGGTTGATTGGCTTTTAAAGAATAAGAATATAGTGCTAGCTTTAATTTATGGACGCTCAAATATGTGAAGGACTAGTCACACACAAGCAATAGGCCTAATTGTAGCGTGTAATATATATTACTGTTTTGGTTTGTTTGGTTCTATTGTGATTGGGAAAGTGTTTCTAAATGATTCAAGCACAGTGGGAAAAAGTTTGTTTGGTGTAACAATTGATAATGGCTCGTTAGCCAACTTCCCATCAATTTTTAATTAGATCAGTGGATTTTAAGGAATTAACTTCTAAAATATTACTAACGTATAGTAGTTCTAATTTTTGAGTCCCTTGATGAGTATGATGCTGCAAAAAGAATGACTGGGTAGCTTGAAGTTTTGGTTTATTTTTCTATAATTAAAGTATTAATCTTATATCACTCCAAAATCCAAATAAGAAGAGATATTCTGTCTTGATAATCCCCTTAGGGAGCATCATATCATGGATTCATGGTCATGTTATTTTGTTTTAATTAAGCCTCTTTTTTCTTTTCTTTTTTTTATTAAGAGTTTTCCTTTCAAAGCTTAGAGCCCAAAAGGTTTTTGTTTCTCCCAATAAGTATGCTTTTTGAGATTGATATTGCTTACCACCTTAACCTACGGATTGTTGTACACAGAAAAATGAGTACTCCTTCTTGTCCTTATTATAGAACCCCTTCTAGTAGTTCTTTGTGGTTTTTTTTTTTTTTTTTATATGCCAGTTCTTTGTGGTCTTAAATATAAGATCATATTTCAAAAGTCAATAACATTAAATTCTTCTTTTCCACAAACACCCTCATTAATTATGATGTACAGAGATATATTGCATAAGAAAGACATTAAAGGTAATTAAGATATATATGTTGATTTTAATTAGATCATAATATTGGAAAGTATTAAGAATTTTTTACCATTTTAATGACACCAACTACTTATAACTACTTTTCTTAATCCTTGTAAAGTACTCTATTCTTCTACCTCTATGTGTAAGGTACTTTCATAAAAAACTTTGTTGCAAAACATAACTTCCAGTCATGATTGGGTGGTTAAGGTATGAAGATGGAGAAAACTTATTCCGACAATGAAAGTGCCTCAAACTATTGGAGAAATCATAACTTTCACCCAAGCATGATTTTTGGTCCTATTTATAAGGTATATTCATTAACTTTTCCATAAAATTCAACAACTTTCTAAATTTTACCCATATCTAATATTCATTATACCCCATAAAAATAAAGTCAATACAATAATAAATGAAAGGTAAAATTGTATATTCATATAAAAATTTTCTTTTTGTGCAATATATATAAGACCAAAAGTTTTCTTCTCTCTCTGCTCTATAAATACGACCAGAAGAGTAGTTAGAAGGGTCCTATATCATGGACAAGAGGGAGTATTATACAGAGTCATATATAAACATTTGTGTTTTTTTTATTCATAATAAAATAAGAATGAAATGAGCTTTGGGTCAATTATATAGGGGCTGTGGAAACGTGGCTTTTTGCACATTCAGGCCCTTTTGTGTTTGGATAAAATTGAACTGGGCTTTTCCTTAATGGAGTCGAACTTCACATCTGCCCAACCCAATGATGAAGGGTTTTCGGAATCTTGGGTGATACCATAAATAATAAAGGTCGGGTTTTTGTGGGTCATTATTTAAAATGGAGGCCTCTTCGTGTATCATTGTTGGCGGTTGGCCCTTTCATTTCACTTGCGGTCTGCGAACTGAGGATCCCTCTTGAGACCGGAATGGCGCGAAGGTCGAAGGAATTTAGCAGAGGTAACATGTTTTCCACTCGTCTATTTCACTATATAAATCTCCTTTCTTTTAGGTTTTTCTTCATGTGACTATCATTTCCTGCATTTTCTTGTGGTCATCGGTAAATTCATTTTCTGTAAGGGGGTGGGTTTTGCGATTTTGTGTGTTTGGTGGGAGCGTTTGGTGGGGGCGTTTGGGCCCCCATAAGCTTAGTGACTGAGTGAAACGCTAATGGGCTATTGAGAAAAAATAAATCATGCGTTTGGTGGGCTCAACGGTCAAAATAGCATCTGGGCATTTTAATAGCTTTCAATCAAAGCTATCTGAGGGAGCTTATTAGAGAGCGTTTGGAATTTATCCGTTAGTTTGCATTTAATTCCTGTCAGTGTTTTCTCTCTCTCCTCTCCTCTCCTCTCTTCACATCGGCTCAAACTGATTCTCGAGTGAATCCAGTCGCGTCTTCCTCGGAACTGGCTACGGTCCGCTGCCTAGCAGTCCGCTGCCAGTCCTTTTCTCCCAAACTACACCGTTTTGGTGTAATTTGGGGTAAAGGGGTGGGTTTTTTTTTTTTTTAAATAGGATATAGTATTTTGAAATATTTTTTTGAAAGTATTTAGTATCTTAAAATATTTTTTAAGTAACATATAGTATCCTAAAATAATTTTTAGTACTTTAACCCTTTACAATATGTTTTCAGTTGTATCTAGTATGTTAGCAGACTGATTGTAATTTAACTCTTAATATATTTTAAAGAGTTCAAAGCACCAAAAAATATTTTAAAGGATTAAAAACATCAAAAAAATATTTTAAAGTGATTTTTGGAATTAAAAAAATACATTAAAGATTAAATTGCAATTAATCTGTTAACACACTGGATACAACTAAAAACATATTTTAAGGGGTTAAAGTATTAAAAATTATTTTAAGATACTATATGTTACTTAAAAAATATTTTAAGATATTAGATACTTCCAAAAAAATATTTCAAAATACTATATCCTATTTTTAAAAAAAAAAAAAACCCACCCCGTTACCTCCAAACTACACCAAAACGGTGTAGTTTGGGAGAAAAGAACTGGCAGCGGACCGCGAGGCAGCGGACCGCAGCCAGTTCCGTCTTCCTCTGCACGATCTTCCCTCTCTCGCCGGCCTAAGGTGGTTGTTTAGCTGCATCTTCACCGTCGCTCGAGGTGCGTTTTGTGGGTGCTGTCGTGAGTAGTGGTCGGCGGTGGTTGGGCCTGTCGCTCTTCCTTCCGGTAGCTCGAGTTGTGAGTCGTCGGCGTTGATGCAGGACAGCGTGTTGTGGACTCCGGTGGGGAGCTTCTGAGCTCACAGTGGCCGATCTGTGATTTTGCTCCGTCAAGAGTGGATCTGCTGTCCGTCGATCGGCGCCGTCGTCGTCTACTCTCATCCCGTCGAGACGCCGCTGTGAATCCGAGTCTCTGCTTCTCCCATTGGTCTTACTATTCTCTCTCTGGATTGGGATTGTGGGAACCAAAGAGCCAATTGATTTGATGACTGATCAAATATATAAAATCATGACTTTCTTGAATAAGTTTGCAAATCATTGTAAGTTATTGTTAGGAGACATCAACAACTGATATATGTCTACACTAGCTATTGAAAGGGAAGCAATGCTTCCTTTCTGTGGTGGGTGGTTCTGTAGTGTAGTTTTGTTTGTACTGAGAAATGTTTGAATTTCTATTCTATTGATGCATATCACATTGCAATCATGTGTGCTTTCAGCTTTGTGATTTTTATTACCTAAAATTCGTTTTTTTGGTGCTCTACTTTATCTATTTCACAATTAGCGGGATATAATAACTGGACAATGAAAAAAAAATGAAGTTTCCAATTCTTATATTTGAAAGTTGGATGGATTGGTTGGATCAAATCTTGATTTTTCCAGATATGATGCTAATGTATATTGCATCATATTTCTATCAACTCTACAGGTTACCCTTCTTTGCCGGGACACTGAAGCTCCAACCCCAAAAGCAGCTGCAGCTACAAGTGGCATTATTAAGGTTTTAATGATTTTCAAGTGCCGTTACCATTCCTTTACACTTTATTAGTTTATGGTCAAATTTGCTGATTTACTTGACCTCTGCAGTCATTAATTGGCCATTTTGATTTGGACCCCAACCGTGTTTTTGATATTGTGAGTTGCTTCTCTTTTTTCTCTCTTTAGCACTACTGTCCATGTTATTTTGTTTTCGTTGACACTCTGAACGGTTTGATGGTCTAGTTACTCATGGCTCCTTTTAAATAATTCTATTCAGGTTCTCGAGTGTTTCGAACTTCAGCCTGATAACAATGTCTTCTTAGAGTTGATTCCTATATTTCCCAAGGTGGACAGCATCAACCTAGTTTCATTCCTGTGCTCATTATGTGACAATGAATCTGAAGATATTTATGTTCATATGTCTTTCTTTTATACAGTCTCATGCTTCACAGATTCTTGGATTCAAATTTCAATATTATCAGCGAATGGAAGTCAGCAGTCCTGTACCATTTGGGCTCTATAGACTGACAGCCTTGCTGGTGAAGCAAGAATTTATTGATCTTGATAGCATGTAAGATTTTCTACTGATTGAGAATCTAGCGTTGTGTTGATATGTAATACTAGTCCAATGTCTGACTGAATGCTTTATTATGCAATCTGAAGTAATAACCTTAAATTATACTTAACTATAACATTTGTTTGACTGGGAAACAACAAAATCACTCATTATTGTGTGAGTTTTGCTATCAACTTATTGGTCCAAAACAAGAATGAATATGCATTATATACTTGCAAAAATTATGTTGCATTTTTTTCAATTTCAAATTTAATTTCTTTCTTACTATTCTCTCTAAAATCACTTATGCTTAAGCCAATCCAAACAAGGTTGCAAAAGCTAAATTGACAAACTCTATTTTTTCAATCGCCAATCCAAACATAAATCACATTACACAATCGGGCTTTTACCAAAAACAAGATTACCAAAAGCTAAATGGACAAACTCCATTTTTCCAACTGCTGTTCCAAACACACCCTATGTTAGCATCTAGTTAGATATCTCTTTCCCCTGTTTCGGGAGCAAATATGGGTTTTAACTTTTAAGGGATTGATAAGTCCAATTCGAATGAGTTGATGTGATTTTGAGGATTTTTTCCTCTAAATCCTCTTGGCTTCCACTCGTTTTGTTCTTTGAGGAAATCAATATTTTTTTTTAATAAGGAAATCAATTTTCCATTATCTTGGATTTTGTAGCCATTTTTTTCTGAGCTCTCTGGTTTCGCATATCTTCACCCGCACTCTTGGTCTTGGACTTGGTTACATATATTTTTATGCCTCTATTTTTATTTTATTTTCTTTTCTCTCCTTTCTCATCATCTCATGGTCCTATATACAAGAAATAATAATATATTTTTTGAAGCATTTATTACAAGTTTTCTCTTTTTTTCCCCTTCATTAACAATGTGTATTTATTAACGGATATCAATTATTAAAATCAATTGTTAAATGAGGGAATTTGTGGAAAAAAATTACATTCATAACATAGTTATTGAATTCAAGTATTCAACTACTTTAATTACTTTTTTTATCTTGAGAATTAATTATTTGTTTCCATTGTTACAAACATAACTTCCAGAAATCATGCTTGGGTGGTTAAGGTCTGAACTCCAGACAGAACAACATGTTGCTGGGATGCTCAAGGCAAACAAAGAGCCTCCAATTTCAAGTTCGCCTGCGATCATTTTATGTTGTTTTGCTAGATATATGACCATTTTTAGACGGAGAGGTGAATAAGAAACTTTTCTAGAGTAGATGATTGTGTTGAAGGCAACATCAAAGTTATAGATTTTTTGATCCAACCTGATTGTGGTGTGGAGGTTAGCTAACTGAGAATCAGATATGATGGTCAAGCAAAAGCTTCGCCAAGCTATAGATTTTTTGTACTCCTGTGGCTGTGCAACTTCTGGGGCATATACCCGCATTGTGATTGATTGTGTTCGATCCAATGACATCTATCAAGCCAAGAGATTGCAAGCTCACATGGAGTGTCACCTTTTCCAACCCATAGATGCCTTCGTCCATAATCAACTCCTCCATTTATATGCAAAATTTGGAAGGCTTTCAGATGCTCAAAACCTGTTTGATAAGATGACCAAGAAAGATATTTATTCTTGGAATGCGATGCTTTCAGCCTATGCAAAGTGGCGGTTGGTTGAGGATTTGTGTGCACTCTTTGATCAAATGCCTCATCGTGATTCCGTTTCATATAACACAATAATATCAAGTTTTACTAAAAATGGGCGTTCAGGAAAAGCTTTGAGGGCTCTGTCACGGATGAAGGAAGAAAGGATAGAACCCACAGAGTACACCTATGTAAGTGCATTACAGGCATGTTCTCATTTATTGGATTTCAGGTGTGGTAAACAGATTCACGGGAGAGTTATTGTTAGTAATTCGGCACAAAATGTTTATGTATGCAATTCTATGATTGATATGTATGCCAATTGTGGAGACATTGGTAGGGCAAGGTGGTTATTTGATAAAATGGTTGATAAAAATGTTGTTTCATGGAATTTAATGATTTCTATATACGTGAAAAAAGGGAATCCTGATGAGTGTATTCAGTTGTTTGATAAGATGCAGTTATCAGGTTTTAAACCCGATCAAATTACGGTTTCAAATGTCCTCAATGCTTACTTTCAGCATGGATGTGTAGATGATGCAAAGGCAATGTTTGGCAAAATAACAAAAAGAGACGAGATTTGTTGGACCACAATGATAGTTGGTTATGCACAAAATGGGAGAGAAGAGGATGCTTTGCTGTTATTCTGTGATATGCTACATGAAAATGTTCGGCCTGACAGTTTCACCATCTCAAGTGTGGTAAGCTCTTGTGCAAAACTAGCTTCATTGTACCATGGTCAGATTGTTCATGGCAAATCCATTCTTATGGGTGTTGATGATAACATGC
Organism: Inga laurina; assembly: GCA_963855925.1. Classification (NCBI taxonomy): domain Eukaryota; kingdom Viridiplantae; phylum Streptophyta; class Magnoliopsida; order Fabales; family Fabaceae; genus Inga; species Inga laurina. Next base: position 27,678,815 of record OY979703.1, on the reverse strand, counting down.
TTGTGTCAAGTGCTCTAGTAGATATGTACTGCAAATGTGGAGTAACTTCAGATGCTTGGGTCATTTTTGAAGCTATGCCTACTCGTAGTGTTGTTTCTTGGAATGCCATGATTGGGGGTTATGCACGAAACGGACAGGGTTTAGAGGCTGTAGCCCTGTATGAAAGGATGTTGCAGGAAAAGTTAAAACCTGATAATATTACTTTTGTGGGTGTCTTATCTGCTTGTATCAATGCAGATATGGTTGAACAAGGACAAAGGTATTTTGATTCCATTATTGAACGTGGCATGACACCCACTTTGGATCACTATGCATGCATGATTACTCTCGTTGGTCGGTTGGGTTATATCAGCAAAGCAGTGGATTTGATAAAAGCTATGCCTCATAAACCAGATTACTTAATTTGGTCAACTTTACTATCACTTTGTACTGCAAAGTGTGACGTAAAACATGCAGAGTTGGCTGCTAGGCATCTCTTTGAATTGGATCCACTTAATGCTGGACCTTATATCATGATCTCCAACATGTATGCTGCTTGTGGAAGATGGAAAGATGTAGCTGCCACCAGATCCCTAATGAAGAGAAATAACGCAAAGAAGTTTGCTGCATACAGTTGGATTGAGATCGAAAATGAAGTTCACAGATTTGTTTCTGAAGATCGTACTCATCCAGAAGTCGAAAAAATCTATAGTGAATTGACCTGCCTGATCACAAAATTGCAGGAATTCGGATATAAACCAGATACAAAGATTGTTCTGCATGATGTAGGGGAGGAGGAAAAGGTCAGATCCATCTCCTACCATAGCGAGAAACTAGCCCTTGCGTTTGCGTTACTGAGGAAGCCACGTGCTGTTGCGCCTATAAGGATCATAAAGAACATACGTGTTTGTGATGACTGCCATGCTTTCATGAAATCTGCATCCTTGATGATTGAACGGCCAATCATACTGAGAGATTCAAATAGATTTCATCATTTCATTGGTGGAAGCTGCTCCTGCAAGGACCATTGGTAAAGTCCTAGTCAAGGTGGTGACCTGCTGAGCTATAATGGTATCTGAAATGAATATGGACAAATACAACACTCAAGTGTGTCCCCTCTGAAAATCTTTTACGCAAGGGAAATGGCCAATGCCACTGTTCTTCTGGAGACTCACTATAAGGATAGGGCCATGTTTCGTAGACTTTTTTTTTCGAGATGGAAAGAGAGGAAGATTATGGAAATGAAGATCTCTTCTCAATCCGTGGGTTGTTTGGTAGGAAGGCAAAGGAAGAATAAAATGGTAAAATCACACATCTACCCTATAGAAAAAGGAACACGGGTTCAAAGTTTGAACCCTTATTCTACCTTGACTCACTTCTGCTGTACTAGATTCGATCCATTCCCTTTCCGAGCCATAGAATTCAATTACGCCTGCATTACTTTTTTTTCAGTTGGCCTACCATCTGTTTGCTTAACGTTCATTCACATGAAATCATTTTCGATGGATTTTATTGCTCACCGTGTTGGGTAGAGGTGGTAACATGGTTCAGCCTAGTGGGTTGGGTTAACCCGTCACGGGTTAGCATTATATGGGTTCGGGTCCAAAAAGACCCCATCAATATGGGTTGACATATGGGTTGGCCCGCCTAACCCGCCAACCCAGTGGTTATGGGTTTGGTCGGCATTTAGCAATATACTAAGATTGTTTTTTTTACACACCTAAATCATAATAAAATTAAAAATATATTACAAATTAAACATTTATCACAAGTTCACATATAACAAAATAAATATAAATCCACAAAAAAGAGATTGAGAGCATGAGAGAATGAAATCAACTTTTGTGCAAAAAAGAGATTGAAATCGACTAATAGCAAAAAAGAGAGACTGAAATCAACTAATCGAGGCAGTGAGGACTAAGGAGTGGACACCTGGACGGTGGACTTGACTGAATAGTGGAGTAATGGATTGGGCCTTGGCTCTTAGTCTCTTACCTCTTGCCTCCTGGATTATATATATATATATATATATAAAAATGGGCTAGCCCGCCAACCCAGTGGTCCAACCAGTCACAGGTTGGAACCATATGGGTTCGGGCCTAAAAGAATCGCTCCCAAATAATCCCATATTTTCAAAACCCAACCCGTCATGGGTTGGGACCATATAGGTTCGCCCCACGGTCTCAACCCATATTACCAGCTCTGTTGGGGCACTTCTTTAGATTGGGATGAGGCTGATCACACCCAACATAATCTATGAAATTGTAGGCATGAATGGTTTTCTTTTATTATTTTTTTAACACAATCGCTCAATTGAAATAACCAATTTCAATTGAAATAAAAAAGGCGCTACATCTTTTTTTCTTTTTTTTCTGGAAAGAAAAAAGGCTCTGCATTACTCAATTGAAATAACTAAATTAAGCAAGGGAAAGAGATGGGAGGCCTGGGAATTAAGGATCTTTATAATCAGAATATGGCCTTTATTATGAAACTTTGTTGGGGGTTGTTAACAAAAGCCGAGGCCCTTTGGGTCAAGTGCCTCAAGACGAAATATGGTTGTGAGGATGGAATATATTCGATGGTGTACACCAGACATAATCCCTCTAGAGTTTGGCGTGGTATTTCTTTGGTGTGGGGACGATTCTATACAGGAGTGGGCGGAAAACTAAATGATGATAGCTCTAGAAATGTTTGGTGGGACCTATGGACCCCTATGGAAGTGCCTCTTATTCATTTAGTAGACCGGAATATCCATGAAATAAACCCATGTGCCAAAGTTCGAGACTTTGTGTTACCAGATGGTAGTTGGAATATTCAAAAGTGGAAGCAGTTTCTTCCGCAGTGGGTGATTGGTATCATTTCCTACATTAATCCATCGAGGGGGCACGAAGCTGACACTTTCTACTAGAGAACAGTTTCAGACGGGAGTTTTAGTGTTCGTGCTGCTTATAAATTTATTTCCACACAACGAGATCTGAAAGCTCAGTTCCAATGGCAGAAGGTATGGAAACTTCTAGTACCGAAAAAAGTGAAGTTTTTTCTCTAGCAAGTGCTTCATGAGCGACTTCTTACAAACTATCTCAGAGCTAGGAGAGGCTTAACCTAGAGTGAGGAGTGTCCTTTTCATTGTCATAATTCTCGTTTTCGTTTCTTTCAAACTGATTTGCAGGGTTAGCTTAGGATGAATATTTCCCGTAATATGGCCTTTGAGCACTTCAGGAGATGGCCTTGGTTCAAAATCTTCAGTCTTATTTGTTGGCTCTTATGGAAGAATAGATACAGGGGGTGATGGAAGGAAATCGCATACAAGCACAAGATGTCGTTCATCAGGGGATTTTTTTCTTTAATGGATAGCAATATGTTTGACACTTTTAGCAACAGCCTGTTCCGGACTGATCGAGTTGTGAATCTCCGTTGGCACCCACCGCCGGCTGGATATGTTCGTTTGGATACAGATGCCTCTGCTGATGTAGCAGGATGGGCATCGTGTGGAGGGGTGATTCGAGATGAACGAGGCAACTGGGTAGTTGGTTTCCAATGTCACTTAGGGGTTCTTACGACCACAGGAGCTGAATTATTAGGGATCGTGACAGGTTTGAATCTCTATAAGCAGTTCGGCCTACAACAGGTGCATGCCTACACAGATTATTTAGAGGCCTATCAGTTGATTATACGGGATAGCATGTCACCCTCATCATCCTCTTAGAGGGGAGATTCAGAACTACTATTTTTAAATTGGGAGGCTCAACTGCATCATGCTTCCATAGAGGCAGTTAGATGCGTAGATTTTTTGGCCAGGGATGTTCATCAGGTAGCAGGTGGACTACTAGTGTTACCACATCCTGAGTGCTATTTATTAGTGTTACCATTGGCACATCCTTGAGGGTACATATAGGATGATATGATATAATCTAATTCCAAACTTTAGTCTTGATCTTTGTAACCCAAAAATGAAAGAAAGTAAATAACCAAACTACAGAATACAGAACTCATGTAGCATGCCAGAAACATACTCTGAAGAGACAACAACTACACAAGTTCTCCACCTCCATCGGAAGCGTGTTAGGCCAAAACTACTTAAGCCCATTTTAAACTGCAAAAATTTGCACTAGAATTGGTGGGGTGCGCCAGGCCCGAGCAATAGTGCAACGCATAGGCGACGCTTGAGAGCCCCCGTAGCAAGCTACTGTGGTGGGCTCTCCCCCTTAAAAAATAAATTTAATATCATGTGGGCCTATGGCCCACGTATCAGATATTAAACTGATAAGAACAGATACTACACTTGATCTTAGCCAAAAGGCCGAGAAAGGTATGCTTTAGTTAGGTGGGTTTGCTTGATTTTTATAGTCGCTCATTCTTTTGCTCGCTGCTCCGGTTTCCGATGTGGGACTAATTCTATACAGTGTAGAACCGGACCACGTCTTTATAACAAGAACTAAGTGAGTCCAATTGTTGGTTTGTTGGTATTATTTATATGCCGATTTTCGATTTTTTTTTTTTAAGTCTATAAGAAAGATGCAGAAAGAAGAGTTAATAAAATCTTCACTAATCGTACCCCCATAATGCTGCTTTATTTGTCAGGGGCTTTTTGCTATACTTTTATTTATTTTTTCATTCATTGTTCCTATTACTCCCTCACAAACATTTGTTGTTTCTTTGGAAGTTAAAACATGAGGCAATCCCTTCTTGTGACATCCACCAGACAAAGCAAAGAAATATGACTCATTTCTTCTGTCACCAATGCTTTAGGCGCTGTTTGGTAAGAGGGGAGGGGAGGGGAGGGGCAGGAAAATTTTTAGGAAAATTATATTCAAATCCCAAAGAAAAGAAAAAATGAAAATATGGCCTCATCAAATTGCAAAATGAAAAAATAGCCTTATTGACAACTCCAAGTGCGGGTCATTAACAACTCCAGGAGCATCATTGACAATTTCATGGGACCATTTTTTTCATTTTGAAATTTCAAGGGATCATTTTTCATTTTCCTTCTTTACTAGGACCTGAGTGTAATTCTCCCAAAAAAATTGAGCTAAATTCATAAAAATTAGAAAAGTGGGGTTAATATTTTTTAATTAATTATTCTTACTCTTTTATCTTACATCTTCCCTTTTATTAAAATTTTATAACTCCAATTTTCCAATTTTTTAAAATTTAACTTATAAAAATTTTCTTTCCCCTCCCTTTCCCTCCAATTCCTCTTAGCAAACAAGAGAGCTGCCCTCTGCTGGATTAATATCCGTGGAAGGAAAAACTGACTATCCTTTGTGTTGCCAATCAATTCATCTTGTGGAAGGAAAAACCAGTGCCATATTTCACGCTATCCTTGTCTTGCTGCTAGATAACTTGTTTTCCCCCCTGTTGGAACTGCCCAACCTTCACATTTGCATATTAAGCAATACCTGAACAAAGTGGACGTAAGGGTGAGTTTCTTCATTAATAGAATTTCATCTTATAATGATTTTCAACTTGCAGATTAGTATGGCACAAGTAATTTCATTGGCAAACTGCCAGCTTTATCCGCTCGAATCCATCATGTAACATTCTACAATACTAATCTGCATGGCCAGATGTGCAAACAAAAGTAAATGTTAGCTTGCTAGATAACAATTAGAAAAAATTAACTTGGATGCAATTTTCTCTGAAAAATTGCTAGGTACAGGGTTATACATGGTTGTCACTAGTTGCACACAGGAAAAAAAATGCCTTGGTATCACTTGGCGGCAATTTTCTCTGTGAAAAATTCCATGAAAACGCCACCTAACTTCACACTCTATTATTCAGCCACTGAATTATTTCCTGTGTGACAGCATGGCGTTCAGGTTCCAAAAGGAGGTCATGTAACAATCCTTCATATAAACGGATGGTTTTGTCAGATGAAGAAGCCTCTTCATACAACTTCTTAGAAGCGGCTGGGTCAGTGATTGTATCAGCGGTGCCGTGGAGAACAAGGAATGGAACTTTGAATTTTCTCAAATTCTGCTGCAAGTAGGTTGTGATTTGGAGAATTTCATGGCCTGTTCGGACTCTGAGGGGTCCAGTACATACTAGGGGGTCAGAATATTTAGAAACTAATGCATCTGGATCTCGACAAACCATTGAACCCTTTTTATATGCAGCATCAAATTGATATTTAGGCAGCATTAATGAAACTACAGGGGCAAGTGCCTGCAACGAAGGTATGGAGATCAGACAACTTCCTCATTCTTCTCATTAGGGCATACATATGCCAGTACACCATGTTTTAAACTGGAAGCAAAACAGAATATGTATTGCTCACCAAGAATATTGGATGAGAAGTCTGGACTCCAACTGCAGGTGAAGTCACTACTGCACCAGATACTAGAGCTTCGACCTTTGGGTCCAGCAATGCCTACGGTACAGATAGCAGAAAAATATTGACTCAATTCATGTTCTTAATTTTTTTCTTCCATAACCTGATAATTGCAAGAAATGTCTGTCATACTATTTTGTTTTTTTTTTTTTTCTTTTTTTGGTGACCAGAGGGGTTCTTTCATACTAGTTATACCTTAAGAACAATGGCAGCACCTGCTGAGTGTCCAAAGCAAAAACAAGGAAGCCCAGGATTTTCAATAAGAACCTTCTCAAGAAAAGCTTTCTGTGCAAGGTCAGACAGAAACAACTCTTAATTAGAACACACAGAGAAGCATTGCTATGCGCAGATATTCTGGTCAAGAATTCTCATGATGCTGGTATGTTTCCCATGTAGTTTGACTTTGTTGTTCCCGTTTGTGCAGTTCAATATGCACATGAAAGGAGATAAGACTCACATATCTAGTCTTCTGATTTATATCAAGCTTTTGCTTGCTTCCCAATTCAAAAAAAAAAAAAAAAAAAAAAAAGAACAACAATTGTAAGAAACGGAAGTAAAGCTTAAAACTCTCCGGTTCTTCCAAGCCACTTATGACAAAAACCATAGCACCATTCAATTAAACAAGTTCTACTTGTCACCGAAAAAAAATGGTTCTACAAAATCCTATAGATTGGAGCACATACTATGTCAGAAACAGCATCATCAAGAGAATGCACATATGCATGCAGCCCATCACTTCCACCATGGCCTGCAGTAAGGAATAGCATTAATTCAATTTTAACAAATACTGACAAGAGGAGAGGAGGGAAAAAGAATAAACATATTTGCAAGAGTAAAAATAGAGCACTGAAATTTCCTGGACAGATTTGAAGGAATCATAAGGCCTCTTCAAGATATTTCTGAAACCTACACATGCTTTGCCTCCTTATACCCAACGCTTGAAGCCTCATCATATTAACACTCACATTTTAGGTCAACATACAGAATAGATTCTTATTTGGAGTGATCACATTAATACAGGTAATGGAAGAATAAGTGAACAGTTAATTACACCGTTTAAACAAGAAAGGTTAAAGAACTGCATATGTAAATTGTTGATGAAATACTATTTATTAACTGAAAGTCAAATCTTAATCTAGGAGGAGCACTTGAAAATGTGAGGAACATAACATGATTGCCCACAGTTCTGTTCTCAGGCTCATAGTGTTGTCAGTTGAACAGTTTATACATATTCTTTAAAAGCAGTAAGCAAAACGTTATCATGAATGGTTCTAAGGCTGGTCAATGAAGAAGAACCTGATAATGCACTATCAGGTTTCCATGTGCTAGTTCCCTTTACCAAAAGCCAAAGTTTAAAATTTTTTAATAGAGCATAACTCACAATACATGCTGAGAAAGAAAACTATCAATGAATGCGATTTGTTCGGACTCACCGACCCAATCCATTCCATAAACCCTGAAGCCATTAGCATTCAGCGTCTTTGCAAAATCATTGTACCTGCCACTGTCACAGGAGACTAGGACTGGCTTCAGAAATCAGCATTGCATAAAGGATTATAAATTTATAAGAAGTGAAAGCGTAGCCAAATTGAGTTAGGCACAAACTGAAACCTGTGTTCATTAAGTCCATGCATAATAAGAACAAGCCCCCTGTACAAAGGAAGCAACAAGTTATCAGTCAAAATTCTATTAGAAAAGAATATGGAGCTCTATATATCTATACAAAGAAAATATCCTTTCAGTTGCGTCAAACATGATCAAGATGCAACTAACCACTCTAAATTCTCTCAGTTACGTGCATAAAACAGCCAACTTATAATTCTTACACGAGACTTAACTAAGCGAGAATTACTACGTTAAAATCATACACTGATATTATTATTGATAGGGATTAACAACAATACTCAAACTCAACACTATGACTACTAAGCTCAATCTTGCCAAATGCGTTCCAGAAACCAGTAGAGCAAGTAAGTTTTCAGTATGTTGGAGAATGCAAGCTATTGCCTACCTGATTTTAACAGAAACAGGCGTCCAAGATTGCGTGAAAATGGTATCACCCCTTTTCGTACCGATTAGGGAGTACTCTCTCACCGTACTTGGGTCTCTATCCTCAACAACTCTCCGAACCGCCAGCGCTCTCCTTTCCTTCACAGCCTCATCCACCGCCTTCTCCATCGCAGCCGCGATACTACTGCTACACGACACCAAAGCAGCCGGAACTCGCACCAGATGTTCGGTGAAGGAGACAAAGTTCATGACCTCAGTCAAAGAAAATTCATTCTGGCTTTTGGAACGCTTGGGGCGAACACGAAGGTCGTTGCAATTCATAGAAATGCTACTTCTAGCGTTATGGCGCAAGCTCGAATTCAACTGGATTTGTAGTAGCATCAGCTGAGGACTTCCATTAGTGAGCTTATGAGTCTCGTGCTTTGACTTCCTTCTAGGGTTTAACTCCCTAACTCCACAGTTATGGGGAGCTTTTCTTGGTACACGGGAATCATATGGCCAGCAATTTGAAGACATGGTATATCCGCAAGGAGCATTCGACATTCGAGAGTCAGTGAGAATATCGTAACTTCAAAAAGTTTTGGAATTATAGTTTTACAAGAAGGTAGACCCTTTGATAGCGTTGGGGGATCGAGATGATAGCGTAATCGATGGAGCTTGGGCTGCACACGGCGGGGCATCAGCTGAGGACTTCGCCGACGGTACTGCGCGGGGACTGGGGTTGAAGAAGCAGAGGAGGGGATGCTGCCAAATCAGACGCTTTGTTTTTGGGAAAAGTTCAACCCCCGGCCCGCCCCAAACCAAATTAATTTCGGCAAAGTCCAAAAACTTTTTTGCGACTTTTATCGTTGGTATGGTTAAAATGAAATTAATTTTTATGAATGAAAAATAATTATATTCTTTTTTATTTTTTATCAAAAGAGTATTTATAAGATAATTAAATATATTTATAATATAAATAAAAATATTTACAAGATAAATAAAAAGATTTAAAAAAACATAGAAAATTAAAAACATTTTAATCATTTATAAGATATATGCAAATTCACAAGATAAATATGAATATGTACAAAATAAATAAAGAGATTCAAAAGAATCTAGGGAGTTAAAAATATTTTAATCATTTATTAGAAAAATATGAAAATTTACAAAATAAATAAATATATTTACAAAAAAAATGAATGAATTTGAAAGAACCTAGAGAATTAAAAACATTTTGGTAATTTACATGATAAATATAAAAATTCATAAGATAAATATAAATATTTACAAAAATAATAAAATAATTTATAATATAAATAAAATAAGAATATCATTATCTTTTTATCCACAAAAATTAATTTTATTTCAATCATATTTACGGTAAAATTTCATAAAATTTTAAAGTTGACTAAAATGAATTTGTTACAAATAGAGCCGGGAAAATGGGCCGGGCCTTTTAGGCCCTGGCCCTTCAAGGGCCAGCCTTGTAAATTGTAGCCTCAAAAGAAAATCGGGTCTAAAAGGGCCGGCCCTATAGGGCATCGGGCTTAAAAGGACCGGCCCTGTAGGGCCTCGGGCCAGCCCTTTAGGCCAGTTTATTTTTTATTTTTTTTACTTGAAAATGAACCATGTTACATTTTTGAATTACCTTATTGTTTGTTGCAACAGACTGTTCTTTAAACCTTAATGTTGACAACATTTATGTATTAAATTAGAACTTTAATCATTGTTATTTACTAATTATATCTCTCTGGGGAAAATACGCAGAAAACTAGTTAAATATATGTCACTCTCTCCTCGTATTGTGTAGAGTATGATTTTTAAGTATATTGTTTTGTCTGATTGAATCATATTGTGATTTTTGAGTATATTGTTCTACCTATTTAGACTAAAATCATATTATATACTATTTTGCCTAACAGAGTATGATTTTTTATGGAGGTTGTAATTATTTGACTACTTGAACCTACTACTCGAAGTGAAACACAATCAAATATCCTTAAAATTGATGATAGTGGCGAAGAAGGTGAAAATGATAGTCGTCATACTCATGTTGTTTAGAGGTTAGAGTATTTAGCTTCTTGCCTTCTTATACTTTGGCCTTTGTGCGAGTTATTTATGGATATGATTTTACCTTTGATTATACATTAGTAACTGTGTTTGTTTGTTGCAAGAGACTGTTATTTAAACCTTAATGTTAACAACATTTATGTATTAAATTAGAACTTTAATCGTTGTTATTTACTAATTATATCTCTCTGGGGAAAATACGCAAGAAAACTAGTTAAATATTGTGAAAAGGATTTCTTGGCCCTGTGGGCCAGCCCTGGCCGTGCTCTCAGGCCGGACCTTGAAAAACTGTAATTTTTCTGACCCTGAGCCCTTAAGGGCCAGCCCTTGTCAAGGGTTAGCCCTGTAGGGCCGGGCCAATCCTGATTCCCAGCTCTAGTTACAAAGGACGCTGACTGAAATTTTTCATTTGTTTTTCCCTTCAAATGTTTATCAATTCCATGAGCTGAGTTGGAAATCGTAGTCGCAATTTTTATTTTATTTATTATTATTTTTTTTTGCCAACAGTTGCAATTTTTAACCCGGTGTCAAACTACAGAAATATATTTTTGTCACTAAAATAAGTTAGAGAGAATTGTTCATAAATACTTCATTGAAAACTTATTTACTAAATAAGATTTGAGAAAAGATCTTTTGTATATAAGGAAAGATTGTTCGAACACAAGGGAATATCACATAGAAAAGATATATTGAACACATGAGAAAATTGATTGAACACAAGGGAAGATCTTTTGCATACAGGGAAGGATTGTTTACATCTGAAGATCTCATTTGACAAATAAGTTTTCAATGAAGTATTTGTGGACAATTTTCCTAATAAGTTATGTACGAGTAATTACTCCTCCCTTCCTTTTTTTAATAGAAAAATTTTCAATGAGTCCTCTAATAGCAAATTAATTTCAGTCAACCCCAAACTTTATGAAACTTCATTGTATCCCATAATCAAAATGAAATTAATTTTTGTAGGTGAAAAGATAATGATGCCCTTCTTTTATTTTTTTCAGAAGAGCATTTACAAGACATATAAAGGCATTTATAAGACAAATAAAGATATTTACAAAATAAATAAAGATATTCAAAAGAACATATAGAATTAAAAACATTTTGAAAATTTACAAGATAAATAAAGGAATTCAAAATAACCCAGGGAATTAAAAACAATTTGGCGATTTACAAGAAAAATATGAAAATTTATAAGACAAATTAGGTATTTACAAGGCAAATAACACAATTTATAAGATAAATAAAGTAAGGGCATTGTTGTCTTTTCACCTACAAAAACTATTTTCATTTTGACTATGGAGATGCAATGAAGTTTTAAAAATTTTTAGGGGTTGACTAAAATTAATTTGCTCCCAATTTTCCCTTTTTTATAAGAAACAACCACTACATGTACCTTGTTTTGTTACTACCTCTGGTCCTAAATATAAGACAAAGTTGACTTTTTTTGGAGAGATTAAGGAAGCTAAATACGTTACTTAATCATATCATATGTTATCTATCTTTAGATTATATATTAATTTATTAGTCAAACTAATTAGTTTGAAGAAAAAAATAAAAATACTCTAAAGTAATTTAATTAGCTTCCTTAATTTCTCCAAAAAAAGTCAACTTTATCTTATAATTAGGACCGGAGGGAGTACTATTTATGTACATTTTTTATGTTTGTTAGTGAAATTTTCCCTTTTTATAAGAAACAACCACAACATATATTTATTACTATTTTATGTAAATTTTTTAATCAACATTTAGATGTGTTGCATTTTTCACATGTCACTTTGACCATTATTTATTGTATAGGTATTGTGATATCTGAGACTGAAAAGGAACATGCTACCTTGAGGAAGATTGAAATGTTGCTTGAAGAGAACGGGAGGAGTTTGCAAGATTATCCGTCTCTTCCATGTCCACCTTTATCCTTTTCGATTGATGTATCAAACAATCTAATTCTACAGGAGTTAAGTTATGATCGTTGTTATTTATATGATGAGTCAGTGAGGCTTCTACAAGCACTCAATGATGAGCAGAAGCACAGTTTTGAAATTGTTATGGCTTCATTGTCATCTACATCGGGGGCATTTTTCTTTGTATATGGGCATGGAGGTGATTGCTACAACATTGTTATGTGCTGGTCGAACTGCCCACTTGAGGTTTGCAATCCTGATTCAGGTTAGAACATATTTTGATTGGAAAAAACAACATAATCAATTATATTATTAAGTATTGAATCTTTAACATATTGGGGTGATCTGATTCATGTTACGGAAGAATCCATTTGTAACATCAAGCAAAATTCGCCATTATCAAATTTATTACAACAAACCGAACTAATAATTTGGGATGAAGCACCTATGGTACAACGACATTGTATTAAGGCATTTGATCGCACCTTGAGGGATGTTATGCAATGCAACCATCCGTTTAGTGGAAAGTGCATTTTATTTGGTGGTGATTTTCGTCAAATCCTTCCTATGATACCCAAAGGTACTCATGCAGACATTGTTAATGCATGTATTAGTTCATCATTTTTACGGAAGCATTGTAAAATATTTTAGTTGACAAAAAACATGCGTTTGACATCATCATCAAATGAACAGCAAGCCGAGGAGTTGAGGAGGTTTTCTCAGTGATTATTGGATATTGGTGATGGCAAGTTGGGTTTGCCACACGATGGTGTTGCAGAAATTGATATACCTGAGAAATTATTGATACGACATTATGTAGATCCCATTCAAGCCATTGCATCTGCTACTTATCCAGATTTGTTGGATAATTTAGGCAACTCTAATTATTTCAATGATAGGGCTATTCTAGCTTCTACAATTGAGGTTGTCAATCAGGTGAATGAGTACATGTTTTCGTTGTTGCCTGGTGAGTCAATTGACTATCTTAGCTGTGATGCTGTTTGCAAGACATATCAAGACCTTGAGGGAGTTGAAGATCTCTATACTCCTGAGCTATTGAATAACATAAATTGCTCAGGGTTACCAATACATAAGATCTCTCAAAAGGTTGGGACACCTATAATGTTGTTGAGGAATATTGATTAGGCAGCTAGATTATGTAATAGTACACATTTACATGTGACACAACTTGGTCAATCTGTCTTAGAGGTAGTGACTCTTAGTGGGTCAAGACCCAACCAAAAGGTTTTGATTCATAGGATGGACATGAACCCTTCAGACAATCGTTTGTTGGTTCGAATGAGAAGGAGGCAGTTTCCTATATCGATTTCATTTGCGATGACTATCAACAAAAGCCAAGGGCAATCATTACAATGTGTGGGTATTTATTTACCGAAGCCTGTTTTTACACATGGACAGTTGTATGTTGCACTTTCAAGAGTTAGGAGTATGGGGGGCTTGAAGATTTTATTACATGATGATGGTATGACATCCAAAAATGCAACAACTAATGTTGTGTATAAGGAGGTGTTTCAGAACCTGACATGACATAGTTAATGAGGATGTATTCAACACAAATGTTTAGGTTAGTTGTTTCGTGGAATGTTTTTGTAATGAGGATGTCATGTATTTGAAGTGAACATATTTTGTGTACCCAATTATTTGCATGCTTGCATTTAAAGAAAATGCTTCCCGTGCATCGCGCGGGGGAGTAAATGCTCGTTTATAAGAAACATTCAGATAAAGTCTTAATTTTGTCAATTACTTTCTTGCTTTGCCCCTATTTAATTACACATAAGCTAAAGTATATTTTTTATCCTTTAAGTTTACATTAAGTATCAATTTAGTCCCTTAAGTTTAAAAGTATACTTTTAGTCTTTTAAACTTAATGCCGTCAGTATCACTAACGGAAAATGTTTTGTCGACTATTTTAAAATGATGACTCAATACTTAAATACTGACACATTAACTTTTAATTTTAAATATGTAAATTAAAAAAAATTAAAATAAAACCTCTAAACCCAAATGATAACTAATTGCCATTAACCTCATGCTTTTGGTGAATCATCTATCCTCTCAAAACCCAAATCTTAGAAGCAAGAAATCAAAACTAGTGAAAATTAAGTCATCCCTAAGCATGAAAGTGAAAGGTCATGCGTGTGGCCTATATGGAATGTTTTCAGTTTTGTCATCTTCGGCCTTTAGGATGAAAAGCAAAGTTAAATAAGAAACATCAATCCTCATCTGTTTGCTGTATCGCAACAAACATCCAAAATTAAGACCCGAGTGTAAGCGACTGTAGAAGATGAACTTTCCAAGCTAGTGGATTAAAGAAACAAGATAAAAATGAAATTTCTAAAGCACCATATTGAACAAAGGAAAATTACACCATGTTGAGGTTGGGCTGTGTAGATTCACCGGAAGTGTGGTGGGAGAAGGCAGATGGAGGATATTTTAATTTAAAAAAATTAAAGTGTCACCATTTAAGTGCTATCATCTTAAAATAGTTGTTAAATCATTTTTCTTTAGTCATGCTAACAATGATAAGTTTCATGGATTAAAAGTACACTTTTTAAATTTGAGGGACTAAATTGATATTTGATGCAAACTTAAAAGGCCAAACATATATTATAGCCTTATCTATATTTCTCGCATTCCCTCTCTACCACACATTCTCTCTCTCTCTCTCTTTTAATAAAACCCAGATAACAATATCTCATAAAAGGAGAACTATAACAAAAGCATCAAAAAGAAAACTACCCTCTTTCATCTACCACCTCCTCCGTCGTAGAAGTTGGTGGTTGATCAAATAAACAAAAATTCCCTATAAATTGATGAGATAACCTAGCCAAACTATCTGCAATAGTATTTTTGTCTCTATACAGATGACTAAAATTAATTTGCCAATCTCTATAAAAGAATATCTAAGCTTCCTCCACAATGTGGTGGAAAGGAGGGTCCCCTCACAATCCCTAAATAAACAAATTGATAACATTTATACAATTAATAAAGACACAAATATTCCTATTTCCTATAGCCTCTAGCCATCACTCATTCTCTCTTATACCATCATATTTATTACTCCTATAATATTAATTTTTTTATTCTCTGTCCTCTACAAATAATTTTTATTATAATAATTTTCTTATTCTCTCTCTTATCCCCATGTCCTCATAAATAAGGGTATTTTTGTCAAAACGTTACGATTTTTACATATTTATTGTTCTACATTATTCAATTAAGTGTTCCTTACAATTTTTACTAATTTTTTTTACTAGCAATTAGATGCTATCAAGGTATATGTTTGGTCATTTATACTTATATCAACTTTCACTTTAGTGTCTTAAATTTATAAAATGTATTTTTAATCTTTAACCTTTACACAGTTAATTTTATCTAATAAAAAATGTTAATTCATCAAATTTAAATCATAACTGTGCAATTAAATGCTAATAAAGCATTCACATAGATAGAGTTATTTTCATTTTATTTTTTTTAATTTACACAACTTAAAAAGTAAAAATATTATATTTAAAAATTAAAATAAAAGCATGATTACTAGCCAAAAAATATAAATATGATTTGTTAGCGTTTAATAGCACATTCATCACTTAAATTTAATGAGTTTAACATTTTTTTTGTTACATAAAACTAATAGTGTTAATATTGAAGGATTAAATCTACATTTTATAAATTTACCACTCTAATCATATTTATAAGTCTTTTTTAACTAATTCTCGCAAACCAAGGAGAGTTATTTAACTTAGGGAAAATCCTTTTTAAAGACAGCTAAAACATTCAAATTCTAATTTGAGTTGTTGAATTCAATAAATTCTAAATTAGGTCATATGTCCCAAAATAAAATTTTAAAATTCGATAATTTTACCTCACTACCTCTCCTTTGAGTTGAGTATCCATCGCTCCTAATTTAATCTTTTTAACAAAAATAGGGACTCATTAATTACACACTCTCCTCTCCGACAATTTTCCTTTTCCAAGAAGCTCTCCCTCCCATATAACGTTATAGTATTAACAAAATTAGAGTCAACTCTATATAAATAAAGAGAACGTTTTTTTATAAAATCCTTCAACTTTTTTTTTTTATAAGTTACAATCCTGAAACTTTAGATATAATTTCAGGTGAAAAAATAAAATCTCTAAATATAAGCGAAGTAGAGACAATGCAATGAGTGCCAGAAACATAGAGACTTTTTCTTATTGGTATGCATATAACAAAAGGGAAGGAAAAAACAATTGGAGCAGAGGCACCAAAATGAAGCAACCCATTCTCCAATCACATTGCCATGAGCAACAACTAAACTGCAGAATTGACAAAACGCAGAATCCGACAGCATTCTTTGTTGGAAAACTAAAAACTTGAGGAAACGTAGCCCTTTCATCATTCAATTCAAGCTTCCTATAACCCGAAGCCAGCGGAAAAAATTGAGGAAAGGTTTTTTACTTATAAAAATATTTTCTTCTAATTTTTTGTCAATATTTATGGATGATCCAAATCATGCTCCTGACTTGCCCCTATTACCTTCTTCATCTACTAGTAACTTTCATCAGGCAATGTATATGTAGATCTGTCGTGACTGGCTTAAACCCGGAAGAATCCAATCAAACTATTTAACCGAACTTTCACGGTATTCTCAGCAAATTTTGTTTTAGAATGACTCTTTTTCTTTTTGAACAATTATCTTATGCTAGTTTAGATTTGAGTAGTGTCAAGGTAAAAAAAAAATGCTTGACTGGTGTGGAGCCAATAATTTTAGAGTGACTGGTATGTCGCAGCAAAGGTGGAGGGAGGGAGAGCTTTTTTAGAAAAGGAAAATTGTTGAGGAGAGGGTGTAATCAATAAATTTGTATTTTTGTAAAAAAAATTAAAATAATATAGATGGATACACATAGAATTATTTTTTAATTAAGTTGGAATCAAATAAGGATAATAAAGTAAAATTATCGAATTCTAAAATATTATTTCAAGTTATATAACCTAATTTATAATTTTTTATATTTAACAACTCAATTTATAATTTAAATAATTCAGCTATCTTTTATTAGGATTTTCCCTTTAACCTTATTAGTTATATGCTAAATTTCAAATTTTGCTCTTATCTGTAATTGATTCCAAAAGCCAATATAAATAAAATTTTTTTATTTATTATAATTAATAGGGGTAAAAAAGTACAAGAATATTTATTATTCTAAAATTGGAATTATAAATGTAATCAAATTTTTTAATTTAAAAAAATTTATAAATAAAATTAGAGTGACATATGACTAAAATGAAACTGAGCACCATAGCTTTACTGTCCATGTCACTCCCCTCCCCACTCCGTATCAGTCTAGAGTTCCAGACTTTGAACATTATTAAATGTGGAAAGATTAGGGTAGCTTGAAAATATAGTCAGAGAAAAACAAAATGAGTTATTTTCACAATATCCGTCTGGCTGCACAATTTTTCGAGAGAGCAAATTCCGGCTATTATAAATTTTCCCATACTTAATAGAAAATCAGTTCATGGCCAGAAAATGTCCATGTGGCCCCTAATAAGACCAATGGTCAACACAAGATTACCAAATCAAATTTGAAAATGTTGTGATAGTCAATTAATGCCCATCCAACATTGGACATTTGAGTACGCTTCCTCCACACCAGTGGAAAAATGACTTTTTAGACCGGTTAAAAATGACTTTTTAGACCGGTTCTAGATTAGGTCTTGATACAGCAGGTCTAAAAAGTCTGTTACTTTTTAGACCGGTTGTAGCAACCGGTCTAAAAAGTCACATTTTAGACCGGTTGTGTCTACAACCGGTCTAAAAACTCTTACTTTTTAGACGTGTTGTAGACACAACCGGTCTAAAAAGTATTTTTTTTTTTCGAACGTCTATATTATTTCTTCTTCTAATCCACTATCCAGCACTTGAGAAGAGACCCAACATTTTTAAGAGTATAATTCAATATATAATTTCAACATTCTCATTCCTAAAACTCAATATTTTCAAATAACAATTCAAACGTTTCAAAATGAAATTTAATACCAACAATCTTCCCATTCAAATATCTTTTAATGTAAATATGTCTCATTTATCTCTTCTAACTCTCTATATTGTTCCTACTCTCTCCTCTGCTGATCTAAAGCTTTCTTTCACTGAGCTTCTTCAACCTTCCTCCGGTTCTCCTCATGCATCCTTCACCAAGCTCTTCTTTCTCTTTCCAAGCTTGCTCCTGGTAAAAGCAACAGACTTTGTGAATAGACAAATTATTTAAAATTGCAAGATTACAATAATACCTCTATTGAATCATGATCCAAACAAATGAGTATCAAATCTGGTGAACAAGTTGAACTAGTTTTGCTTTAACTCTCAATAAACAGAAAGGTTTCCAAAGCTACTAAGAGGAAAAAAAGTAAAAAACAGAATTAATGATCCAAAAAAGGTCTTATGCAACTGATATTTCCAGGTTAGATTAGGTTAATCTAAGAAAAACATGACAAGTCAATACTCCTAACATCCAATCATAGCTTTTAGTTGTCCAGCTGACACAACATATAGTTAGTCCCCACATTAAAAAACTGAATCATAGGTTACTGAAATTTTCCAAGAAATACGCAATCCAAGGTGCATTTCCACATATTAACACTCTTAAGAACGCATTGTCTTTGCTGTTACTTTCTATGCTCAATGCTCAAATCAGAACAACCACTCGTGCCTCTTATACAAATAAATATGTGAATTTAACAAATGAAATGATCTTACTGAGATGTGATAACACGTTATTTCCTTTTCTCTCTCATTGATAGAAGGAAACATTTATTTAATTGAATCATAGCATCATTAGAAAACTAAGAACGAAAGTGTCTTTCATCAGTCCATGTTTCTGTAATGAACTCCACAATGTCATAAGATATATCTCCTTGAACATCAATTTGCTCTTTCTCCGTTGGCCCCTGGAAACAATCAAAATATCATGAGACACCATAGACAGATGCTAAACAAGTAATAAAACATCCACCAACTAAAAGCTGAACCTTCACAACAGAAGCTCCTGTAGCAAACTTTTTCCCGAGTTTCTTTGAAGCTTCACTGAGCTTGACACTTGAAATGTAATAAAAGAAGAGGCAATGAAAAGAATGTAATGAATAATACAAGAGCTTATGACCCAAAAAAATAATCAGGGCTACATATAGCTCACCAAAAAGCTCAAGGCCTTTCACAGTGGTAATGCATTTTCGTTTATTGCGAATAACCTTCTCAATGACAACCTCTTGCTTCTCCTGAAAACAAGAGCCACTCTCATGAAATGATTGGAATCATTACTTGGTGTCAAAGGCTGGCCATGTCTAATTAGATAGCATGAAGGAATGCCATGGAATACCTTTTTCTTTATCTTACCACCAGGAAGACGCTTGACTTCTTCCTGCTTAGGTGCTAAAACATCAAAAGGATACTGTGAGGGAGTATTTGAGATGTTATCGTCATAACCAATATTCAAGCAGTAGAAAAACAACATTTCACATTATTACAGAATTAATAAAATATAAAACTGCCTCCAGCATACTAGATAAGTAATTAACTATTTTCTACAAGTCTGATTCTCATATCGTAGAGGAAAAAACGTAACAGCTTTTTCAAAGAAAAAACATCAAAACAGGCACTACATAGTCACAGGGTACAACCATGACTGATATCTTGCACTACAATGCCAAACTAAAGTTGAAAGAATAATTATATCGTATCATATACTTAGGTTCAGACTTAGAAACACATCCTGGATTATAATTAAATAATCATCATAAAGCAAAATGCTGGGGGCATAGCATAGTTTTCATCAAGACAAAGATAGGGCCTCGATTCTTGCCATTAACCTGTGTAATTGCAGACCTGTGTAATTGCAGATGGAGCTCAGCTCATAGTTGCGAACAACTGCACGGAAAGTGTGTGGCCTGGAATTCTGGGCGGCACCGGCCGGCCGACACCAAGGAAAGGAGGGTTTCACCTCTGAAGCGGAGAAGAAGCAATACTCGACGTCCCGGAGAAATGGTCTGGTCGAATTTGGGGAGGGCAACACTGCGCCTTCAACAACACCGGGCACGAATCATGCCTCACCGGAGATTGAGTCGGGAAACTCCATTGCAGAGGTAGATCTGGTAATCCTCCGGCGACGGTAATCGAAATGATGCTTGGATCGTCCTCTTCTCCTCTACATTTCTACGATGCGAGTGCAAGATATCATCAGTCATAGTGTGATGGATGATCCGGTTGGTGCCATAGTCGTTGGTGTTAGGACTACCGACGATACAAGCGACGACACAAGCACCGACGCCATGGGAGCGAGTGTAGCCGTCAGCTACGTAACCGGAGCGAGAGAGGCGCAACGGAGACACTCGATGGAGACCAAGGGGCGACGGGCGACGGAGACTGAGAGCGAAGTGCGATGGCGGAGAGCGAGAATACTTCCAGAAACAGAGGCGCGAAGAGGGGGCGAGATTGAGAAGCAAAAATGATTTAGGGGAGGGCTGAAACACATTTAAGACCGGTTATGCAAAATAACCGGTCTTAAATGAATATTTTAGACCGGTTTTCATTGATAACCGGTCTAAAAAGTTATATTTTTTAGACCGGTTACAGGGAATAACCGGTCTTAAAAGTGCTGAATTTTTTTTAAATAACTCTTAAAAAAAATTCAGTACTTTTAAGACCAGTTATTCCCTATAACCGGTCTAAAAAATATAACTTTTTAGACCGGTTATCAATGAAAACCGGTCTAAAAAGTACTGAAATTTTTTTAAAAAAATTTAATTTTAATGCTAAAAATTCATTTAGACCAGTTATAAAGAGAACCGGTCTAGAAAATATATCTTTTTAGACCGGTTCTATTTATAACCGGTCTAAATGATATATTTTAGATGTTATATTAGTTGAACCGGTCTCAGATGTTTGTTATAATTACAAAATTGCCACCGCACGGATCTTTTAGACCTTATCCCCTTAGAACAGGTCTAAATGTACCGGTATAAATCTTCTATTTTGTACTAGTGCCAATCTCAAAACCAGCAAGCAACCAAAAGATGTGAGGCCTAAATTGAGAGATGTTCCACTTCTTTGCTAGGCACATTAATAAGCAATGCATGACGAAATGACATAAAGTTAGGAAGGAAAGGAGAGAGTGGGAATGACAAGACTTCTTACTTCAAGACATTAATGTTTTTGATACAATGTAAGATCTCTGATTTCTTTTTGGTGGGTTAAGATATAGGGAAAATCCCACAAAAAGAATTTTAAAATTGGGAAAAGATAAAAAGGTGCTATGAAATTCCATACTCCACATAAATACGAGTGTCTAAACTGGAATATTACAAATCGAAAGGAAATGACTTAAGTAACCCTAAGAGTTTTTAAACTGAAAAGCGTTGAGGGAGGCATTATAAGGGGTGTATAGTGCAAAAACGCAGTCGGGACTCTTCATCTCCTGTTGCCGTCGTTCAGTGTCGTTGGTCGACTGTGGGTCCGTGGTGGTGAGAGAGACTAGTGGCGACATTGGTCTTTGGTGCTTAAGTTCGATAAGTGGTTGTGTTTAATGTATTTCATGTTAACTTTGTCTTGTTAAGTAGAATGGCAATTCAATGCCCATGGGTTTAAATAAGTGTAGGCAATGTGGATACAACATAACGGCAACAATATATGCTATTTTGAAATGTGGTGCAAAGTCGTGAGTGCTTAGTTGGGAACCTGTAAAGTAAAGTTGTGAATAGTTTCGGAGAAGTTGTGAAACTCTGTTGTTAAGTGGGGAAGTTTGAATTGGAAGTTGTGAAATTGGTAAACTATTGAAACAACATGTGAACTTGTCAATGCGTAATTAGAAGTTGTGAGACGATGTTGTGAAGTATGAAATTGTGATTTGATTTTTTTTGAAAATGTCATGTATGGAGTTGGGAATGGCTTAAGTAAAGTTATGGAAAAAAACCAAAAAATTTTGAAAACCTAATGAGACGTTGCTAAGATTTGTAAAGCACAGTTTAGGATCATTTTTATGCCCTACCTTAAGTGGACTTATAAGTGAGTTGAGAGTTATGTCTTACACAATGGACCGATTTGAAAAATATGACTAGGTAACCTACATGATGAAAGACTTGTGGAAGGAAATGAGTGATTATGTCAAAGTATACAGGAAGAAGAAGAAAGGGGAAGGGAGCTACAATGTTGGAGGTTGCCTGTACTTATTATTGGTATGTAACTTTTTTACATTCATGTAGCGCTATAATTCACGTTGACAAATAATGATCCATATATTTTCCATGGTGCTGTTGGTTTTTGGGGAAAATTTCCCTTTGAAACAAAATGTTCGCCAACAGTCCACCACACCCATTGAATTCTGGAGTAAGGAAAAGATAACTGAAATGGTGAACATTGAGAGGATGAGCAATATGGGCATTTTATATCAAGGAAAAGGCTTTGAAGTAAGGGCGGGGAATGAGGATACAAATGACGTCCCTTATTTAGACTCGGTATTTGTCTGTAGAAGCTAGTTTGTGTTAAAGACGACTTATACATTTAATTGACAAATAAAATGTGTTGTCACTGCAGGAATTGAAGGAGGTCCATGCGCGGTTGGTGAAAGTTATCAATGAACATCAAAACAGACTTATAAAGGTAGTGGTGGAGGAGTTACTAAATATTCATCTTGCACGAGAGGGCAGGGACAAAGCACATCAAGACATGCTTTGTCTGTGTTCATGTAACCCAATTTAAGGATTTCATCCGTAGAAGAATCAGTCTTCTTTTTAAGAGAACTAATATTCCAAAACTAATATCCCAAACACGAACAACAAGAAGATCCTATTTAAGAGAAGTAATATCCCAAACACGAATAGTCTAATCTAATGAGACAGAAACAAGAAGATCCTATTTAAGAGAACTAATATCCCAAACACGAACAATCTGATCTAATGAGGTAGAAACAAGAAAATCATGTTTAAACACACATTACATCATGATCATTACTTGCCCTCCATGGTGCTTCATCAAAAGTAGGCTCACATAAGTTGAGTGTGTAAAGAACAAAAGTAGGCTCACATAACTCGAGTTTGAGGGAATTTCAACTCGAGTGTTGCTCAGCACTGGAGGGTAACCAGCGAATGATTGTGTCAATCCGCACCCATCTCAAGTTGTGAAGAACTCACTCCAGTGAGATTTTGATGTAAATCCATGGCTCGACTCGGGTTTCCCCATGAGAAACTCAAGTTTTCCCGATCACTGGAGGTTAACCAAAGAGTGATAGTGTGAAGCCGCACCTAATTCGAGGTGTTCAAAAGCTCACTCCAGTGCGTACTTGTATTAATTCCGCCTAAGGACTCGAGTTGGCCCATATAGCACTTGAGTTCTAACCATCACTGGAGGGTAACCAGAGAGTGCATGTGTCAAGATGCACCGAACTCGAGTTGTAAAGAACAGACTCCAGTGAAGTAGTTTTTTAAATCCACGGACGGACTCGAGTTTCTTATTTAAAAACTCAAGTTCTAATCATCACTGGAGGGTAACTAGAGAGTTGCTGTATCAAGATGCATCGAACTAGAGTTGTACATAATAGACTCCAGTGAGGTAGTGTTATAAATCCACAGTCCTTCTTCTTACTTCTGTTCATTGCATCTCTTTCCTCGGATAGAGACCTTGGACGTGCACATCCAAGTACATGAGGGAAGGCTTGTGTTCGTCATCCTCGTCTTCTTCACCATCACCGCCAACAACTCCAACTCTATCACCCCCAACAACTCGTCATCTTTTTCTTCATCGTTATCACTGACATGTGCTTCATCATCGAGATGAGTCTTAATTTTCATCATTAACATGAGTCCCAAATCGATATTAGGATTTACCAACACAGTGTTATATTTTCACAACATTCTTTAAGACTTTCACAGGTTCAATCACTCGAGTTCCACATCTGTCACTCGAGTGATGAAGCATGAACAGTGCGCACTAGCTGGTTACCAGCTAGTGCGCACTGTTTACTCGAGTGATTGAACCTGTGAAAGTCTTATAAGATATTGTGAAAATGTAACACTGTGTTGGTAAATCCTAATCTTGATTTGGGACTCATGTCAATGATGCAGCAGATGTCGATGATAACCGTGAAGAAGAAAATGATGAGTTGTTGGCGGTGATGGTCGATAGTTGCGATCATTACTAAATTTTCTGTGGTTCAGGCCATCAATCAAGTCCGCAACTGCGTTGGTAAATCCTAATCACTCGCCAGTTACCGTCCAGTGATGATCTGAACTCGAGTTATTAATGGAAAACTCGAGTGATCATGAGGAAAGATACGTGGCTCCAAAGAATCACTCACCGGTTATCGTCCAGTGATGATCTGAACTCGAGTTACCAATGGCAAACTCAAGTGATCATGCGGAAAATCCACCCATGTCGTTGCCACTATCCTCTCTCAAGGCCAGGAAACCAGGGTCGACCAATGGCACCGACTGCGGTAGAAGAAGATGAAAAGTCCTAACCGCGTTTTCGCGCAATTCCGCCATTATCATGCCTCCCTCAATGCTTTTCAATTTAAAAACTTTCAGGGTTACGTACGTCATTTTGTATCAAATTGTAATATTCCAGTTCAGGCACTTGCATTTATGTGGGAATATGAAATTTCGGATCACCTTTTTGTTTTTTCCCAATTTTAAAGCTCTTTTTGAGGGATTTTCCCTAAGATATAATTGAAGATATGACAAATAAGATAAAACAGGTGAAAAGGAACTTCTAAAAATAATAGCTTGATCAGAAAACTAAACATGAAAATTTATTTCACCCAAGATAATAAATAAAACAGAAATTCAGATGTGAATTTTTTTCCAAATGTTTTTTTAGATGTGATTTTCAAGAGAAATTAATAATAAAAAAATAATTTCTTATTTCAAAACACTTGTTTTGAATAGTAGTTGCACAAAACTGTTTTTTTTTAAAAAAAAATACAAAATACGAAATCAAAATCGAGCAAGGCAGTATTCTCTTGTCCATTATTCTCAATTCTCATGAAAAAAATGCTTGCGAAAGTGAGCTTTGTCAACTTATTTATCAATTCGATAAATAAATAGTATATTGAACCTTATGTATGTATTAGGTTAATATTTCTATCAAAATGACTCAATCTAATTTCATAACTCCTACTTTTAGATCATATACATTCACTTCAATATTCAGGCAATAAATGTAGGACTTTTCTTGATGTATTCTAATATTCTCCCTACTTCTTTTTTCTCAGAGGCTTTATGTCCACAATATTCCTTTTTTTTTTTTTCTTTTGTTCTTATTGTTGGAGTATTGAATCATGTTAAAATGTTATCTTGTTAGTTAAGATCATGATTAATGATTGAACCTATAAACAGAGGTCCTAATTAATGTGTTAAGTGTGCAAGATAATGAGATTTACACCAAATGTAGAAAGAGGATAATTTAAGTATCTCTTTAAAGAGAGAAGTTCCTCCAAAATCTTAGAGTTATGGTTAGTTATTAATCACCCTCTAATGAAGGATTATTATAGTTAATCTATTGATTCATATCTTGTAAATCATCATTTGTTATCAATAAATATTCTTCATATATATATATATATATATATATAACATATATAACGTAAACATTGCTTCAGAAAATCAAACTCTTAAATCATTTGTCAACTGATTGAATTTCATCTTATTATCATTTTTAGGTTCAGATTGATCATCTTGAATGTTCAACTAGAAGATTTGTACGGCACAACTAATCAATCACAAGCAGGGCTACACATCGGATAAGCAATAAAAGCACATGTTAACTTGCTAGCTGATAGTTGAGAAAATTAACTAGGAAAATTAAAATAACTGATTCTCCTTATAGTCCTTACAGTACAGTCTATCACATCACAAATTAATCACCTCCACAATAAAACAGGATGGTGACAAATTGAGAACCATACTCAACATTTCCCTGTCTACTTCTCAAGTAAATATGGAGTTATACATGTCACTAGTTACGCACAGGAAAAAAATGCTTCAATATCACTGGGCTGCAGTTTTCTTTTCTCTTTCACATGGAGTCACCTTGCAGAAATCTAAGGAGAGGAAAACCAGAGGCATTTTCCCTCTGAAAAATCCCATGAAGACGCCACCTAACCTCACACTCTATCATTCAGCCACTGAATTATTTCCAGTGTGATAACATGACGTTCGGGTTCAAGAAGGAGGTCATGTAACAATCCTTCGTATAAGCGGATGGATTTGTCAGATGAAGAAGCCTCTTCATAGAACTTCATAGACGCGGCAGGGTCAGTGACTGTATCGGCTGTGCCGTGGAGAACCAGGAACGGAACTTTGAAATTTCTCAAATTTTGCTGCAAGCAGGTCGTGATACGGACAATCTCATAGCCCGTTCGGACTCTGAGGGCTCCATTACATACTAGGGGGTCAGAATATTTAGATGCAAGTGCATCTGGATCTCGACAAACCGTTGAACCCTTCTTATATGCAGCATTAAGTTGATATTTAGGCAGCAAGAATGAAACTACAGGGGCAAGTGCCTGCAACAAAGAAGGTATGGAAAATGAGATGTTAGAACTTGTGGTCAGATCCCATGTTTTATACATTTTTATGCAAAATGAGATGTTGGCGCATGTAGTCAGATAAACTGGAAGCAAACAACAGAATATGTGTTGCTCACCAGGAATATGGGATGAGAAACCTGGACTCCAACTGCAGGTGAAGTCACTACTGCACCAGACACGTGAGCTTCTACATTTGGGTCCAGCAATGCCTACAGTACAGATAGCGGGAAGAAATTGACACAATTTGTGAGCTTGAACATTTCTTCCATAAATTGATAATTGAAAGAAATTTATTTTATATTAGCTATACCTTAAAAACAATGGCTGCACCTGTTGAGTGCCCAAAGCAAAAACAAGGTAGTCCAGGATTGTCAATAATAACCTTCTCCAGAAAAGCTTTCTGTGCAAGGTCAGACAGAAACAACTCTTAATTAGAACAACAACCATAAGAGGACGGAAATAAAGCTTGTAAGTCTCTGGTTCTTCCAACTCACTTATGAAGGAAAAAAAACCACAGCACCATTTAATTATAAGGTTCTACAAAATCCTTGTAGATTGGAACACATACCATGTCAGAAACAGCATCATCAAGGGAATGCACATATCCATGTAGCCCATCACTTCCACCGTGGCCTGGAGTAAAGAGAATAGTTAGTTGAATTTTAAAAAATACTGACAAGAGGAGGAAAAAAAGAATAAACCTATCCTGCAAGAGTGAAAATAAAGGGCTAATATTTGCTGGACACACTTAAAGGACTTATATGGCCTCTTAAAGATATTTCTGAAACTTATACATGCTTTGCCTCCATATACCCCACGCTTGAAGCCTCATCATATCAACATTCACATTTTCAGATTATTTTTTGGAATGATCACACATACAATGGAAGACTAAGTGAACAGTTCATTATTCCATTTAACCAGGAAAATTATGATGTTTCTATATGCCTGTTCTCATTACCAAAAGCCAAAATATAAAATTTAGTTGAGCATAACTCACAATATATGCTGAGAAAGAAAACTATCATCGAATGAGATTTGTACTGACTTACCAACCCAATCCATCCCATAAATCTTGAAGCCATTGGCATTCAGCTGCTTTGCAAAATCACTGTACCTGCCACTGTTATAGGAGAATGGGATTGGCTTCAGAAATCAGAATTGCATAAAGAATTATAAATTTATAAGAACTGAAAGGGCAGCCAACTTGAATTAAGCACAAACTGCTAACCTGTGTTCATTAAGTCCATGCATAATTAGAACAAGCCCCCTGTACAAAGGAAGCAACAAATTATCAGTCCAAATTCTAATAAAAAGAATATGAACTTGTGTATATCTAAAAAAAGAAAAGAAGATATAGGTGAACACCAAGCAGCATAATTGGAATGATAAAATTGAAAAGTCCTTTAGAGTATCATTTAATAAAAGGGTAAACACACACAGTAGACACTATGATTAAATTATTTGTTCCAGAAAAGGGAAATACAAATCTAAAAGAGCAAGATGAAAATTCAATATGAAACAGCTTGCACATCATTGATCACAACTATAATATCTAATAAAAAGTATCAACTCATCAAGTGTTTCCAGAGTGCAGTGAATTAGTAACAATTCAAGTGGTTATCAAGAGTACTTTAGGAATTACATCCTCTAGGGACAAGGAAACAGAACAATCAGTTTTACCACTTACGTATTCTTTACATAAGAGCTAAAAGCATAGCATACTGATAAAGAAAGTTGAGGCACCTATAATATTATGAAGTAACAAAAATTTGAATAGTCCGATCCGAATATTTTCTCACCCCCACAGGATATTATGGCCACCAGGTTATCACATAATTCCAACTCCTATTTTTTAATAAAAATAAGCGGACTCCACAAAATTAAATAGTAGACACTCCGAACATTAATTAGTGTTACCACATAATTCAAACTTCAGAACATTAATAGTACTAAGTGCAACAGGGAAGGGCAGGGGACCCAAGCAAAACAAATGGTTTCAGAAAAGGACATGAAGATAAGATGCCGCTTCCTAATTGGGGAATGCAAAATTGGGCCTACGTGACTTTCTGATGCAGAAATTAATGCAGACTGGATTATTCCTTCGAAGACAAAAACCATGCCCAGTTATTCACAGTAGGTGACAATTGAGGACAGAATATATTCTTTCTAAATGTCAAACAAAATCCAGATGCAACCAGCCTCGCCTAATTCTCTCAGTAGCGTGCATAAAACAGCCAAGTTTTAATTTCTACTAGAGAATGTTAAAAGAATCAACTGATGTTATTGTAAATAAGGATTAAAAGCAAGAATCAAACTTTACTACGACTGCTAAGCTCAATCTCGCCAAATGCGTTACAGAAACCAGTAGAGCAAGTAATCTTTTCAGTATATTGGAGAATGCAAGCTATTGCCTACCTGATTTTAGCCGAAACTGGCGTCCAAGATTGCGTGAAAATGGTATCACCCCTTTTCGTACCGATTAGGGAGTACTCTCTCACCGTCCTTGGGTCTCTATCCTCAACAACTCTCCGTATAGCCAGCACTCTCCTTGCCTCCACAACCTCATCTACCGCCTTCACCGTCGCTGCCACCGTGCTACTACTGCCACAGCCGACGGTTAAATAACTCTTCCACGGCACAAAAGCAGTCGGAACTCGCACCACCACCCCCTTACGGTGAGAATCGATTTGTTTCTCGTCCTTACCAGGTTTATCAACCGGCGAGACCCGCCTCGGTCCACGGAAAGGCAAAAGCAACAGCAAAATTATGGACTTTATCAGCATTAGCAGGCTCTTCAGCAATCGCATAGAAAACAAGGCGTTTATGCGGCCAGTCGCGCCGGACGTTAAAAAAAGCGACGACGATCCGTCTTGTGCCCTCAAAACCAAAGTTTCGGTCGCCATCGTTTCCTTGTTTCTACGGACGAGAGTTTCTTCTTCCTCCTCTTGATCCCCTGCTTATATATATGCTCCTGCTTCTGCTTCTGCTTCTGCTTCTGCTTCTGCTTCGTCGATGAGTTTCAATTTGAGAATTTAACAAAGGTCCGTTTCTTTGCACAGATAAAACCGTTGTGGTATTAAATGTCTCTATCCATGTGCCTCCGAAAATTAAAATCCAAATATAGTTGAAGGGCCTCCAGCCAAATATAGAAGAAGCTAAAACTGAATGATTCCTTCTTTCACAGAATTGTATTCAACACCAAATTAAATTACGTTTTCGTTGAGCTGGATTTATACGGAAACACAGACGAAAACGGAATCGTCGCTTCAAAATAGGCACTGTGACTTGGACAGCTTTGTTTGCTCTTTGAACATCGAGAAACCGCGGATAAATTCAACGGAATCAGAATTCCTCTTTCTCTCAGTCCAAATTTGTTGGTGGGGTTATCAGGATCATGACTCTTTTTCAAATTGATGGTGATAAGTGAGGGAAACGAATAAACGAGCAGCTAAGGATAGGACGCAGAAAAAGATTCGAGACGTATTGAATAATCGGGAAAAGATTATTAATAAAAATTAAAAAAGGATTCGAGAAGGGTCGGTTTCTTTTGTACTTGATGAAAAGTTGAAAACTGAAGCAAGGGATCACGAAAATGAAACGTGGAATGGAAATCAAGGAAACCAGTAAGGAGGAGACAAGTGCACGAGCTAGATGGGCCTAACATATGCGGCGAATAGATAATTTTGAGGGTGAAGCAGAGTCTCCTGCCACATTTCTCTGCTTTCTCTCCCGCTTATTTTCTTGGATTAGCTTTTAGTGGTAAAGACCTTGTTATATAAAAATATTATTATTATTTAATATTATAATAATATTTTCAACCAAGTATAAAATCTCAACTATTAAAAATTAATTTAACAATAAAAGAATTAAATTGAAAGAAAATTAAGAAAGAAGTTATAGGAGACACTCATTTCCCGACTTATTCAAAATTTGGGTTAGAGACTTTATAAAGAGATGAATGTTTCCACTGATCCTTCACTCCATTTTATCCCTACTTAATTTCTCTATCATTAAATTATCTTTTAATAATACAGATTTTATATTATATTAAAAATGTTATTATAATATTACATATAAAATGATAATAATATTTTTACAGAATAAATATTAACTATTAAAAATCAATTCAATACCATACCAGACAAATTAAACAAAGAGAGGGTTCAGCACTTCAGTGGCTTCCCCTCATATTCCCTTCCGATGGCGCACTTGGAGATGACGTGGATAAATATTGAAAAAGAAAATGAGAGAAATAACCCTAAACTTTGAAATATTTCAATATGACCCCAAGTTCTCTGCCACTGAGAGGCACCATTCCCGGGTAATTTTGTTTTTTATCCAAAAGGAAAAGATCAGAGTCCACGATTCCTGTTTTGGGCCAGAAGAAGAAAGATATATAGTCAGGTTTGGATCCTAATGGGGCGTATAAAGAAGGTCTCAAGATCAGCATCAAAGTCTTTTCAGAAAGTTAACGGTGTCAAGTGATTAGTCACGTGAATATCTTGAGCCTATATAACAAAAAAAACTCTCCCTTTTCTTATCTTACCAAAAAAAATATACACTTGTTTAATAAAGACAATCTTTTTCTTTTCTTTTCTTTTCTTTTTTCCAACTGAATTCATTCAACAAGACAAACTCTTTACGTTTTAAGTTTTGAAAGAGAAAATCTTCATATTACCAAAAAAAAGTGTGGGATAATATTCATTAATGGCTGGTTTGCTTTATGGAGTTGGGGGGAATGTAATAAAATGTAATGATAGGAAATATAGGGTGTGTTTGGATTAACAGTGTCAGAATTAACTTTTATTTCATCTAACTTTTGTAAATTTAAATTGAGTGCTGCAGGGAGTTCATGTCAAACTTCATGTTTTTTCTCGAGGTTCAGATTTGAAGTGCATCTCTAATCCATTTACAAATAAAGAATTGTTGGCATTAATGATTTCATGAGAAAACAATCGTCTCCCCCTTTTGCTCTGAAAAAATGAAGACAAAAAAGAGATTGCCCGGCCCTTGATAACAGACTCGTGCTTCATAGTTTAGGGGCTTTTCCAGATTTATGCACAATAACCGTCCATCCTCGATTATTGACTACTACAGGCCGAGGAGATTCCTTCAGTTGCTCCTTTTGATCCTGAGATGTTTCAACGTGAAAAGCCGTTTGACAAAATTTTGTTATCGATCGACCAGATATCATCGGAAGCTTTTTGAGGATCAATTCTTTTCCCTTCATGTAAAGCTTGATTTCGCCACATCCACAATGAATTTATTAGAATGATGATTCTGTGGATGTCCTCTTCCCTGTCTTCCTCATGCAGCTTTGGTAAAGAGTGTTTGATCCATTGTTGAAAGGTTTGAAAGTCAGAAAAGTCTGTGTTTACACCACAGTTTAGAAACCTTACTGCCCGAGCAAAATGACAGGAACAGAAAATATGAAGTAGTGTCTCATCTTGATCACATCCAAACTGGCAT
The DNA here is from genome assembly GCA_963855925.1 of Inga laurina. Lineage (NCBI taxonomy): Eukaryota > Viridiplantae > Streptophyta > Magnoliopsida > Fabales > Fabaceae > Inga > Inga laurina. Next base: position 27,646,487 of record OY979703.1, on the reverse strand, counting down.
TTTCCATCTATTTGAAGATGATGAAATCTTAAGATATCCACTGATGGAATGGCATTATTCAAGAGCTTCCAAATAAACAGCAAAAAAGTTTCGAGGTAACGATAATGCCCAAAGAAATTTCCAAAAAGGATCATAAGAGCCATGTTGATCTCCGCTCAAAGACATGCGAAAACCATCATCCTTGACCTGATATTTTCCTGAACCATTTCTGGCCCAGTAGATTTGATCAGGCATGTTCAAGAGCGAGAAAGGAGAATTGAAGATTTCATGAGCAACGGATGGAGCATAAAGAGAGGACACTGTCTCAGAGTTCCAAGTTTTGAGAGCAATCCCAGAGGGATCATGCGTTAGGACTTAGGAGATTGAAAACAAAAAGGCCTTGACCCCTTGCTTCTAATCCCAATTGCAAAGGCCACCAAAACGGGTGGTTAAGAGAATTAGAAGATCCATTACCAATGCTCCATCTCAGTTGTCCAATACGATGAGGTGAACATGAGGTAGTACTCCTTTCCATAACCAAGAAGAGTTGTAGGGAGTTTTGAATTTGGACCTTGAGAGTGTTGGCGCTCAAGCTTGTAGGAGGAGACATGACAATTCACCAGACCTGTTTTGCAATAAGGGCTTTAGTGACCGTGTATGCTGGCCTAAGCCCTAGACCACCAACACCCCCCACCCCCCAAAAAAAAAAACCTGGCCGAAATAGAATGTTTCTATTGGCTAGGTGAATTTTCCTTTTGTCTCTAGAAGATCCCCAGAAAAAAGTCAATACATCTCGAGTCTATCTTGTCACGGTTATGTTTTGGGGAAGAGGTATATGTGTAACATCCTAATTTTTGTATTAAGATTTAGTTATAATTTAAAAAGAATTAATTATGATAAATAAATTTATTATAAAATTATTAAAATAAAAGGGTGTTATTCATATGATTTATAAGAGTGAGGGAAATTGTAAATTGATAAAAACGAAAATATTATAAAAAATAATTTTTTTAAATAATAAAAATAAAAAAAGAAAAAATATTTAATATGTGGCACCTTAAGGGGCCACGTTGCCCCTTTAGGAGCCACAGGAGGTTGAGCTTATTATAAATACTTGGGGAACAACAATCACTTCAATGAGGGGTGAAGTGATTTTTTTAAGGTATTAAAATTCAGATCGAGTATTGAACTGATTAGGGTATTGAGTTAAGGGTCAGTGAGTTAAACCGGGATTAAATTGGAGCTAAACTGGGACCAAACTGGTAAGAAATTGAAAATTTTAAGCCTATAGTTTGAAATTCTAAAGGAAAAATATAATTTTTTTTTTTAATTTGAACCCGGACTGGTTGGCCAGTTTCTGGGCCGAACCGGCCGGTTCGGTTTGGGTTCCATAACTTTAGATTTTTCCAAAAGGCGGAAAACAGGACACTGGAAGGAGTTTTTTTTTTCAAGATTAGAAAGGTATTCAAAGTCATTTTTAATCACAAAATTTCTTTCCTAAAAAATGTTCTAAATAATTTTCTCTTTTTTATGATAATAATTTTATATAGATTAGGGAATACTTTAGGATTAGAATTTTGGATAAGTTTTAAGTTTTGTCAATATATAATTACATGAATGTAAAGGATGATTAATAGTTAATTTTAATCTATTTACTTTTGCTATTTAGTTAGAATAAGATTTTACAATGAATTTTTTTATATGATTAGTTTATAGATAATTCTATATTGGACTTTTTAACCGACTAAATTTGGACTCAATTATTTATTTGGACTATTGGAGGCATTCTTAAAGTTTTAACCAATTTAGATTCTGGATTAAAGTGGAGATTTAGAATTTAGCCATTTCATGCCCTAAAATTTAAATTGGAGATTTTATGAAGTGGAATGAAATTGATGATAATTAATGACTTAAATGAGTTGTTGGGTTATATGGGGAAAATATTTGAATTAATGTTAAAACAAATAATTGGGATTTTAGAGTGAAATTGTAATTTTTGAGTAATTAATTCAAAACTTTAAATTTATAGAATTAAGTTAATTGTTCTAATAACTCAAAATTATTAATGTGTGGTAAATTGATTATTGTAGATTGATTTTTTTTTTTTTTTTTGTATATTTGAGCTCTTGGATTAGAAGCAGTGTATGGTTATAATTTGCTTTAGCAAAAGGTAACCACTTTCTACTTGTTATTTGTGTTAGTATGTTGTTTGTGAGTATTTTGTAAAATGATTATGAGATTGAAAATGGTATGTTGATATTTATTAGATATTTCAATGAGTAAAGGTTTATTGTGATTGAGAAAGTTATCATGATATTAAGGAGTATTTTGATATAAACTTGCCTTGTGGAATCTTATGATTTGAATTGTAACATATAAATATATATATATATATATATATATATATATATATATATATATATATATATATATATATATATATATATATATTTACATATGAACTAAGAATTGAGATATTATGTCATATATATATAGATGATTTGAATATCCTTATATGAATATAGAAATTTTGAGAAATTCTCGTTGAGTTATTTATTAATAATTATTGTGATGATTGGTTTGGGATGAGGTGGAGTCATTACCACGTGTTATAGCCTCCATTGATGCACAATAGTTGTCTTTCTATTATCCCACTAGTTCATTGAGGGACTACCCCACTGGTTCAATGAGGGGTTGTGACACCTCACTAGTTCAATGAGGGGAAATGACCCATGATCTAGACATGTGCTTTGTGGATTTTGGCCGATCCTCATCACATGACTGGAGAGCTTTTTGAGAACCAGTGACATGGATAGCAACTTAGCCCATAGGTCTAGTCAACAGAAATAAGGTGGTTCGGTTGGATTGATGGGAGGCGACTTGAAAATTGTAATATAGAAATTTGGATATGGAAAATGTGATATGAAATTTATGATACTTAATATATGATATAGAAACTTGTGATATCAAATTTTAAGAATTATTTCTTTAATACTTTATTATATAAACTGTTCCACTTGGCACCTTATGAGCACATATCAGCATGTGTAATGAGTTGGATAGCTGGTTACTGAGACGTTTGTCTCACTCTGTCGATCTAACATTTTTCAGGTGATAGTTCCCGTGCTAGGACGTTAGGGAGAGCTCCTAAGGCATATATATCTCTCTATATATCTGTATAGCCTCTTTTGGTTTATTATGTGATGAATTAATGTATATTGCCACTCATAGGGCCCATATTTTATACACTCTGATTTAACTATATACTTTTGATTAAACTGTCACTGACTAGTATGATGGTAGAAGGCTTGAGGCCTTTAGGATTGCATGTGAATAGACATGGATCCACACACTTATATTTTGGAAACTTTTGATTATCATACTATGATTTGGATACTATACATAACTGGATTGTTAATCTTGGACTTTTAGTGAATGTTATACTCTGAGCTTCAAGAAACTTAAGGTCCAAGTATTATTCATGATTGCTTTAAATATTTAGATCACCTCTTTCCTGTTGTGGATGATTTTTGTTTGAAATTAGAAACTCTTTATAATCCTGGTAAAATCTTGAATTGTTTGTTAAACTTTAGTTGTGTCGTGATTAGTATTTGGAAGGTGAGTTAATATTATGAGCTTAAGGAAATGATTTTACAATATGTAATTCAAGTGAAGAGAGCACAAATTTGATTAGCTATAAACGGGAGGCTTGGGATAGCATACATGCCTTCCATACTTCTGTTCTATTGATCGCTTCCAGAGCATGATTATAGATCACAAACTTTTCTCTTCTCAAGTCAATCCGTGTGCCCAATTACCTGCCAAGCCTTCTTGAGAATTGAATGTTTAGAGCATTTAAAATTTCCATTTTGAGGTTGTGATTTACATTAGGACTGAAGTTTAGACTTGACTTCGTGTGGTTGATGTATTGTCCCAACCAATTACAGTACATCTGAAAAGCATTTTTACTACATTTATGCAAGAAGGAGAGGCTTCAAAGAAGAACAAGGAATCATCTGTATATAACAAGTGATACATAGGTTGGACAATGTTGTTGATCTTGGCTCCTTTCCAGTCCCCTATTTCTTCAAGATAATTAAATATACAGGATAGAACATTTGTTGCAATTATGTAAATGTAAGGAGAAAAGGGATCTCCTTGTCTTACACCTCTACTAGGAAATAGAGGTTGAGAGCTTTCCATTGAAAAGAAGATGGTACTGAATCGTAGAGAGCCACTAGTGAATTAAATTGATCCACTTTTGAGGAAAATTCATCTGAGCTAGCACCATTAGGATGAACTCCAAAAACAGTACATCAAAGGCTTTTGAGAAGTCAATCTTTAGTGCTGCCAATTTCTTGCTTGTTTTGAATTGTGAATATGATTCATAAGGTTAGCTGCAATCATGATATTGTCAAATATCAATCTACCCTTTAAGAACACACTTTGATTTGGATAGATTAATTGAGGCCAAATTGATTTCAATCTATTTGCCAGGACTTTGGATATGATCTTGTACACCACATTGCAGAGACTTATCGGTCTTAGATCCTTAATACTTTAAGGCTTATCAACTTTAGGAATTAGAGTAATGATGGCCTTATTGAAAGACTTGAGCATATATTCAGAATCCCAGAATGATCTAACCATTTCAACTACCCCACGCTATACAAGATCCTCGTTAACTTGGTAGAAACTAGCATGAAAACCATCAATACCTGGAGAGCTATCCTTTGGAAGAAGATTGCTTCTTTGACTCCAAGATGAGAGATTGGTAACAAAAGAGACTGAGCGTCTTCAGATGATAAAGCAAGAATTTGAATTTGTTCCAATAAGATAGAAGTTTAGCCATCTGGCTAGTCTAGAGCTGTGCCATTAACAAAGTTGTAATGGTCAAAAGCAATAGAGTTTATTTCACTTTGATCTTCCATCCATATTCCATCATTTCTTCTCAGGGATCTAACTTGATTCTTCTGATTCCTTCTATTAACAAAGGTATAAAAAAATTCAATGTTTCTTTCTCCATGAACTTTATACTTTATCTTTGCTTGTTGTGCCTAATAACCATGGTCACAATCATACATAAATTCAAGCTCATGTTTGAGAGAAGACATCTGGCATTATAAATAGTGAGAAAGAGGATCTTCAAGAGAAATTCTTAATGTTAGAAGCAGTAGTGTTTTTTTTAGCATCTTTAATTCACTGAGACAGATTCCCCACATTACTCTTACTCCAATTAGACAAGTTGTTAATGGTACTATGCATCATACATTGAAATAAAACGAAGGAGAACTAGAGAAGTTATTGCTCTAATAACTTGAAATAATTTGATTACAATCCTTGAAATTATACCAAAAGGACTCAAATTTTTGGAGCTTAACATGCTCGAAAATTTTTTTCGTGGTGAATAACATTGGGCTATGATTCAACACAGCAAGAGCTAAAGTTTGGACGTTTAAAGATGGAAAGGTTGTTATCTAAGACAAATTAGCAAAGGGCATGTCAATCCTTTCTAACACAACTATCAATACATTCTTGGAAATCCCCCATCCTTGATGATGAACCCGAACAACTCAATTTATCAGAATGAGGGAAGATTTGTTTAAATTCTCTAATCAGAAGCCAGGGTAGACCATATTCATAGAGGTTTTCTTAATTCATTGCCAAAAAATATAGCGAAAGGAGGCAAAGGGCCATAAACAAAAGAGACATAGCACAGAGAAGACATATTATTACTAGTAATCAAACAGTGACAGAAGTAAGGGGATAGCTCAACATAAAGATATTAAGCTAATCACCCTATCCTAATATTGTGCCATCCTCAAGCCAGATTGCATCAGTACCCATAAAATTATGAAGTCCTAAGGAATACTAGCATCTTGAACCAATATTTAGTTTCATAAAGCAATACAAAACCAGGCCGATGGTTTGCGATTAAGCACCTGCATCTCTGAACCACCATGACCTTTCTAAACTCACGACAGTTCTAGCATTTAAACTTCATGGCTTCTTGGGAAGCTTTATGGCAGCTTTCCATACCTTATCAGCAATAGTTTTCATTCTTTTTGTAACTGAGTCTAGTGACATGCAAGCTTCTATTTATATCTTTCTGGCTAATGGGTTCTTCAGGATACTATTAACATTCCCAATTGATGGTTCTACATTTAGGTCTAGATGGAAAGATACAAGAAGATACACAAGAACATGCTTGAAAATTATGCCTTTGTCATGCGATTCCTTTACCTCTTCTTTGTTCTTGTCGAATAAGGTAATTTGAGATGCATGTTGAGGGGATTGAGGAACAGAGCCTGGGGATTCTGTACCTTAGTCTTGCAAGGGCATAGGAGTAGATGGAACCAATAGAGAAAAGTAAATGAACCATTTTCTTTTTGTTTCCAAAGTTGTCTTTGCTATCGCTAGAGGGCTCTAGACTATCAAAGAATACAAGAAGGTAGCATAATCTTCAAAGCTTTTATCAAAGATATCCTTTGATTTGGGACGAAGACGACAATCTAGTCGAGATGCAAAAAACGAGAACATTATTTCAAACCCCTCCAAAGACCAGCCATTAATTGTCTCCAGAGTTAACCACCACTTTTTCATAGAATCCGAAAGGGTTGCATCATAGCCACCAAGCATCTAGTTTACCTTAGCTAAGAAGGACGAGTCATCAGGAGATTTAGGGGGTAGATTCATCAAAGGTGACAAAGGATTTTCCCAGGATTTTGACATAGGTATGCAGAAAGATAACCATATCCTGGAACCAACGTTCCTCATCACTAATTTATATTTAAATGATATTTTAAAAAGGTAAAATGACATATAGGTCCTAAGGACTAAACAAAACAACAAAATAGTCCATTTGAAAAGTCAAAGATCAGTAAAGTCCCTAGGGACTTTTCTATGATTATTTCCCAAAGTCAAATGACAAAGTTGCCTCCAAGAATTTAAAACTCTCTATTATTTCTCCCCCCTTCATTCTGCTTTGCTTTTGCATCGTATGTCGCTCCTCCGAGTCCCAGTATTGGTGTGTCGTCCATCGCTCCTCCAAGTCCCAACATTGGTGCATTCGTTCGTCGCTCCTCTACCGCCCAAGCCTCTGTTGTGATGTAGTGAGGTAGAACAGTAAACTATTTTTTTTTTGTGTAGGTTGGCTGAATTGAGATTGACGAGTTAGTCAAAGGTTGGAGCTTGGGCTAAATAGTAGACTAAGTGGTAGGAGGTAGATAAGTAATATTAAGATTTTGCTAAAGATATGATCTTAACCATTGAAGTTGGGGTTTCATTATAGTTGGGTTATGTGAATGTTATAGTTTCTGTTTTTGGGGAAGGTTATAGAGGGAGTGATGTGTTTTAATTTAAGTGGGAATGGTTGAATGTGATAGTGGTTGTTTGCTGTAAAAATGTTGATATGAAAAAAAGTGTTGTTAATTTGTGCAGTTGAAGTTATTAATATGGTTGTTGTAGTTGTTAATATAGAACCTGTATTATATTTTTGGACAATATAATAGAGGGAATGCTCTATTTTTGGGCAAGGTAACAGAAGGATGACTTTGTTTTAAGGGGAATGATTGAATATGATTGTGGTTTCTTTGATTACAAAATGCTGCTGTGATATTAAAAAAATGGTGTTAAAGGGTCGTTAATATGTGTATTTGTAGTTGTTAATATTGCTGTGGCAGTTGTTAATATGAAGTTCATGTTACAGATTGTCATGAAAGATGGGAAATAGTTTTAGGAGGAATCTATTTTGTTTCTTTCATGTCGAGGGAACTTTTTAAATAGTGAAGAAGATAAAATGCAATATGACTCATGTTGTTATAAATATGACTCATACATTTGTAAAACAAGGCATAAGAAGTTGTTAAAAACCAATTTAGCTATTGTGATAGACCCTACGAGAATAACTCATGCAGTTGTGAAAGTTGGAGTTGTGCGGCTTGTCATTTCAGTCAAGCATGAAACAGTTGTAAAAATGACTCATGATATTATGAAAGCAAGCATCACCAGTTGTTAAAAAAGCAATTTGTAGTTGTGAAAGTTGGAGTTTTGAAACTTGTCATTTCAGTCAGGCATGAAAAATAGTTGTAAAAATGACTCAAGATGTTATAAAAACACGCTTTAGAAGTTGTAAACAACTTGTAGTGTTAAACTTGGAGATGTGAACAAAGATAATTTCATTCACACACGAGAAATAAATTATAAAAATGACTCAATATGTTGTAAACACATGCTTAACTAATTGTAAACAGAGGAATTTTCAGTGTTGAACTTTATGTGTAAAAAGGTAGTTTCATTCATACATGAGAAAGAAGTTGTTAAAATGACTCAACATATTGTGAAAATATGCTTAACGAGTTGTAAATTAAGCAATTTGTAATGATGAACAGTTGTTAAAAAGATAGTTTCATTGTTATCTGAAAAATATATTGTAAAAAATACAAAAATGTTGTAAACACAAGCATAACCGATTGTTAAATAAGGCATATGCAGTTGTCATATTTGGAGTTTTGGAAAAGGTCATTTCATTTAAGCAACAAAAAGAATTTGTAAAAATCACTCAAGCAGTTGTTATAACATATAATGATAGTTGTGAATGTAGGGACTTGGTAAACTTGAAATTAACTCATTGTGTAAAAACATGTTGTGAAAATGACTGATGAAGTTGTCAATTGTAAAATGACTGATAAACTAAGGGAAACTTTATCATTTGACTTTGGGAAATAATCACAGAAAAGTCCCTAAGGACTTTTCTGATCTTTGACTTTTTAAAGTGACTTTTTTGTTGTCTTATTAGGTCATTGGGACCTATGTGTCATTTTCCCTTTTAAAAACCTAAGTTAAGATGAAAATGTCTAAAACTAACATTAATTTTTCTTATACAAAATGCATAAAAATCATGTTAAAACAACCTAGTGAGACCCACTTTCGAAAATCCTCTTTTTCTTCAACAAACTTTTTTCTCCCTCTCGTCTCCATGGTACGATGGGAAAGTAACCTCATTTTTGTTTGCGCTTTTAAGTATCTTTTGTCCTAAAAGTCAATTGGGCCAAAAGATTATTTAAACATATGTAAAGGAATCACCACATGTCTTGAAATTTTCTCCTTGCTTGTTGGCATCAAAATGCTAATCCAAACTGACTTAACAGAGAATCTACGATGTAAAGCACTATGCCAAATTACATTATTATCTTCAATGCTGCTTGATGGAGGCTAAACTTTTTGAAGCACTTCTATTATCCAATTAGGAAAGAATTTTTTCCATTTCTCAATATCCCACCTCCCACCAGGTAGGATTAAGACGCCAATGCTCTTGAATTCACCTCTTCTATATTCTGAGTTACATAATCAATAAGAGGCTCCTGTAGTTGTGTCTGCCTATCCCACCAAAAATATGTGGATTGGCAATTTAGAACTTGCTTTCCTAATCTGCTAGTAAATTTCTCCCAAACATTCACAATAGCAATATATCATCAAGCCATGTTTTATATAATGGAGGATGTATCAACTGGGATGTTCCACCATCACATTTTTAAAGTTGATAGCAATATATCATCACATTTTTGTCTCCTAATTCAAGCTTTAAGCTTGTCCTCTGTATTAAAAAAATGCTAATCCATACCATGCCATAATATAACATGATAATTATGTTTGTTATGCTCTCAAAGAATATGAAATTTACGTTTTATCTAGAAAAAAAATAAAAATAGAGGGAATAGCCCCTGTTAAAAATTTTATTGATTAGAAAAACTTAAATCACGTAATACAAGACATTATGTACTAGTAGGGGTGTGCATCAATTTCCCGTCCCGACCTTCCCGTCCCGATCCCGAGCAAATCGGGACGGGATTTTCCCGTCCCGAAAATTTCGGGATCGGGAATATAATTTCGGGATCGGGAAAAATTCGGGATCGGGATCGGGATCGGGAATGGGATTTCCCGATCCCGACTTTTTCCCGATCCCGAAAATATATCTATACAAATATATATATTTTAAAAATATTTAAGAAAATAAGACTAAATGTAAAATAAAATGTGAAAATCCCTAACATCCTTAAGATAATATCTATTCTTTTAGTTTATTTAGTTAATTTCATTTATTATTTATTAAATAGTTCTAATTTTTTGTTCTTGTTTTTATTCTTTTTGCAGCTGAATCGACAACTTTAAGCATGTATTGGACTAATTATATATTTATATTAAACTTATTTGATACAATATAATATTAAACAAATTATATATTTATACTAGACTAAAGGAAACACAACAAAAAATTTAATATAAAGATTTTTTTTTTAAAAAAAAAGTAAATCCGGGATCGGGAATTTCCCGATCCCGATCCCGAAATTTCCCGATTTTCGGGATCGGGAAATTTTCGGGATCGGGATCGGGAATGATTTTCATTCCCGAACCCTTCTCGGGATCGGGATCGGGAATGGCATTTCCCGATCCCGATCCCGATCCCGAACACCCCTATGTACTAGTATTTAATGTCATAGCTCTAGGTAGCACATTTTAATTTCTCTTTCTAGATTAGCCATTTCTTACTTTTGATGGAATAAATGAAGGGCGATTTTTTTCCCTTTTTAATACCACACTAGAATAAAAATACTCTACTACCAGTATGTATTTAACATGCTCTGTTGTTGACTCTCTGTGCTGTGGCGTATTTGGTTTGTTGTTCTGTAGTGAAAGTGTGAAACCAATTCTGTTTAGGATCGCCTTTTTTTGTATCTTAAGCAATTGTGATTGCTACTTTGGGGTTCTCATCTTTGTCCTTGCTCGAGCATAAAAAATCGACATACTATTATTTAAAAAATTTCTGAAAAAAAAACTAAATGAACATGAGCAAGAAAACTAGTGAGAGACAGAGTGCAAGCAACGGACTTTCGACCAACACTAAAAGATATGTTCTTGTTGAAAACAAACCTGATGGTGGAAAAGGAAATTCAAAAGAAGAAGAAGATTTATTAAGAAGAAACATAAAGAAGATGCCTATTGAAATGGAAATTGAGGTGAGCAGAAATATAGAAGAGCAAGGAGAGCAACCTTATGTCGTTCGATAGAAGTCATTACAGCTCAAGTTACACAGAAAAAACAGAGCATAAAGCAAGTGTAATACCCCGAATTTTGAGACTCGAGGTTAGAGAATAAGCCTGAGAGAAGTAGACTGCTAAGCCCCATTTTAGCAAGATCTCAAATTGTGATTAAGAGTTAATGACTTCAAAAGTGGATGTGGTTAGTGATAAATAACCCTTTTGGAGAATATGATGTGACTTGGCACTCGAATGTTATTCGTGTGTGTTGTGAGTAATGTCGAAACCCTGTATTTGAGTTCAATTGTGGATTAACATCCAAACTGACTTAGAACAGAGGGAAGAATTGAATGTGAATTGTGTTGACATGTTGAGATTATTGTGAAAGCATGTCAATGTGATGTGAATTTGATTGATTCGGTGTTTCCAATGGATTCCTTATGAAAATTTATGTGGGAATGATGTTTGGTATGACAATGGAACCAATGGAAGCAAAGATGCAAAATTTGAAATTCTGTCCAGTGAAACTCTATTCTAGGCAGTCAGTTTGTGTGAACGTTTTGAATGACCAAATGATGTCTAAAAATTCTGAAACTTTCCAGTCTTATAGTTCACATCTCAAGTTTCAAAATGGACATATACTTTGTGCCATTTCATTTTGTGAACTAGGAGATATGACTGTCCAAAGTTTGGGATGGAAACTGAACTCTGTTTTGGGGCAGTGATGAGTTTTATGTAATTCTAAAATTTTGTGGTGATTTTTAGTAATGGCCAATATTTTTCCTATGAAGAGGACTTAAATATATTTCATTTGGCTTTGTAATCACCTCATTTTGAGTTTTCTAGAATTAGTTATGATTTTTCAAAGTTTGGGCAAAAAATCTGCTAGAAAATCCGAAAATGGGAATTATGACATCACCAAAATAAAAGATGACATCATCATGGAATTAAAATATTTCCCATCTTCTTTCTCTCATTTTTGTTGTGAGTTTCATCTGAAAAGAGAGAGAGATGTTTGAGAGCTCTTAGAGAGAGAAAGAGGAGAAATCTCACAAGGTAAGCCGATTTCTCCGACGATCTAGCTCCTAACGCGTATAACCTTGCTCCTAAGCTTCTCTTCTATGTTATGTAAGGTGTTTGAAGAACAAATCTTGGTGTTTTGAAGTTAGGGTTTTCAGCCACAAGAAGGAAAAGCTAGTGGGAGCTTGAGGTAACTTCCAAACTCTTGCATATTGACTATTCTGACTGTTATAGACAATTTAATCGGTGAAATTTCACCGGATTATCTTTGTTTGTAAATTTGGAAAATGGGTTGGCCTAGGTGTTATGCTGCCCAAATTGATACTAAATGGTAGTTTTAACCCAATATAATGGTTAATAAAGTGGTTAGGAGTTGAAAGAAACACGTTTATAGAGCCGAAACCGAAAAACCCCAATTTTCCCCAGAGTACTTGTATATTTCGGTTATGGCTATAAATGGGTCTTAGAGTTGGATTTTCAATGATTTTATGGTCCCATTGAGTTCAGGAGCGAAAATTAGGTGGGGTTACAGTTGGTCACTTTTTCAGAAAAGGCCGAAAAAGCATAATTACGAAAACGCCCCTGAAACCCTTAAAGTGGGGCTGCCAAGGGTAAATTTATAAATTGACATTGAATTTGATAATTCTGAGTCAGGAAATGGATTCCTTGGGCAAAAATATGTCAGAATAGCCCATGTCAAAATTTCAAGAAAAGTACAGCCGGACCGGGTACGGCGGGGCCGAGCCGGGTCCCCGGGGGTATTTTAGTAAATTTTCAATATAGCCTCATATAACCCCCAGAAACACTATAGAAGTATCTAAATAGTACATTTGACATTGTAGGATCGAATGTGAAGCCCCGAGTTGTTGGCATGTAAATCGAGGAGAAAAGACTGGAGGTAGGGAACTCATCTCTCCTGCATGCCCTGATAACTGTATTAATATGTTGATGTATGTTATTGCTTTGTTTGATTATGTGGAACATGTATGAATTATTTAAAGCTATGTTTCAATATATGCTATGGCCATATGTGTATTGTTCGAAGCAATGAGCTTATAGATTTGTCATTGTATGTGTGCATGAGTTATGTGATGCAAGCATGTCATGCATCAAACACTTATCTTGCCTGCATATTGATAATGTTTTCCTACTGAAATTCTCTCGAATCTCACCCTCCCCTACCAACAATTTAGACAGGGCAAGTAGCTTGTGGAGGGAGCGGCTAGGACTCCTTCGAGATGGGAGTTGGTAGTTGGTTACCAATGAGTTGTGAAGACTGTATATAACTCGGTTGAATATATGGTTATGAATTTGAGATGAGATTGTGTAATCCCCATTTGAAGAATTGTAATGGGCAATTGTGCCCTGTGTATCTTTAGCAAAGGTATATACCCGGGATTGCCGGGATGATTATATTGTGTACTCTGATATTTATATGAATGTGATTTATCTTCGCGTAGTAATTGTATTTGAAATGTGAATATGAGACCAAGTTAATTAGATTTTAAAAGGTATTTTTGAAAGCCCTATCTCAAGGATGAGATTTTAAATGATTTTTGATTATTATTGGTCTCTATTTCATTTTAATCGCATATTTCGGATATAATTACGGAGGGGGTTACAGCAAGCCTTTAAGAGTCAAATATCGTAAAAAGCCAAACTCTTGGGGGAGGCAGAGAAAAACCAGGATAGGAGCTTTGATGAGCAGATGATGGAATGGCTGAAAGAAGAGGAGGACTTGTCTCCAGAGCTAACAAAGGAATAAAAGGGAAATCTGGGTTCTATCCCTTCTTTGCAAATGCCTAACAACAAATTGAAAGAGTTGTGCAGGTCGTGGAAAGATGCCCTTATCATAACTCTTCTGGGTAGGAAAACCAATTTATACATGATGAAAGACAGAGTCAAGAGGTTATTGAGATTTGAGAATTTTGAATTAATCGATCTTCCAAACAATTATTTTATTTTCAGAACAGTGGATAAAATGTTGTATTCAAGACTACTGTTATATGGTCCTTGGTTAATCCAAGGCCACTATCTTGCAGTTCAACGTTGGAGTCCCAATTTCAACCCTTATTGTAATAGAGTGAGAAAGGTTGCTATCTGGATAAGGGTCCCTACCCTTCCGGTGCATATGTATTCAGAGGATTGCCTGTTTGAGATAGGAAATTTAATAGGGTGAACTCTAAAAGTAGACATGAATACCCTTGTTAATCAGGAGAACAACAAACAGACTGTGGAAAGAGGGAAATATGCTAGAGTAAGTGTTGAGATTAATCTTAATAAGAGGCTTCAATCTAGATTTATTCTTAGAAACCGGGTATACACAGTGGAGTACGAAGGGCTAAATGCTATATGTTTTAAATGTGGTTTGTATGGACACACAATAGAATCTTGCCAAACACAGTCACCAGAATCAAAGGCCCCAATGACGCTGGAAAAAACACAGGCGGAGGTCGACAATAGAGAAGGGGTTGTAAAACACCCTGTTATTTCCGTACCTAGTGTATCAGTGGAAGAAGCGTACAGACCTTGGATGCAGGTAAAATCATCTGCCAAATCGCGCACATAACGCCCCTAAGTCAGTAATTCGGAAAAAGATCAACAAGGCACAACGGCTAGTTCTTCTCAGAAAAATAGGAAGGATAGTGACCGAAGGTCTGGGTCGAGGTTCACCGTCTTACAGGAGCGGGATACGCCTGTCTTGTCACAGGATACACTGAAATTACATAGAAAGAGTAAAGGGATCGAGGTTCAATGGAGGAAAAAGGAGGATTAGAACCTACCTAAATCTGGCAATAATGGAAGGAAATCGAAGAAGCTAGATAGCCTAATCTCCATCTTCGAGGTTGGAAAATACAGCAGCGTGGAACCCGTGAGTGAGAAATTCCTAAACCTTGGGAGAGGAGAGATGGAGAACGCTGGGTTGTCGATGTCAATGATCAATGAGGAAGAGAGGGGACTGACGGATCAATGTAAAGAAGAGGATAATAGGGGAATTCATGGGCCAAACCAAGCCCAACATAAGAAGAGTGAGGGAAATTCAATGCAAGGGAATGTTGGGCCGTGTCAAGCCCAGGACAAAATGCATTCTGCACAACAAGACCAAGGAAAGGAAATCAAAGATCATGAAATGCAAGGTGTTGATGGGCCAGAGCCAGGCCAAGTACAGGAAATCTCTAGACAAGAAATCAAAAGAAGGAAGGGTCCATATTGGGATAAGTTGAAATGCAGGAAAAATACCAATGGGGATGGGCTGAAAATTGCTTCTCCATAAATTAAAAAGAAGCAAATAGGCAGAAATCATAATTTAGTGTTTGGTTCCTCATCTATTAATGGATCTTTTCAATTGGATCTATCCAATCCAATAAATTGCATTCAACCCATACCTTTAGAGGCTATTGGTCAAATTAATCCAACACATGCAAAGATGGACATACAACAGCGAAAGGACTTCCATCTGCCTCCTACGAAAACACCGAAACATCACACAAACTTGGGGCATCAAGTTTCAGCCGAGAGTATTAATATGTATGTGAGAATAAAGGGTGAGTCCGAGATTCCAAATGAATTTGGAAAGGTAACCTTTTTGATGTTGAGGTGTTGCAAGTGGCTGATCTGGAGCAACATTAGCGTCTTCTCAGGTCAATTTTCTTTCTCCGATTTTTTCTTTTATGGATTCTATAAATATATTGTCTTGGAACTGCAGGGGTGCAGCTTCTAAAACTTTTCCTGGCAGAGTTAGAGATGTGATAAAGAATAATGAGGTTATGATAATGATTCTTATGGAAACCCGGGTCAGTGGTATAAAGGCTAATAGAATAATTAAGAGACTGAGGTTTAATACTTGGTTTCGGTTGGAAGCTACAGGCTTTGCTGGTGGCATCTAGATGTTATGGAACAGTGAAGATCTGTCAGTTCACTATCTCTCCTCCTTAACACAGGCCATTCATACGAAATTTGTGATGGCCAGAGACTTTAAGGAATTTGTGCTTTCTTGCATATATGCTGAACCGAATCAAATTCTCCATCAAAATCTTTGGAATGAATTGAATAATTTGAGCAGTCTTATCAGCGTGCCGTGGATTGCTATAGGGGACTTTAATGCGTACTTGTACAGTGATAATAAATGTGGGGGTTCAAGATTGAATGCTAGATCCATGAGGCAGTTCCAGGATTGTATCTCTAAGTGCCAGCTCTTTGACATTGAAATCGTCAGAGACAGGTTTACTTGGGAACGTGGATTGGTTAAAGAAAAACTTGATTGGGCTTTTAATAATACAAATATTGTGCTCATTCCGAAGTTAGATAACCCTGAGACTATTAGGGACTTCAGGCCCATCTCCCTATGTAATGTGAGCTATAAAATAATTACCAAGATTCTTAGTTGTTGACTAAGGGAGGTTATGGATAAACTTGTTGGACGGTATCAATATAGCTTCATTGTGGGTCGTTAGAGCAGTGATAATATAATTATTACTCAAGAAGTGATCCACTCAATGAGAATCAAGACAGGGAAGAAAAGTTGGATGGCTGTGAAGGTGGATCTCGAAAAGGCGTACGACCAACTTGAATGGTCTTTCATACATGATACCCTTCAGGCTATTGGAATAGAAGGGAAAATCAGTGATCTTATTATGGCTTGTATCTCGAGCCCATCCTTTTAGGTGTTGTGGAATGGGGAAGCTTCTAATACCTTCCTTTCTTCCCGTGGAGTCAGACAGGGAGACCCCCTTTCTCCTTATATATTTACTCTATGTATGGAGTAGCTAAGTCATATTATTCAAGATGCAATCAATGCTGGCCTGTGGAAATTGATTCAACTTAAAGAGGAGGTCCTCCCATTTCTCACCTCTTCTTTACGAATGATCTAATTCTTTTTTGTGAGGCATCAAAGGATCAAGTTGACCAAATGTTAGGCTGTCTACGGAATTTTTGTGAAGTCTCCAGGCAAAAAGTTAACATAAGTAAGACTAGAGTTTGTTTCTCAAAGAATTTTCATTTCAACAGAGCGCATGATCTTAGCAGACGTATGGGAGTTCTTTTAACAGGGGATTTGGGTAAATACCTTGGGATTCCATTGATTCATAAAAGGGTTTCCAGGGCTCTTTTTAACCCCATCCTGGAGATGACGTAAAAGAGATTAACAGGATGGAAGAAAGGATGTTTAAATATGGCAGGAAGAGTTACCCTCATCAAATTTGTTCTGTCTGCCTTCCCGGCCTACCATATGCAGACCATATTGCTACCAAGAGGAGTACTAAAAGAACTGGAAAAGAAGAGTAGGAGCTTCCTTTGGGATGAGAGGGAGGATAAGAGGAAATTACATCTTATCTCTTGGGATCAAATTAAGAAAGATAAGGAAGATGGAGGATTAGGCATCTGGGACTTGTATAAACAGAATGAAGCCTTTATTATGAAATTGTGCTGGCATCTACTTACTAACAAGGATGCCTTATAGACAAGAGTGCTTAAGAGCAAATATAAATGGGACCAAATGAATGGACTGCTACCTCGACATGTTGCTTCTTATACATGGAGGGGTATTTGCTCGGTTTAGGAGAAATTTCAAGAAGGAGTGAAGATAAAAATAGGAAATGGTGTGAGAGCCTCTTTTTGGTATGATAATTGGTCTAATTTAAACAGACCATTGGTTGATCTTTTCCCGGGCTCGGAGACTTTCATGGATATTAATGAAAAAGTTCAGGATTATGTTAACCAGTGGAACGGGTGGGATACAACAAAACTTAGTCAGTGGTTCCAGCGGCCGATTATTGAGCATATTACGAGCGTGAACCCCCTGTGAGGAGAAGGGAGAGGATAAGTATTACTGGTTACCGGCCTCTGATGGTAAGTTTACTGTTAGTTCTGCATATCGTTTCTATTTTGCAGGTCTCCAGAACCCGAATCAAGCATTTTGGAAGCGGCTATTGAGGTGGAAGGTGCCTGAGAAGATCAAATCCTTTATGTAGCTTGTTGCTCATAGAAAGGCTCACACGGCTAAGCTCAGACAGCAAAGGGGTTTGATGGAAAATGCAAGTTGTCCTTTTGGATGCAATAAGGATGAAGATTTGATGCACCTGTTGAGGGATTGTGCTAATGCTAAGGAGTAATGGATTTCTCTGATTAAACCAACACTGTGGACAAAGTTCTATAATCTACACGGTTTGGAATGGATACAATGGAACCTTAGAAATGAAGCGGGGAGGAACTTCACTACTAAAGTTAGTTGGCTAACCTTATTTGGGTATGTCTGTTGGGATATATGGGTCGCTCGTTGCTCGAAGCTGTTTGGAAATGAGCAGGAAGTGGGAAACCAAGATGGCCACTCAAGTCTATTCAGAGTCAGTTGGGATCATGACTTAACCAGCAATTGTCATTTCTACAATTGTAACACTGCTGAGATGGGAGCTAGTATGAGGGGAAGACCGAGTTTTGCTACTCTGGAGACAGATGGATCTATACTGGATTCAAGCATGGCAGGCTATGCTAGAGCGATCAAAGATGAAGATAGTAGATGGGTTTGTGGCTATATTAGTCGGATTATTCATATGCCTCCGGTGGTCGTAGAGATCATTGCAATTATTCAGGGTCTTCAAATCTGCCGGAACCGGAATTTAAAGAATATTATTATTTTCACAGACTGCTTGGAGGCCATCAATCTTCTCACTAGAGGCTCTAATAAGGATCATCCATTCAGGGATATGATTGAGGAAGGGAGACTTTGGATGTCTAAGGACTGACAAGTCTTTCATAGTTTTGTTCCTAAGGAGGAAAATACTCTTGCGTATTCCTTGGCCCGATTAGCTCATAGCATGTCCACGAATTTTGTTATCCTTGATCACCCACCACCCTCTTTTCCGGAAGCAGTTGTTGATCATGGTTGATTGTTTTATTTTACGTTTCATCTAGGGAATGTGGTCTATTGTTAACCCTGCATAGGGTATTGTATTCCAGTTTTCATTCAAAAAAATTTCTAGAAAAAATATGTTTCATATAATGTGAAGTTTTAAGTGAAAGGTGTCATTATCACTGTACAAAAAATCGGACCGGACCGGCCCGTTGAACCGGGAACTGGCCAATGGTCCAATTTGGTTTGATGGTTAAACCTGGGAACCGGTCTGAAACCAGTTCAACCGATCAGAACTAATGGTTCAACCGGTTTGACCGGTTTCTTTTTTTATAATTTTTTTTTTCTTTTTTTAGGGGAAAATTGGAAGTTGAAGACCAAAATGAAGAGAAAAATAAGTAAAGAATAAACAAATCTAAAAAAATGAAGAAGATAATGAAAACAATTATTTAAAAAGATATAATAATTATAAAAAAGGAGATATAATTGCATAAGTATAGGCATTAAAACTCATACTAATAGATTTTAAGTATTTTTTTCCTAAAAATCTTCATTTTTATCTATAGAAGTTTAAAAATATATTAATATATATTATCACTAATAAATTATAATATTTTAATATGACTAGTTTAATTATCAGTTAGATCCCGATTGATCTATTAACCCTTAAATCTGTAGTGTGATCGATTCATTACCCGATCCGATTTTTCGTTCCTTATCATTATTCATTTTTTCATATTATATCATACGGCGGAAGGGTGGGCGGGTGGGTGGGACCCGAAGAATACGCGTGAATAGTAATTCGCCATCCACTGGGAAGCTGCATCTATATTATTAAAACGTGCAATCTGCCTTCAACTTCAGGTCTTTGTGTCGAAGGCCCTCAACCACACATATTTTTTTTCCCCCATCCATCAACAACCACACATATATAGTTATATTTTTTCGGTCATGTTTATAAATAATTTTCTTTTTTATAGAATTTATTCCTTTTATAAACAATTTTTATTTTTTATCTAAAAATATAAACTTTTATTTTATTTTATTTTTATTAAATACTCATTCTTTTTTATATCTTATATTAATTATCTCTTATATTTTTTATTTATTCTCTCTCCTATACTCTTTTCATAAATAGGGACATAAATGAAAGAAAAAATATTATTTTTGACACACTTATTATTTTTAACTATCAATTTATTTTATGTATTTAAAAAAAAATTATTTATAAATAAAACTGAAAGAAGTATAACATTGTGATGAAATTGCCTTTTATTGGTTGAGACTTTCAATTCAGGTCCACTTGCAAGTCAAGTCTGCTACGATACCACTCAACATTTATCACAAGACTTTCCGATATATCTATGAAGAAACACACTATCTGTCTTCTGCCCAAACCTCTTAACTCACTAACCTTCTTTTTGGGTACCTGTAACTTACAGGACTTGCCTCACAACTGCTACAAGGCAATGCAATTATGGGAATGTGGTCCTTAGTTGCATTCTTTGACAGATTATTGGTCAAAGAAATTAAATTCTTCATTTATTTGTTTCGTTTCTCAGTTTCTCTATAGTAACCAGTAGTTTTGCTTCCATTGAAAGCATCCGTGAGAAGAGTTTTGACAGTAAAGTTTGGGGGAAAAAATATTTGAAATCCAGAGAGAAAGATGTCTACACTGGCTGTACCTCCAGTTACTCCTTCACCAAGAGATGATGCTATCCAGCTCTACCGTGCTTTTAAGGGTACCCTCTCATAATTTTTTTGGCGTTTAAATTTGCTGTTCTTATGACCTAACTGATCATTCTTAGGTCGGTTTCAGCTTCTGTTTACCATGAAATTTTGTGGCTAATTCTGGGAGAGTCATGGTCTTGGACTTGGAGGCTGAGCCCCTTTTTAATACTACACTAGAATAAAAATACTCCACTATGTATTTAACATGCACTGTTGTTGACTCTCTGATGTGGCGTATTTGGTTTTCTGTTCTGTAGTGAATGTGAAACCAATTCTGTTTAGGATCACCATTTTTTCTTTTTTATCTCAAGCAATTGTGATTGCTACTTTGGGGTTCTCATCTTTATCCTTGCTGGAACATAAAAAATCGACATATTGTTATTTAAAAAATTTCTGGAAAAAATATGTTTCATAAGATGTGAAATTTTCAGTGAAGGTTGTCATTACTCATTTTTCCATATTATATCATACGGGAAGGGTGGGCGGGACTTGGAAAAGATGTCTCCATTGATCTTTCTCTCTATTTCCTCTTCATTGCATCTCTCTACCATTTGATTAAGTTTCAATAATTAGGATTTAATGCTGTATAAAAATATTAATATACTACTAAATATAATATTAAACCTCAATCATTAAATTTAATTGAATGAGGGAGACATTCAATAGAGAGGAAATAGAGACGGACATCCATTGGAGACATTCTTTTACCCAGGAATCCGCGTGAATATTAATTCGCCATCCGCTGGGAAGCTGCATCTATATATCGTACAATTAATAAAACGCGTAATCTGCCTTCAACTTCAAGTCTTTGTTGACTCACTACCCTTCTTTTGGGTACTTGTAGCTTACAGGACTTGCCTCACAACTGCTACAATGCAATGCAATTATGGGACTGTGGTCCCTAGTTGCATTCTTTGACAGATTATTGGTCCAAGAAATTAAATTCTTCATTTATTTGTTTCGTTTCTCAGTTTCTCTATAGTAACCAGTAGTTTTGCTTCCATTGAAAGCATCCGTGAGAAGAGTTTTGACAGTAAAGTTTGGGGGAAAAAATATTTGAAATCCGGAGAGAAAGATGTCTACATTGGCTGTACCCCCAGTTCCTCCTCCCCCAAGAGATGATGCTATCCAGCTCTACCGTGCTTTTAAGGGTACCCTCTCTCTGTTTTTTGGCGTTTAAATTTGCTGGTCTTATGACCTAACTGATCATTCTCAGGTGGGTTTCAGCTTCTGTTTACCATGAAAGTTTGTGGTTAACTCTGGGAGATTCATGGTCTTCGATTTGGGGGCTGAGCTTTTTTATTGATTTATTTTTTTTGGGGGGGGGGGTTTTGGAATAAATCATAATACTGCTATTGTGTCAAAGAACGGCCGTTGTAAATGTCTCAAAAAGTCAAAACCAATATTGTTGGCTCTAACAATGGAGTTTGTGATTTAGAAACATGGCTGACCAGAAAAACATTTGTGATATTTTCCTTATTGCATGCTGATAAGTACACCAGACAACTGTCTAGATTTCAATTTCTTCTCTTGGTTTCTATATATGAACTTGTCTTGTTTTGTAATGTTCTTAATTATCCCAGCAAAATGATATTTTTAACTTGTGTAAGGCCTTGTTCGTCATGATCCATATCTTCTATTTCATTCATGTTGAAACAGGATTTGGATGCGATACTAGCGTTGTTATCAATATCCTTGCTCACCGAGATGCCACTCAGCGTGCTTACATCCAACAAGAATACAGAGCTATGTATTCTGAGGACCTTCTTAAACGCTTAACTTCTGAGCTCAGTGGCAAGTTAGAGGTGAATATAATGAGTCAATAACTCATGTTGTTTATGATAAATCCCTTCTCTTCTGCTGTGTTTTAATATTTATTTTTCTGGTTTTTCAGGATGCAGTTCTTCTTTGGATGCATGATCCTGCAGGACGTGATGCAGAAATCATAAGGCAAACACTAATGACAGATAAGAGAGTTAGAAGCCTTGATGCTGTTACTGAAGTGATATGTTCACGGACTCCTTCTCAGCTGCAATATCTAAAACAGATATATCATTCTAAGTTTGGAGTTTTCCTTGAACATGACATTGACAGGAACACTTCTTCTGGAGATCATAAAAAGGTGAGGCTTCACTTTGTCCTTCTTTTATGTGTGTTTACATTAAAGGCTTTATAAGGTTCAGAACTCTCCAACTCTAATAATAACTAGCTTTTAGGGTGTGGTTTTTCTAAAGATTTGTATTGCTTATACTTGTTTGTGTGAACATTGAGTCAGATGTTGCTTGCATATATAAGCACTCCGCGTCACGAAGGGCCTGAGGTTAGTAGAGAGATGGCTGAGAAAGATGCAAAGGTTCTGTACAAAGCAGGGGAGAAGAAATTAGGAACTGATGAGAAGACTTTTATACAAATATTCAGTGAAAGAAGTTCAGCCCAATTGAATGCTATAAGTTCATATTACCATGATATGTATGGACACTCACTCAAGAAGGTACTATCATTTAATTACACCTCATCTTCCCCTTTTGGGATTCAAAATCTTATTCTGCTGCTTAATTAACCACATTGGGTGTGTGTATCAGGCAGTCAAGAACGAAACATCGGGGAATTTCGGTTTTGCGCTTTTGACAATCATCCGATGCGCTCAGAATCCAGCCAAGTATTTTGCAAAGGTATATTCCACTATTTAAAAGATTCATTTGCTTTACAAACTAGATCTTATAAAAAGGATCAAAGATACTATAGTATTTATCTTCTCAATTCAATTTGTGTGTTGGATAATTTGAAGAAATGGTGGCAGTTTGAGGAAGTTGAAACTGTTTGTTGTTGGTGTAATGCAGGCACTGCACAAGGCAATGAAAGGTTTGGGGACTAATGATTCAACACTAATAAGGGTAATAGTAACAAGGAGTGAGATGGATATGCAGTATATAAAAGCTGAATATTTGAAGAAATACCACAAGACCCTCAATGATGAGGTTCACTCTGAAACATCTGGCCACTATAGAGCTTTTCTTCTTGCACTTTTGGGTCCCAACCTGTAAATATGGCTACCATGATTATCTAAATCTTGCTGCTTAGTGGCCATTAACTTCACTCTCCTATAATGCAGCATAATAATTGTATTATGAGTTTGTGTTTTATTTCAAGTGCTTGGCACTTTTATGCGTCAGTGGGTGATACTTGAGAATTGAGATGATATATTGAAATGCTTTTGTGCCATGATTTCGTGCCCCCTGGATGATTGTTTCCACTTTCCATTTCGATCAAGCAGTAGAAACCTCTGTATGCACCTGTTGTTTCAAAATAATTATAAATAATTAAAGTTAAAACTATTTAAATTTACAGAGCCTGGCCCCATTTATTAGCCTGCATGTTGAAATGGGCTGGTCACTTGGCTCATAAGTTGGCCTGTTTAGCCCCTCCCCAATTTATCAACACAATATCAATGGGGTTTGATCTAGTGGGAGGGGTTAGTCTCTGATTAGATAGTGAACAAAGGTTTGAATTCTCATTAAGAGAAATGCTCATATTTATTATTTGACAGTGTCTCAAATAAAATTATCTCTAAATAGAAAGATATATATGCTCAAGTGGAAAAAAATAATCAACACAATTGATCTCCTTTTGGTTTGAGAAAATTTTATTATTAAAAAATTGTGCCAACATTGTACCAAAACAAGTTGTGCCAACACATCGAAACACGTAAAATAAAATTTTCTTTCTGAGATTAAGGTGTAAAATTACTCATGGCTTTTTTCTAAAAATGCTTCTAATGCTAAATACTTTTTTGAGGGATAAAAATAAATATAAACTTTAAAACATGTGCAAAAAAACATATTGATTGTTGTTTGATTGTATATTTGAATCTTTTGACTGAGAGTGGTCATATGAAGGATGACGTTAATGATTGAGAAACAACATGAAATAATAATTTGCTGATTGGGTAAAGGAAATTAAATCTGAATAAAGAAGGAGAAATATAATATAAATTAAAACCTTTAGAATCCATTAGAATATAGGGATAGGGGGCAATTTTTTCCAGGATATGTAAAAAATAGGGCAATTTTGCCATTTCCGCTATCTCAATTGATTTTAACTATTAGTTGACCAAATATGTTGAGCTAGCCGTCTATATGTCATTTATATCATTATTGTTGTTAAGGTACAAATTTATCCCAAAAGTTTTAGATCTAACTTTAAAAAAAGATAAAGTAGAGACACATAGACTACTGACATAAATTTACACCTTAATAAAAATGAGGTTGGCAACATGTGGACTACCAATTCAGTATATTTAATCAATTAACAGTCAAAATTAACGTGGATAACAACAAAAATAAAATTACTTTCTTTTTTATACTTCCGGGACAAAATTACCCGTTAACCCTATAATATATCACAGAATCACAGAATCTTGAATATGGTTGCCAAGACAAAAATAAGAGAGCAATGTTCAACCGATATCTACCCAGTTATTAATTAACTCGTAATACTTTCGTTTTCCTAACAATATCGGGTATACAGTAGCTTTGCAAGGTTTGAACATCCTTCAAGATAGAATGAATGGCTCAACAAATAGTACCGAAAGTCCCAGTCTCGTAGCGAATATTCTTCACCGCACTCCCTTTCTTGAACTCCGTCGCCGATCTCGCGTTCGTTCGATCCCTCGGTCTAAGTCCATGGCATTTTGGTTTCCCTTGTCTTGATTTCTCCCTTTGGTTTAACCCTAGGTTGTCTTTGATTTAATCTCAATCCCAACTATATTTTCCCCAAGTTCATTTTAATTTATATTATATTTCTCCTTTTTTATTCAGACTTAATTTCCGTTACCCAATTAACAAATTATTATTCAAAGTTGTTTCTAAATCATCCCAACCAACCTTCATGTCACCATTTTCAATCAAAATTTTAAACAAATGGTCAACTAATTATGAACGTTTATTTTTATATATGTTTTAGAAGTTAATAATTATTTTTATCCATAAAAAAATATTTGATATTGATTGCATTTTTAAGATAATCTCATTTTTTTTTTTTTTTTTTGCATCTTAACCTTTTTTTTCCCGCAAGACTTGATAATGTTGCTCATATCATATTGTCCTATTTAAAAGAAAAAAAACGAAACACAAAATGGTGTTACTGCAAAGGTAGTCCAATATAGCTTTAAAGTTTTTTTAATGAAGGGTATATTGATGAGTGCAGGGTAAAATATTACCTCTCCTCTTTGAATTCTCCAAATTTCCCTACAAATTTTCAGAAGCCCTCTCCTTTTCTCCATTTCCCTTATATCGAGCAGACTCTAAAGTGATGGCATAAGGTAATACATAAAATTAATTATGAGTAATTATAAAAAAAAATGTGTTAAAATGTAACTGATACAAACCAGACCCATAATTAAAAAAATTATAAATTATGAAAACAACAGGTGAGATATAATAATAATAATCTAAAACTCAAGCTAGGAGAACAAAAGCCATTTCACCTATAAGCTTCTTCAAACAAAGGAAAAAAGATATTAGGTCTGTTTGGGAAAGCTTTTGGGTATAAAAAAAACTCATCTGGCCACCAAAAGCTCCAAAAGCCCATTTGGGATGTTTGGGAAAGCTTTTGGGTTGGTTAGGCTTATGGAAAAAATGGAGTTTTTGGGAGAAGTTGATCCAAGTAGCTTCTCATACTCCAAAAGCCCATTCATGTATTTTTTTTAATAATAATTGCTCCTTTTTTATTTTATCAATTTTCTTAAAATTTTTTTATTTCAATTATTACAATATATACAACTAATATATATATATAGTATTCAATAAAATTCATGCTATTTTTAGTTATTTTCCATCAAAACGGGTTTTTCAAACGTTAATTCAAATAGGTTTCAGGTTATAAAAAAATTCACTTCTGCCATCGCCAATCCAAACACAAATCACATCTATAATCTAACTTTTGTTCTATCTAACTTTTTCAAAAACCCATATGTGAAAAAAGCTCATTCTCCTCCGCTAATCCAAACACGCACATTGCTATGTGTTCTTATATCTTCAAAATCATGATTTCAGAAGCACTTTTCAGTAAATCGAGACAAAACTCCTCTCACATACTTACTTCGTAAACTGTAAAAGCTATTCTCTAAAAGCTAATCAGAACACACTAACTTACATTGAGCTTCCAAGCCTAGTTTTGAGGCATCAAGACTCTGTGTGTGTTTAGTTTGAGGGGAGGAGAGGGGGCAAAATTATAATATTGGACAAAAGAAACTCAAAATTATCTTTTCATTCTTTTAAATTTTAGGTTTCTATCCAAAATTTAAATACGTTCAATCCAAAAAGATAATTTAACCCAAAATTACAATATATGTTTGGTTTGAGGGGAGATGAGGGGGTAAATTAACATTTTAGGCGGGAGGAACCTAAAATTTATCCTCTCATTCCCCTATCCCTCCCTTTAATAAAAGGGTAAATTTTGGATCTCACCCACCCAAAAGGATAATTTATCCCTCTTTCCTCCCCTCAAACCAAACACACCGATGTACACTCTTTCTAGCATCTCAAGAAATGGCTTTAAGAGCGTGTTTAGATCAACCTACATTTTTCTTATTCTTTAAGTGCACGTTCTTTCTAGCATCTCAAGAAATGACTTTACGCTAAATGATGGCATTATTTTAAGTATCAGATTCCATGCAATAAAAGCATAACCAGAAGTATATTTTATATTGAGAACCTTAGGAATCCGGGTCTATAATAATCTAATATTAATTCGCCATTCCAGTCATACAGAACGCGTAATCTGATTCCGATTCAAGTTTTTGTTTATTTACTCCTCTTTTGGGGCAAAACACCAAAACCTGAAAATCTTTTGTTTATTGATGCCATTTCTCTTTTGTCTGATTTGGGGGCCGATTTTAGCACTTGACTGGTGAAAAAGGTTAATCTTAGTGCATGTTTAAGTAACACCCAAACCGTAGTTTTAAAAATCTTTTTTTATAAGTTGAGACAGAATTTTTCTCACATACTTACCACATAAATTGTTAAAGTTATTCTCTAAAAGTTAATCCAAACATACATTAGATTCTCAAAGTTAGTCTAGCAAAATTGATTGCAGTATAGCGTCATGAAAATTACCAATAATTTCTAAGTAGGAGGCCAAGTATTTGGTTACGCCTGTAATTTAAGTCATTAATCAGCGTGTTTGTTTCAGCGTTTGACAGTCCAATCATCCGATTGAAAGGGCTAATTGGGTTTAAACAGTGTTTTATAATAAAATAGGTGTTTGGTTGGACGTTTCACTTTCAGAAATAAGTTAGAAAAAGCTCCGATGGGGGATTGCTCAGAATTGAAGCTTTTGAAAGCGTTGGCTTCTGTTTGAGGAGTATTTTCATATTTTTAGGGATCAATGAGGTACTCAAAATCACTTCTAATCACACAACTTCTTTTATGAAAAATGTTCTAAATAATCTACTCTTTCTTTAGATAGTAATTTTCTTCTAATTAGAGAATATTTTAGAATAAGAGTTTAGGCAAATTTTGAGTTTTGTCAATATATGACTGTAGAAATGTAAAGAATAATTAATAATTAATTTTAATCAGTTTAGATTTATTATTTAGTTGTTTTATGATTTTAGAATCAATTTCTTTTATAAAACATGTCATAAATTAGTTTCTATATGGTGTTTTTACCAATTAAATTTGGTTTAAATAATTTATTTGGATTATTGGAGGTATTATTAAGGTTTTAATCGATTTATTTCATTAGATTTTGAGCTATATGAAAATATAAGTTAGGATTTAATATTTAAATTAGAGTTTAATATAATTTATAAAATTTAAGTTTGAGGTGCACAATAGATAATACTTTTGAAGTGTACTAATTTAAATAAGAGTTTGATATGATTTTATTTAAAATTATACTATTGCCAAATTTTCAAAGTTAATTTTTGGAAAAATTGTGAAAAAATCCCTCCATATGTAGATATCTTCCCGTGTCCCATTTGATAATTAAATTGCCAATGAGGTCTTTTTTCACAATTATCCCTTCATTTTTTCATTTTTTATAATTTTTATAATTAAATAATACAACAGTCACTTATGCAAAAGCCAAACCAAACATCATTCACTTTTACATAAATCACTTATCCAATCGCCAATCCAAACACTCATCATTTTATCCCATCTTACTTTTTTCCAATCTTAAGATTCAATAAGTCTAAATAAAAATAAATCATTTATCCAATCGTCAATCCAAACACACACAATATCTACCCATATGTAACAAAAATTACAAATCTCATCCCACTAGTGAAGTTAGCCATATAGATTGTATGATACTATTGTCCTTTATCAATACCAAATGTTTAGTTAAATTATTAATCAAGAGATTCCTGTCAATAACTTTATTGGAGTTCATTTTAATCTTTTTCTACCCATTTTTAAAAGGCTTCATACAATTTGATTTACCACTTTTATTAAAAAAAATTAAGGCACTTGTTAAAATTCGCTTATCCCTTTTGTTGGAAAAATTATACAAAAGTTAAACACAACTATTAAGGAAAATCCCTTATAAAAAACATTAAAAATATAAAAAGACATAAAGTAATTCCCAATATTTATAATATCAGTGAGATATAAGGATTTGATTTATTATTTTTAAAATTAAAGGAAATAACACAAATACCTTTTTATACGTATATTCTTATGCATGGGTTTAAGAACCGGACCGAACCCGGACGGTCCGACTAGTTGGACCGTCAGTTGGTCAAGAGAGCGGGCCGGGTTACTACATTGAGCCGTTTTTGCTATGGGACTGTTTTGGACCGTTTCTGAACCGCTTTTGAGCTGGGAACCGTTATTGGGCCGAAACCCGGAACGGGTTTTTAAGAACCGGCCAGCCCAATAACTCACTTTACAAAAAATAAAAACCCAGAATTTTTTTTTAGTTTTGATGTTGGAAACTGGAAAGCTTGCAAAGAAAAAAATAGAAGCTTAATATAGAAAAACACAGATTTATATTATTTAATCTCATATTTGTATTATGTGCATCTTTTTATTCTTAAATGATAAATATGTTCTCATTCTTCTCAAATGGCTCATGGCTCATAAGTCTACATCATCTTATTTATTATTTTAAAAAGGTTAATATATTTCATATATATATATATATATATTTGCTGAATAGTAGGATAAGTGCTTTAAATCTATCTTAGAATTAAATATACATGTTTAGAATTATTTAAAAAAAGAACAACATATTAATTAAGTTATTTTATTTTAATAATTTTATACGGCTTTTAAAACATTGTTCTCATCCATCCACAGCATCTTTTTCTCCCTCCTATTCAATCTTTACCATCGTCTCCGATCCCACTTTTCCGGCGACTTGTGTGCCCAAATGATCCTTCATAGATCTGGTACACTTCCGGAGTCTCTTCCTCTCCTATTCTTGGTCAGTTGTTTCAACGTGTGATTTCTCATAAGCATTAAAACAAAGCTTCACTAAAATTCGAACTAAGCGATGTTGCAAAAATGGTTGCCAACAATTGCTAAAGTGGGAAGAGTAAGATGCTCCATGGAGGAGACGAAGCCCTGTGTGAAGGAAAGTGGGTCGAAGTTGGGGATGGACCTGAATTTTGATTTCACTTTGTGTAGGGATTATGAGGCGAAAGGCTTGAGGTGGCGAAGATGGTGAAGGCGATGTGTGGGTATGCGCATAGAGTCACGAAGGAGCGTGGGTGCGGGGCGGTTGGTGACGGAGGTCTCTTGCTCTCATGCAAGATTTTCTCTAGGCAGCGACTTTGATGTTGGAAATGAAAAGCAGAGAATGAGAAGGGAGATGGGGATTTTGTTTGTTGGTCACATTCCCTATGAAAGCTCACAACTGAAGCATTTGAATGCTTTGGATACCTCTATGAGTAATCTCATTGGGAAATCCCCCTCGCTAGATAACAAAAACCTCCAAATTCTTGACCTTTTTTTATAAACAATTGGCGTGGTGAAATACCCCAACCAATGAGTGTATGAGAAACAATCAAACTATGATTTTAGAAGTTATTTTTTGTAAGTCAAGTCGAGATAAAACTCATCTCACGTATTTATCTAGTAAATTATAAAAATTAGTTTTAAAAACTAATCTAAACACACACTTAAACAAACTTCCAAACATGGTGAAGTATAACTTCTCATATAGCAACTTCACCTTCTGTGATTCAACATTTACCCCTGAAATTCTCGAGAGGGCATTCTATGGATCGGTTAACAATTGCCCAATTGCTGTAAACCCCATAATTTTAAGAAAAAGAGAAACTGATTGAAACGGAATGAAGCTGGCTCTTGGATTGACTCTAGCAATGATCTTCCTTCTTGCTAGGCTTTTTCTTTGGTTCCATTTGGTTCATCGTATCTTGCTTATTGAAGGCCATGGGAATCAAACGAACTCGTGGCATGAATTAGAATTTCGGAAAATATTATGAGAACAATTTGTTAAAACCTTATTTGAATTTGTGGAATTTTTATTAGGAGTGTGAATCAATATCTTACCATTATAATAATGGGTGATTTTTGAATTAGAATTTGAGAAAATCTTATCAAAACTTATTAAAACTTTATATAAACTTGTGCAACATTTTTCAGAGGTGTGAATCAATACATTCTCATTATAATAAGTGGTGATTTTTGAATTAGAATTTGTAAAAATCTTATTAGAACTTATTAAAACCTTATCTGAACTTATGAAACCCTTATCAGAAATGGAAATCAATACCTCATAATTATAGTAAGTTGTGAATTTTGAATTGAAATGTGTAAAAATCTTATTACAACTTGTAAAATCTTTATTAGAATTTGTGAAACACTTATCAAAGTGGGAATCAATATCTTGTTATTTGTTGCAAGTGATGATTTTTGAATAGCAATTTGTGAAAATCTTATTAAAATTTGTTAAAACCTTATCTGAACTTATTAAACCTTATAAAAAATGAGAGCAAGTTTTTTAAACCTAGAGGGATAATTATATCATTTCTATTTAATTTTAAAAAGAAAAATCAGGTACTTATACTTTTTTGATATTATAAATATTCGAAACAACTTTTTATTTTTTAACAATTTTTAAAATTCTCTTTTAGAAATTTTCCAAAACTATTATTAATAAATTTTATGATTCATTTTCAAATTCTATCAACCACTCCATCTGAAACTGATCACAAATTGCGCATCTAACACGAAAATGTTGTTTTTCTAGATGGAGTGGTTGAGCTTAGCCTCCTTGCCGTCGCCTACCGGGCTTCGATCCTTTTCGCTCCAAGAGAAGGATCGTTCTTTTTTATCTGTGGGTTGTTAGATTAAGGATTCAATGGTTTAGATTTAATATATTATAAAAATATTATTAATATATTAATATATTAAAAATAATATTATAAAAATATATTAAATTTAGATCGTTAAATCTCAATCCAACAACCCATAAAAAAAAAAAATGATACTTTTCTTTAAGAGAAAATGACCGAAGCTACTTCCGAGTTGTCTATCACGTGAAGCATAAACTTGCCAAAGTAAATTATATTTAAATACTGACAAGAAAAAGTCTATAGATTTTTTACATAAAAAATGATAGCCTGATAAGCATACTCTAGACCCAAAAAACAAAAAAAATTACGATGAGTATATCATTTGAAAAACACGATAAGAAAATATCAATTGAATTTTAAAATCTTAAATTAGCGATTTCCTATAACAAACATAGGCAATATCTATACTCTTATAGTTATAGGCAATAAGACTAATTTATGATTTTAAAGTTTAAGTGGTATTTTCTGATCTTTTTCCTTATATTTTTATGATATTAATATAATATAATTTTTGAATATTTTTATTATTTATTTTTTAATTTTTTATAAATTTATAAACAACAAAAGTAATAGCGAATATAAAATTATATATAGATATTTAAGTATGTATGTGCAAATTTATTAATTATAGTACTTAATTTTTTTATTTGTCACTTTTAATTTATAAGAAAAATCATTAGTAGTAATATTTATATGGGAAAAAGAAAGAAAAATAATTTTGAAATCGTAAAATTATAAATCAAGTATTTTTTAAAAAAATGAGTTACGAATTGTTTAACAAGTTACGTCATTCCTTTAACTCTTTTTTTGTCTTTTTCCCTATTTATATTATTACCTTAAAAGCTCGAGATAATATTATTATTTTTTAATTACATCTTTATTTTTGTAGATACAGATACAATTCTCAATACAAAATACAATTTTTTTTAAAAAAAATAACATGTCAATTATATTTCTAAATTAATTTTTAAAAATAAATTAAATTTCTTATTTTGAATAATAAAAAAGTACCATGTGGACCTGATTCTCTCGTTTCTTTGGTAAGAGAAGTTGTACATCTTAATCAACAATTACGTTTAAGCCATCTGTACATAGCTTATTTATTTATTTTGGCCCAGTCGTATTTATTTATGTATTGGTTTTGCGGAATGGCTCTTCGATATTTACAAAGGAGTTTCTCTGTTTCTTTATTGCTGCAGTGCTGCTTGCCAAAAAAGAAACAAAAATCTATATCTTTGTTTGGATCAATTCCATCCAAAAAAATTTCTCTATAAATACACCGGTTTTGCTTTCAATGCAGTTTCTGTGTGAAGAAATTGATGGGAAAGTCAGAGATATAATTGAAATACCGCTAGAAATTGGTTTTTGCGTGAAAGATGTCTACGCTGGGTGTACCTCCAGCTCCTCCTTCCCCAAGAGATGATGCTATACAGCTTTATCGCGCTTTCAAGGGTACCTTCTCCCTTTGTCTCGATTTCTCTCCATTTTTTTTAAAGTTACCTTAGCAGTGATAGAGATAGCATAGCTGTAGACAGGGGCAGGGCTACCAGAGAGGGGATCGATATCGATCCCACAACCGCTTAAATGCGTTTTGAATGAGAGAACCCGGCAAGAAAGGTCTCCGGCGCAAGGTAGCGAAATTCCTTGTCCGGTAGCGTTCATTCGAAAACGTTGATCCAGTGAAAGTTCAAGTTCCACTGAGAGACTCGAGTCGTGAGATGAGAATATATTTCTTATCTCCTCTCTTTCTACCTGTTCTTTCTCTCTAAAGGAAGGAAAAACCTCTGGTCGTGGATTAGCTAGCTGCCTTACTTAGTGAAAGTGTCTCCGACTCAAAATTTGTTTGTGACTGTGTAATGTAATGAGGAACGATTCTCCATTTTCGCCTTCAACTTTGTTGGTCTTGCATGTTAACTGATCATTCTCAAGTGAGTTTCATTTTCTTTTTGACTTCAAGTTGTGTGGTTAATTGTGGAAGAGACCGGGTTCTGCACGCCTAGGATTTTATGAAAAAGAAAGTCAATTAATAAGCTGTCAATCTTCGCTTCTTGAAATAAGTCAAACTGCAGTTAATCCTGTTTAACGATTCTATCGGACATTTCGAAGCATAATATGGTAGGGATAATGTCTCAGAATCAAACATGAATTTCTGGGGATGCATTTTCTAAATGAGGGCTTGTTGATGTATTCTTAATCACGTTCCTATTTTTCATACTTGGGATCATAATTAGGTGATTGGGTAACAAGCCGTAACACTAGGGTCTGTGATTGGAACTCACAGCAGGCATGAAAACATTCCTGACATTTTTTGTTTGGTTTGGAATCGCAAGTTAGTGCTTTTAGGAGGGCTGCGGGGAGATGGGCTCGGCCCGTTTATGCTTGAGCCCATCAAGGGCCGGGCTTGTGATTTATGGTAAAAAAAAGAAGGCGGGCCTAAAAGGGCTGGCTCTGTAGGGTCAGCTCTGTAAGGCCGACTCTTTTAGGTCTGTTTAACCTTTTTTGTTTTTACTGGGCACAGGGTAGCAAGTAGTAGTCAGGAGGTAGAGTTAACCTAACTTAACCCTCAGATCAGAAATGCTCTCACACTTGCTCGTACCTCTTTTGAAGCTTCTCTTTTTTTATTTTCTTTTTTTCCTTTTTTATATTATTACTGACATTTGAAGCTTGTAGACTTGCTTGATTGTGGCTATAGATTTGTTTGATTAGTTTTGGACATTAATTATGGTTTGAACTTAACTCTTAGTGTTTATGTTTTATTAAACTTGAATAATATTTATGTTTTAAATTATGTATTTTAATCTTTAGGAGAATAAGGAAAAAAAAAGTATTGGCAAAAAAAAAAAAACCTTAAATAAGCCTTAACCCCGCGGGCTTTACTTAAACGGGCCGGGCCTATAAAATTTGGTACTTTTTTGGACTTGGGCCTAAACAGGCCGACCTGTTTAGGCCCGAGCCCGTCACGAGCCTGCCCTGCAAGGACGGGCCGGCCCGTTTTCCCACCTCTAGCTGCAGGATCGAACAGATTTGGCTCCCGTCCTTTTCTTCAAAGAAAGGATGGTCCTTTTCTTCTTATGAGCCTTTAGATTAAGATCTCAACTGTTCAGATTTAATATATTATAAAAATATTATATAGACCATGCTTTTCTTTGAAGAAAAGGATGGGAGCCGATTCCGAATCGAACCTACTACCGCCTACCAGTCACCACAACGGTGATACCTATGCCACTAAGCCAACAAGGCTTTGACATGTTCAAAGCTAAAATTACAGCTAACTATATTTGAATTTCTTTGAGAGCATATTCAATATGTTTTCCTCTAAAGAGTGTATTCTTCCGGTCCTTCATATACGACATATTTACTTAATTTGATTAGATTAAGGAAGTTGGTTAAGTTAGTTAATGTGATATGTACTTTCTAAAACACCGTTATTACCTTCCTTAATTCTCTCATCCCCTCTTCTCTTTGATTATTATTGAGGAATCATCAATAGAGATAAATTAGGAAAAAATTGACAAATATGAAAAATTTGTCTTATATTTAGAACTAAGATCAATTCTCCAAATATATCCTATATTAAGGGTTGGAGTATTAAGGGTTAAGGGCTGGAGGAGTACTATGGTTTCTATGTTGAACTTGTCTTCACAATTCACATTTTGGAGCTGCTCTTGAAGAGTACTTTCCTCTAGACTTGCTTTATTTTGTTGATGGGTTAAATATCCTTTTGGTCCTTTAACTTATTCCAAAATGATCTTTTAATGTTATTTTGCATTCCAAATGGTCTTTAATGGATGTAACAGAAAGGATTACTCTGACACAATTTGAAAGTTAATGCACCAAATTGAATTAAAAAATAAATAAATTAAGGGACCATATTATAACATAAAAAAATAAGGGACAAAAAATATTAATAAAACCATTATTAATACGTGTTGTGCCTTTTTGGTTATCACTTTGAGAGGGTTCAAGCATGTCTACCAACTCTGTCACTTGAGCGTGCCTCCAGTCCGTTATTCATTTTTCAATTTTTTTTTTCTATTTCATAAATTCTTTGCATTCACACAGGATTCGGATGTGATACTAGTGCTGTTATTAATATACTTGCTCACCGTGATGCTACACAACGTTCCTACATCCAACATGAATACAGAGCTATGTATTCTGAGGACCTTCTTAAACGCTTAGCTTCTGAGCTTAGTGGCAAGTTAGAGGTATTAATTAATATTGCTTTGAAATCCATTGTGATGCGTTTCATATTGTTTATAATAATCTTTTCTGTTGTATCTTCTATTTAATGACTATTTATTTTTGTATTTGTTTTCATTTTTCTGATTTTCAGAATGCAGTTCTACTTTGGATGCATGACCCTGCAGGACGTGATGCTGTAATCCTTAGGCAGACACTAGTTTTAGAAAAAAACCTTGAAGCTGCTACTGAAGTGATATGTTCACGAACTCCATCTCAGCTACAATATTTAAAACAGATATATCATTCTAAGTTTGGAGTATTTCTTGAACATGACATTGAAAGGAATACATCTGGAGATCATAAAAAGGCGAGTTTTCTCTTTGTCCTTGTCTGTATGTGTGGCTCTTAGGAAAGCTGCCTTAGCATTCCAAAATAGTCACACTGAATGTGCTCCATTGGCCAAAAGTTTCACAATTTTCCTTGCATGTGAGTCGAACAGTTCTGGTTGATTTGTCTCTTGGAGGTTGAAAACTTGAAATGCACTATGTCATTTCAGATGGCTTTGAAATTATATTTTTGCATGTGAGTAGGAAGAATGATGGGCTTAAAAATTCTTTTCAAGTATTATATTGTTTGGCCTCTTCCAGGATAGTTCTATTTTACCATTTTTTAATTTGCTCATTTGCGGTTGAAATTTTTTGAAGTTACATCCCGTGTGGTCATCATGTTCTGCTTAGCAAAATCCCATTGGATTGTTTTATGCAATGACAAAGTCATTTGAATAATCTCTCCATGTGATTCTTCCAACTGTAGAGTTATAAAGCAAAACCTGGAATTTTCATTTTGAAGATATAGGAACGATGAAGCTGCTATGGCTGATACTTTTTTGTTTAAAAATTGAGTCAGATATCTTGATTGCATATATAAGCTCTCCTTGTTGCCATTGCTGATGCGGTTGTCTTTTTTCTTTTGTTAAAAAATTGACTCAGATCTTGCTTGCATATATAAGCTCTCCTCGTCTTGAAGGCCCTGAGGTTAATAGAGAGATGGCTGAGAAGGATGCAAAGGTTTTGTACAAGGCAGGGGAGAAGAAATTAGGAACTGATGAGAAGGCTTTTATCGAAATTTTCAGTCAACGAAGTGCAGCACAATTGAATGCCATAAGTTCTTATTACCATGATATGTATGGACACTCACTGAAGAAGGTATCTTTTACAGTTTTACCTGATTTCCCCTTTCAAATACCTTTTCTTCTTGAAAAAATCTTGTTCTTGTGCTTATCTTCTTTGCACCCATATCAGGCAGTAAAAAAAGAAACATCAGGGAATTTCGGTTACGCGCTTTTGACAATAGCCCAATGTGCACAGAATCCAGCCAAGTATTTTGCAAAGGTATTTCCCCGCAATTAGGTATTTACTTCACATAGCAGTATCATTTGATTTTTGAATCACCGAAGATGGGGTAGCGACCGCGACTTAGCAATGCTTTACAAAGGAAATAGGCTGCATATGGTTCTTCGTGGCTAGTGCAACAGCAGTGTCATTTAATTACATTGAAGCAACAATTTTTCTTATTCAATCTCAAGTTTTTATGTCATACTACTAAAGATGGAGGTTGCAATAAGTGGTGCAAGTTTTAATGTGTGCTCTATTTTCTGCATCTTGTTATCTGGAAAGGGCGGAAATGCCAATAATTTGCTGTGCTGATTAGTTTACTTGAGAAGTATGAAGGAAACTTTCAAAAACTCCTCTTTGCCAAGAGATGGATATATATATATATTCTTATTTTCTTCCCAATGCAGGTTTTACACAGAGCAATGAAAGGTCTGGGGACTAACGATTCTGCCCTTATAAGGGTGATTGTAACGAGGACTGAGATTGATATGCAATATATAAAAATTGAATATCAGAAGAAATACAAGAAGACATTGAATGATGCAGTTCACTCAGAAACATCTGGCCACTACAGGGCTTTTCTTCTGGCACTTTTGGGTCCCAACCAGTAAAATAGTCAGGATGATCATGATGTTGGTGTTTTGTGTGGAATAAATAACTTCGAACTCTCCTCCTTTACAATATGGTAATATTGCAAGTAAGATGAGTTGTATTTGGTGTTTGGTACATAAAAGTTTCAGTTTGAGTCTTGAGAGATGAAATACTGTTGTTTAATTGTATTCGTGCGATGTGGATCCTTATTTTCCATTATGATGGGATTTAAGTTGTATGGAGTAAACTCCATGTACATATTTTTTGCACAACAGTGCCTTGCAGAAAAATTTGGAGATTTTCTTTTATCATTCAAGAGATTTGAGATTGAGTGCTTTTATTGAAACTGCAATGAAACGTGGACAATTCGGTTGCTCTTGCATAAATATGATTCATTCGCCTTGAAAAAGTTCTGTTCCTCCATGTGAGTTTGTTTATTAAGGTATCTTGGGCCTTTATTTTCATGGCCAAAGAATTCAAGGTCATAATAGCTGTCTTCAATCAAACGGTTGACATAGACAGGTTTGCGTCAAGGATCCAAGATTACTAATAGCATCAACCATAGGTTCCAAAGATCTAATATCATACTACCTTCGGTACTTAACATACATCAGAGTTAATTAGTTGGGACTTGAATTTGATCCTAAACAAATAATTTCAATTCATTTTATTTCTCAAATTTATAGTTTTTTCGTCTAAACATCTCTATTGATTTTACACAAAGAATTTTTTATCCAAGGTGATATTATGAAAAATGGTATTTTGAAAAATGAACTTATATTCATTACAAATAATTAATATAACTAATTTTCTTAATTTATTTAAATTAGTCAATTAGTTATTATATTAAAGATCCGAGTTAGTACTTAGCATATTCATTGGCATTTCTATGAGAACAACATTTTAAACACTCTTCTACAACATGGTTTGAACGTGACCCATTCGATAGAAACACGGTTTAATGTCATATGTTGCAAACTGGAAAATCTAAGTGTAATTTCATAAAATGCCCTAAAAAAGCATATGTGATCTGTTAAGTCTTAATTTATGCAATAATCGTATATTTAATTGGGAAAATTGCTGGAAAATACCAAATAAGCAAATTAATTGCTCTTTGCCACCAACACAAGTGGGGTACCTAACTCTCATTAACATTCAACTTGAAAAGACACAAAAGCCCCTAATTTAGTTTGGAAAGATCTCACGAGACAGAAGCAAACAACTAAAGGTTATGACAGTGTGTTGGTCAGTTATCGTGTTTGCCGGAGTGCGGTGATGCGAGTCTTCTGTTGTTGCCGTCGATCACTGTGGCGTCCGCCGGAGGTCCATCACTGTGGAGTCGATAGATCACTTTGAAGCCCTTCTTCATATTTCAGTTTTTGATGGAGGTGATGATTTCTATATTGCTAGTGGAACTTAGTATTGTGCATTGCTGTGTGTGTGAGTAAGGAAATAGTAAATATAATTGGGGGTTGCTTAGATATTATGAGTTTGGCCATTATTGTGAAGTTTTTGATATTAGTTGATGGGAGTTTGTATATTGTGTATTGTGTATCGTGTATTGCGTGTAATCGGTTTTGTTACCTGAATGTTGCTGGAATAATGATTCTGCAATGGAGATTCACATGTTATAGCCATTATGTGCAACTGATCTCCCGTTTTGTGGAATGGATCTTTTCCATACGTGTCCAATGGCCATGCACGGTATGTGCAAAGGGTGATCCAGTATATGCCAATGATCTTCCATTATGTGCAATTATCTTCCGTATTGGGTATTGTTACCTGATTGTTGCTGGAAGCAATATTCTTTTCTTCGTTGGGAGAATTGCCGAAAAATACCTTTGAGGCAAATTAATTGTTGATTGCTATCAAGTGTGCAAGCGATCTTCCATTTTGTGCAAACCATGTTCCATTTGTGCAAAAATCTTCCATATAAATGTGCAAACAATCTTCCGTTGTGTGCAAAATATCGTCCGTTATGTGCAACAGATCTTCCATGGTAGCATTCAGCAATTAATTTGCCAAAAAAGTTATTTATTAGTTTGGGTTATATTGCTTGCTGGTTTTGATGAAATTGAGTTCAAAGGCATTGTGCAGTATTGTCTTTGCAATGTTGAATGTTTTGGTAAAAAATCTTCATTGACTGTGCATGTTTGTGTGCATATTAGTTTATTATAGGTGAAAGTATAATTACATATCGACTAGTTTATTATAGGTCAAACATATTGCAAAATTCAGATTAGTTGACATTAAAGCTATATTGTTGCAGGTCTAGAGTTAATGTGATGAATAGAGTACAAAAGGAAATTTATTGCTTCTTCCACATAGGTGGGAAGATTGTCATTGATCAAGGGAGGACTCAATATGTGGGTGGGAGAGCAAATGGAAGAATGGTAAGAGAAGGAATGTCGCTCAATGATAATGAATTTTGATGTAGGTTAGAGACCATAGAAGGATCAGATGGGTTATGTATTGTTGGGTCGTCATCAAGTAGGGTATCAGAAGATCTTCCATACGTAATTCAAAGTGCACCTACACCAATCCCTGAGCATGGTGCTGAGAAGTGGAAGGAATTGCTTTCAGGTCCTCCCAAGAGGTTTACAAATTGACCTCGCGTTCTTCAAGTATACCAATGACTTTGCATCAGTAATGAGTGAATTAGACTTTAAATGACTAAATGTTCATAGCATTATCAGGCCCCTCAAGTATTTTTGTTTTATCATTGTAAATATTAATCTTGTATATATATAGTAGCACCATAGCTTGTGCTCACTTTTTGTATGACATACTATGAATGTCTTCATATTTCAACCATACGTTGTAAACATCAGTTGCATTACTATGCTAACTTGCATTATATGATCATTTGGCACATATGGCAAAAATTCCTTCCACAAAATGGGAGATGAATTGCACATCATGGAAGAGTAATTGCACATAATGGAAGATCATTGGCACAATAGATCATCCTTTACACATGAATTAGATCCATTGCATAAAACGGAAGATCAATT
The DNA here is from genome assembly GCA_963855925.1 of Inga laurina. Taxonomy (NCBI): domain Eukaryota; kingdom Viridiplantae; phylum Streptophyta; class Magnoliopsida; order Fabales; family Fabaceae; genus Inga; species Inga laurina. Next base: position 27,605,361 of record OY979703.1, on the reverse strand, counting down.
GCATATTATGGAAGAGTAATTGCACAAAATGGAAGATCAATTGCACAAAACGGAAGATCATTGGCACATCATGGAAGAGTATATGACTGCAATATCATTGCCACAATGGATCATCCATTGCACATCATGGGAGAGTATTTGCACAAAACGTAAGCTCAATGGCACATCATGGAAGATCAATTGCACATAATGGAAGAGTGATTGCACAAAATTAAAGATCAATTGCATAAAACGGAAGATCAATTGCACATTATGAAAGAGTAATTGCACAAAATGGAAGATCAATTGCACAAAACGGAAGATCATTGGCACAATGGATCATCCTTTGCACATGGGAGACTAATTGCACAAAACAGAAGCTCAATTGCATATCATGGAAGATCAGTTGCACATCATGGAAGAGTAATTGCATCTAATGGAAGATCATTGGCACAATGGATCATCCTTTACACATGAATCAGATCCATTGCACAAACGGAAGATCCTTTACATCAGGCATTGTGAAATTGTTCCACTCAGGCCTTCTAATATTTTCCCACATTTGCAGCCACGATATCACATACATGCCACAGTCCCATCTACACAGAAATAAATAGCAAAACATTAACATACAATGGATACATATATACATACAAGAGTATCCAACAATTTCGCTAACTCACACATTGCTCTGCTGTTGAACAACACCAAAAGCCGAAACCGAGTTCAGAGTTAATTATATTGAACTAAATGAACAGAATATGTTAATCTTCACTACCAACCCCATTGACATGCGAGGAAATCTGCTTAAAATCGACACGAGGAATAGCAAAATCTGCTTAATCATTCTCACCAGATTTTGGGAGTAGCAAAATCCCTAGGATTCTCGACAAATCTTCTTCAATGCTTGCCTGAGAACAATGCTCGACAGCGGACAGTGCTGGACGGCGGACAATGCTCGACGGCGGACAGTGCTGGACGGCGGACAATGCTCGACGGCGGATAATGCTGGACGGCGCACAATGCTCGATGTCAGACAGTGCTCGACGGAAGGCTTGTTTGAAGAATATTGGAAACTAAGGGCTCCTTCCTCCCTCCCGCCTAAAATCGTATTGTAAAACTAGGGGCTTTTGTGTCTTTTCAAGTTGAATGTTAATGAGAGTTAGGTACCCCACTTGTGTTGGTGGCAAAGAGCAATTAATTTGCTTATTTGGTATTTTCCAGCGATTTTCCCTATTTAATTTTAGATGAGCTTTATATATGATATTTAGATTAGATACTTAATATGATAGTGTTTATTGAAACTCAAGTACATAATTTAATTAATTATAAAAATTCATAGAATGCAGACCAGACACTTGTATGTAAAAAAGACGAATAGATCACAAAAGCCATCTAAATGTTGAGGACATAACTTGCATATTTCTTGCGGCTTCTGTTTTGATTTTCTTTAAGATTTTGAGAGAGGCATCGAAAAACGCAGAAAATTGTGTTTGGGAGAGGAAAATGTCAACGCTAAGCTTACCCCCAGTTCCTCCTTCCCCCAGGGAAGATGCCATACAGCTTCACCGTGCGTTCAAAGGTACTACTCTTTCTTTAAATTTGTTGTTCATAATGTAATTATATAATAGTTTTCAATATCTGGGAAAGACCTGGTTTTTGACGATGAGCATTGAATCATGTATGCCAGTATCTATGTAAATTTTTCTGGGAGGAAATTATTTTAAAATAAGGATTTGTAGATGTATTCATAATCTCTGTTATATTTTACGTTAGATGATAACGAGTTGATTGGGTAGCAAGCCCTGGATTCTGTGATTGGAACTCATTGTTGGCCAGAGAACTTTTTTCTTTAAGATTTTCGCAGCCACCAGATGGTTAGCTAGATTTCAATTTCTTTTTACAATATATTCAATATGTTATATTTAAAGTTGTAACCTCTTCAAAAGCATGTATTTTGGTTTCTACATGAACTTAGCTTGTCTTCTCATTAATATGACATGCTTTCTCTTAATTCCTTTTTTTCTTTTCCTCCTTGATTATTGTTGAGGAGGTTAAGAGACCAAAATGATTGTCAGGCCATTAGTATTAATTTGCGCTGTTCTCAATTCATCCATAATCCATTTTTCATTTATTTTAATTCTTTGCATTCACAGGATTTGGATGTGATACTAAAGCTGTTATTGACATCCTTGCTCATCGAGATGCTACACAACGTGCCTACATCCAACATGAATACAGAACTATGTATTCTTCAGAGCTTCTCAAACGCTTATCTTCTGAGCTTACTGGCAGGTTAGAGGTACTGATATAATAATCATTAATTAAATCATCAAACTATATATTATTATCTTACCTGAGAAACAAACGCCTCTCTTTGTTGGCACTCTGTAACTTTTTTTCTTATAAAGGGAAAAAGATAGTAACTGTGATTATAGTGTCGCATTTTGTGTGATTATCAGGATGCAGTTTTGCTTTGGATGCATGACCCTGCAGGGCGTGATGCAGAAGTGATCAGGAAGAAACTAGTTGTGGATCAAAACTTGGAAGCTGCAACAGAAGTGATATGTTCACGAACACCGTCTCAGTTACAATACTTAAGACAGGTCTACTATTCTAAGTTTGCAATTCCTCTTGAGCACCACATTGAAATGATGACATCTGGAGATCATAAAAAGGTGATGAGCTTCCTCTTTGTCCCTTGTTTGTTTCTGATAGGAACCGGCCATTATTTGTACTTAATATATGTTTTATTATGTGTCTCGTGTTAAATGTTATATGTGTTTAGTGTTGGTTAATGTCAGTTTTATATGGATAGGATAAGGCAGTAATTTTTGGTTTATGTGGGAAGAAGATTCTCTCAGAATCCTTTTTCTCATTTTCTTCTCAGAATCCCATCTCCCCCTTCAAATAAAAAAAATGAATAGTTTAGATTTAATATTGTTTAAAACTATTATTATATTATTTTATAATTTAATTTTTTAAAATTTTGTTTGTGTTATAGTTATAAATTGTATTGATTAGATGTTAACAGTTTAAATTTATTTATTTATATTTAAAATAATATTTTTATAAAATATGGAATTTGAACCATCTATTTTTTTTCCTTTTAATTTGAGGATGAAGATAAGATTCTGAGAAGAAAATGATATAAAAGATTCTGAGAGAACCCCCTTTGTTCATCTCCTCTCTCTTCTAACTCCCTATTCATCTAGAATTACAGATTCTAGTTTTAGATTTCCTCTTCTTCACTATTCTTCCTCTTCTCTCTCTTTCCCTTCCCCCTATTTCTACTTCTATTTTTCAGGTTCTAGCAGTTTCTGGTTTTTCCAAATTAAAACATCCCAAGCCTTCCAGAATAACAAATAGTTTTGAAGTTATTTATGAGAAGATCATACAATCGGCTTCAAAATTCTTGCAAGTGCATATTGGTTTGCCTCTTCCAGGACAACTCTACATTTTGATTGCTTTTAATTAAAAAGGGTTAGAAGAAAACCGAAAAAAATACTTAATGAAGTTATTAAGCAAAATTTTTTAATTAATAATCTATTCATATAGCCGACTTCACCTAGGGAGCTATAGATTTATTGTTGCTGCTGCTTTACCTATAAAAGCACTTTGACATCTAAAAGCCTACTTTTCTTGTGGTCCTGATGATTTTTTTTTTTTTGCTGAACATTGAGTCAGATGTTGCTTGCATATGTAAGCATTCCTCGTTATGAAGGGCCTGAGGTGAGCAGAGAGATAGCTGAGCAGGATGCGAAGGTTCTGTATAAAGCAGGAGAGAAGAAATTTGGAACTGATGAGAAGACCTTTATCCAAATTTTCAGTGAAAGAAGCAGGCCCCAATTGAATGCCACTAATTCTTGTTACCATGAACTGTATGGCCACTCACTGAAAAAGGTACTTCAAACCATATTTTCCCCTTTTAAAATACACTAGAATTACTAACCCATTCATTACATGGGAAGAAACTACGGCATAAATAAATATTATATTATCTCTGTGTTTTAAATATAAGAGTTAGATAAGAGATTTATTTTGATCCTAAATATAGGACTTCAATCCATTTTGTTCCCCTAAATTTATAATTTTGTCCCCCCAAAGTATCCCTAATAATTACACACAAGAAGGAGGTTTTCATCAAGGGTAATTACAATATACATGATTAAAAGGGGTATTTTAGGCAAACTAATAGGTGTTTGTTACAAATAACTAAGTTAACTAATTTTCTTAATATCCATAAATTAGTTATTTAACTTTTATATTAAGGATGCGATGGAGAACCATGTTTTTACACTCATTATCTGTCTATCACAATTACAATGACATTTTTAATTCAATGCAATTCAAGAAAGCATGCATAGCTAGACAAAACAGGAAGCTCAAAAAGCACAAGTCAAACCACATAATTTGGCTTCCTACAGAGTAGATTATATTTTTGCAAATTTGATTCCTGTGCTTCCGTTGTTCACATCCAATATATCAGGCAATAAAGAAAGAAACATCTGGGAATTTCCGTTATGCTCTTTTGACAATAGTACGATGTGCAAAGAATCCAGGAAAGTTTTTTGCTAAGGTATTCCCCTGTACTTGGAAGTCAGTTATTTTCTTGTTGCAGATATATCATTTAACTGCAGATATATCCTTCTGATGTGATTCCTTAAGTTTAGTCTCTAGTTTCAATAGAACCAACATTATCCCTCATGATTTGAAAAAATGGGGAAATAAGTTGGTTGCTTTTCTGTGAGAAAACCTGCATTCAAGGCTTAGTCCCTTATAGTTTCAATTAAAACAATGTTGTCCCTTAAATTTACTTCTCAAAGCAATTTAGTTAGTCTCTCAAGTTTCATTTAGAGCAACATTTTCTTTGAAGAGAAGCGCAGTTTTAGGCAGTTCTAAATTATTTCTTCTTCCTCCATAGAAATTTGTTGTATTGTTTCCCCTTTATTCTTGTTTTGAATCTCTTAAATACTGAGAAGAAAAAGACTGAGTCTTGAAGTGACATGCTCTATTAAAACATGTTTGTTTCACAAGCATACTGGAACCTTTCAAGATTCGTTATTGCCAAACACACACACACACATATATAATGAATGTATCGTATGTCTTGTTTTCTTCTGAATGCAGGTGTTATATAAGGCGATGAAAGGTTTTGGGACGGATGATTCTGCGCTTATAAGGGTGATTGTAACAAGGACTGAGATTGATATGCAGTATATAAAAGCTGAATATGTTAAAAAATATAACAAGACCCTGAACGATTCAGTTCACTCAGAAACATCTGGCAACTACAGGGCTTTTCTTCTGTCACTTTTGGGTCCCAATTAGTAGATTTGTCTTCATGATCACTCATTTTTAAGTTTTCAAGTGGAATGAACTCATTAAAGTGATTTGAGGATTAAAAACACTTGAGCGAGTTGATCCTTTGCTTTGTATATGCTGCTACCTATTGTGGATATGTGAAGGTTGAAGTTGTCTTGTGTCTATCAAAATGATTTAAGCCAATTCATCGGACATAACTCACATTTTACATACCTTTGATTCAATGCCTAACTATTCAACGCGCGGCATATTCTAATATTCTTCCTATCTTTTTTTCCATTAATTTTTTTTTTTCACTTTTTCTTAGGGTTGTTTTTTTTTTTTTTGAGTCAAGTTTTTACTCTGCTTGGGCTTGTACTTCTTTTAGTCTCAGAAACCTCTTGTCCACAATATTCTTTTTTTTTTTTTCCTTTTCCTTCTTTTTTATTTGTTGTCTCATAGATCAAATGACTTTGATACAATATTGAATTTTAGATATAAGTGTAGATGAAAGTTGTCTTTATATCAAAACGACTTAAGTCGTACTTGTACTTATCTAGGTTCAACCCCTTACCCTCCATGTCTACTCAATTTACTAGTTATCTCATGACTTTCAATAATTGAGATTTAATACATTATAACAATATTACTATTATAATATTAAATAACAAAAATAAATAAATACACTCACACATATATATTAAAAATGTTAAAATTTAATATAAATACATCAACACGGTAAAATTTAATTAAAATATTTTATAATTTTTATCCTCAACGACCTATATTTCTGGAATATGTGTGTGTAGGTAGAGCCGGGAAATCGGGTCAGTTCGTTTAGGCCCAAGCCAGTTAAGGGTCGGGTTTATGATTTAGAGGCTCAAGAAGGAGTTGGGCCTAAAAGGACCGGCTTAGGCCCGTTTAATATTTTTTGAAAATAAATTAATATATGTAATATCATTATATCAAATTATTAATATGAGAGACACTTAAATACCTAATAGAGTATTAGTAAATGGCTAACACTTAGGGCCTGTTTGGTACGCAGAAGATTTGAAGAGGGAAAGGAACTTTGAAAAGGGAAAGGAAGATTGTAAAGGGTGATGGAAGATGGGTTGAGGGAAGATGGGTTGTTTGATAGAAAGAAAATTGAGGGTGGAACTTAAGGGGGAAAAAATGCCTATTTTACCCTCAACATAAGTTAATAATTATATATTCATTAAATTTATATTTTAATTCATAAATTAAATAATTAGCTGTACAATAATTTAAAAATTAAATAAAATGAATAAAATATAAATTATAATTTAAATAAATAAAAAAAATTATTTATTTATTAATGAAATTCGAATTTGTATGGCAGGAATTTTGAAAAGTTCGAATTTATTGATGAAGTTCGAATTTGTAAGACGAGAATTTTGAAAAGTTCGAATTTATTGATGAAGTTCGAACTTGCAAGGTGAGAATTTTAAAAAGTTCGAATTTGATAAACAAATTTTGTTGAAAAGTTCGAATTTCCCGTCTTTTAATTTAAATATTTTAGGGGCATTTTTGTCTTTCGGATTTTCCTTCACTGAAGGAACTTAGAATCCCACCAATTTTGGTGGGATCTCATCTTCCCATAAATAAGGGAACATTGGTGGGCTTGGGGTGGGCCCGGAAACTTGAATTCCTGGGAAGATTGAGCTAAAATTGCGTACAAAACGAGGGAACTTGTGCATGTTCCCTTCCCTTCCCACATCTTTCATGTACCAAACAGGCCCTTATTAAATGGCTTGATTTATGTTTTCTAGTTTCTACAATGGTTTATTCATTTAAACTTAAAAAAAAAGGCTCATTTGGACATTAGATAATTATTTTAACTAGAAATTTATGAGTTTTAAAAATAATGTATCTTAATTTAAAGCAAAATAATAAATAAATTATAAAACTTGAAAGTGAATTTTATTTAAATTAAAATGAGTTTAGGCCCAAGCCCGTGAAGGCCCAACCCTATAGGGCCGCAGGCTTCAAAAATTAGGGGTTTTATAGGAAGCAAGCCTAAATGGGTCTGCCCGTAAAGGGCCAGCCCGTATTCCCAACTATACATGCAGGTTAAATTTATTGATATTTATTTTTGTTATTTAATATTATAGTGATATTGTTATAATGTATCAGATCTCAACTATTAGAAGTTGATTCAATGATAGATATATTAAATAAAAAAAATGAGGAGAATGATCCATGGAGACACCTTTTTCCTAGTACCTTTACCCACCACTATATGTAAAGATCCTTCCATCTCATCCTATAAATGTCAAGCATACCTCTCCTTCTTCTCTCTCTCTCTCTCTACCGGATCTCTCTTTCAAATCTGGTAAGTTATTCCCCTCTATCTTTATCTTTTAACGCTGTCTTTGCTTCTACCATAACTTGCTTAGATATCAATTATTATGATTATGGTATAACTATTCTAACATCGTCTGGTTTAACTATTCTGTTGTGGTCTTTAATTATTCTGAACAGTAAAATAAACAGGATGATTTGAGTATTATTGGAATCAAAGGCACACACCTAATTTAGTATCATATCCTACAGGTAGGATATTTTGTATTAGTATATTTTATATATGATCCACTATTATCTTGTATATTCGATTAATTGTATGGTTTATTAGAATATTGGGAAAATGACACCTAGGTCCCAAACAACAAAAAAAATACTACAAAAGTTCCTTTGAACAGTCAATGGTCAGAAAAGTCCTTAGGGACTTTTCTGACATTAATTCTCAATGTCCATTTACACAATTACCCCTACTGAAATAACTAAAGAAAAGGCACAGGAGGAGAGGAGGGAAGATGCATTTTTGTGATTAAGGAGAAAGAGAAAAATACATTGACGATGCGCTCTGGAGGTGCAATATTGAAGGGATACAATGTGGTGTTAATGTTGTTGGGAATGTCTTCTTCTGCATCGTCCATCTACGGGTAGCGAGGTACAGAAGCGAACTGGAATTTTTTTTTCTTTGTCAAAGTTGGTTGGATTGAGATTGAGGGGTTGGTCAAAGGTTAGAGCTTGGGCTCAATAATGGAGTAAGTTGTAGGTGGTAGACAAAAAATGCTAAGAATTTGCTACACATATGTTCTTGACCATTGAAGTTGGGGTTTCACCTTGGATGGTTTGTGTTTATGTTAGAGTGCTATATTTTTGGGGCAAGATTATAGAGGGGCTGCTGTGTTTTAAGTGGGAATGGTGAATGTAATTGTGGTTCTTTGCTGTAAAAATGCTGAAATGAAAACAAAAAAGTGTTGTAAATTTGTGTAGTTGTAGTTGTTACTATGACAGTTGTAGTTGTTAATACTGAACATGTGCTTTGTTTTTGGGCAATGTAATAGAGGGCATGCTCTATTTTTGTGGAAGCAAATAAAGGTTTGGCCTTGTTTTAAGTGGGTCTAATTAAATGTTAGTGTGGTTTGTGTTATTAGAAAATGCTGATATGATGATAAAAAACATGTTGTTAATATGTGCATATGTAGTTGTTAATACAAAGTTTGTGCTGCAGATTCTCATGAAAGATGGGAAGTTGTTCAGGGAAGAATTTATTTTGTTTCTTTCGTGTTGGGGGGAGTTTTTAAATGGTAGAGAAGATGAAATGTAATATGCTGGTGGTTTGGTAAGAACAAGATGCGTAAAAGAAGGCACAACATATGAGGGGTTTCGAAGAATCATATCATCCATAACGGGAAAAGAAAGTAATGAAATCCAAATGAAGTTCAAAGTTACCCTTGATACATCAACATTTGTGGATTTGTAGATGATGAAGGGGTGGATCATTTAATCAAATTTAATGAACAATATGGTCATGTGTATATTGAAAAGGATGGTGATAATGACAATACAGAACCAACAATGAATGGTCAAATGGAAGAGCAAGAAGTGTAAGTTTAGTTGTCCTAAGAAAATAACTCTTTCTGTTGTGAAAACATACATAATGTCTTGTGAACAAAGACTTCAGCTGTTGCAAATGTGGCATCAAGAATTTTGGGCACATTGAGTCATTACTATGGGTTTAGCTGATGGTAAGACTCTGTGACACTGTGAAAAATTTAACCATATAGAGGTAGTTGTTAATATGACTATTACTGTTGTAAATAAAGTATTACATGTTGTAAACAATGATAGAAGTGTCAGTAAAGTGCTGTGTATGTTATTTCTTCTTACACAAGTTATTGCCCTAGTGCAATAACAGAAAATAGTTGTAAACATAACTTAATGAGTTGTAAAAATAACTATGCATGTTGTAAATGTAACTGAAGACATTGTAAAACAATTGATGTTGTTAAAATCACTCATCCAAAATCTATTTGAGATTTTGAGAGTTAATGGGGCAATCGTGCATCCAATGACCTTGGTGGCCGTGGATTGACATGCAGACGAGTGCTTTCCTTCTCTATTTGTACTCTACTCTTGACGTTGTTGTCATTCCAAAATGCAATCTTTTGTCACTTGTAGAGGCATACAGTTGGCCCAAGGGAAAATGTTGCAAGCAAAACACCTATATAGAAATTAAATAACAACTTACCAGCAACAAATTTCAACATCTAATGCAGCAATTTACAACTAATTAAACAAAGACAACAAAGGTCACATGGATAAAACTTGCACTTACCATCAGAAAATATATACATATGCCTACATTGATTTTGCCTGCATTTTTCCCTTTAATGAATTTTTTCTTGTACTGTGCAAGTGAATTGGATAGTTTATTCAATATAAAGGTCGACCAATCGTAGTCCTCAAAACCTCCTTTTGTTTCCGGCATCACCTTCAACACTCGATCACTCACTTTAATACCCGTTCTGAGACACAAGAGAGTTTCCAACGCATATATAACAAACAAGAATTCAAATTCTAGATCCTCCTCTCTCTCAATTAGCCATTTTTCGATCGTCTTATATGACACTATCCCATACAACGTCTTCAATTGTTCAAAACCTTCTTCTTTGTTATTGACATTTTCCTCAATGTCCCCCCTCACATGGTACGTGATTAACTCTGTCGTGTGAGTTTTATTAAAATACTAGGACACTAAATATGCAATATAGTAGTGCAACTTAGGTCGATTCTCTTGAGGAGCTAGAAATCCTTAAATCTCAATTGTAAAAGCACTTAGACAAATTAAAAGAATGAGTTTGTATTGCTAAATCATTAGTGGACATATACCATATTTCCTACTATTTATTAATTTTTCAGAGTAAAGAAATGAAATGACAAAAAACAGAGAGATGTGAAATAGAGTATCACAAATGGAAACCCTTCCCTAAGAGTCTTGCCTAACCTTCATTGCCACTAATTGAATGAATTAATCCAAAAGAAGTTTAGATTCTCACTTGAAAAATTAGCAGAGAATGAAATCACTTAAAACTCCTAAATGAACATTAAACAACATTCATTGTAGATTAATCAACTCAGTAATGACAATCGATTCGAACGAATCAAGAATCATCACCGAATCTACTTTGAATCAGAGAGTATTAAACACCTAAGTAGTTAACATCCTGACAATTATGATTTAACAATCATAATGAAGTTCAAAATCTGAAAATCATCGACTAAGATCCACAATCTCTAAACAGAACAAAATGAATCCTAATCTAGATATAATGATTGAATCAACTCCCTTGTAGACCGATGACTCAAGCTTGGCTCCTCTCTTAGAGAAGAATTAAAATCTAGTTGCTCATGGATTTGGAATCAGCTTCAGTGATATGAGAAAATGCTTCGGTCATTGCTAGATCTTTAAGAAAATTGCTCAGAAGAAATGAAGGTGATGAGATGTGAAAATGAGAGAGGCAGAGTTTGTGAAGCTTTGTGTGGTGAATATCTGAGAGATTTTTCTGAATAGCCACACAGTGAAGTCACAGAGTATCCGAAGCCCTTTTCTCCTTTTCGAAAGAAAATCCTCTCATTCCCAACTCTCCCTGTTCTTTTTGTTTCTTTTCCAAAATCATACTTTATCACAGGCCCACCAAGTATTTTTTTTTCAATGAGTTAGCTTTTAGATCATCTTTGAAAAGTCTTCCCTCTTGCCATATCCACGTGTCAAGTCAAAGCTCCTTCTTTTATTGATGTGCTCCAGCTATTCAGTCATCTTTTGGATAGTTACTCCATTTATCCCTGCACTTAGCCAAAAAAATCAGGCAGCATCCATGTTTACGTATTATAACAAATTACATATTTTTAGCCCATGAAAATGCTCTAATCAATAATAAAATTCATAGAAAGTGTGGTAATAAAATGAGCTTATCAGTAAGCCCATCATTTGTTTTACATCTTTCCATCATATGTTAAGTGACCTCCCTCGAATCAAAATATTATTAGTTAGAGAGTCAAATGCAGACATAAACTAACCACATAAATCTCGGGGGATTTGTGAGCAGCATATGTTAACTAACTTATCAAAACCAACTTTCTTTAGCTGCTGCATCCTATCTTCTCTATTCTTCACACTTTTGCACACTTTTATAAAATGATTTGGAGTACAGCGAGTCAAGAATGAAACCACATATTCTGTTCCTTTTGCCTCACTTCTTAAATTCTTTGCCCTCACCCCATATGCCTCCTTCTCCTCATCTTTCAATGAGTTCCAAGCTTCTTTCATCTACTAAGTCTCCTCTTTTAAACGCTTGCACTCCTTGTTCTTATTCTTATTATTCTTAAAATTGTCTTGTGTGAACAATATATACCCAGACATTTTTGGCAGCCTCTCTCCCTCTCCATCTTTCCTTTTTTTGTTCTTCAGCATTTTCTACTTAACCTTAAACATAATTACTGCTTTAACCACCTACCACAAAAAACATAAGACATTAACTAATCATTTGTAACTAATGAATGAGTAATTTATGAAGTTAATTGCAATTCCATAAAAGCAATGCAAAGAACAGAGTCATCTACACAATATAACAATCACACATTCATATATATATCAGCAATGAAGCACAAGGGTTTACTTCACAGGCTTCAAAAGAAAGGCCATGAAGAAAACTTTGTTCTGGAACTCATCACACACATCATACATTTTTTCATATCAACAATTGCTAACTATCCTAAAGTGACAAGTACCAATTCATACATTGGTCTACGCTGAACCTAACACCAATTTAACTTCCTATACTAACCATTCTTCTACTGGAACCACTAAAGAACAGTAATAAGCAACACAAACAGCGACATTAATAGAACACTGATTATCAACATTAACATACTTCCAAATGTAGCAATTCTTCCCTTAACCGGGGTTTTACATCAAAACAAGGGTTGCCTGTTCAAACATCACATACACAAATATATATATATATATATATATATATATATATCAACTTCATACCCATTGATTCAGACCTGAAACCCAATGTTAGAGAAGCACATTATCTGCAAATCACATTATAAAAGAGTCCCTGGCTTTCAACGTTATTCATAAACAAACATCTATACCCCTCGAAACAACAACCTGATTCGGCCATCACAGAGCAGCGAAACACAGAGAAAGCAAAAATTGGAATCCAAAAACCACCTTCCTTAACCAATGTATTTCCCAAACTCAATTGCAAGATTCAATCTTTTTCCCTAATCCTAAACTAGTAGCAACCCAAGAGATTAAAGGTGGCATTTCACAAAAAAGAAAAAAGACATTAAAGGCAGCCAGGGACTAACCATGCGGACTACTAACCATGCGGCTTCAGAGGAGCAATGGAGGGACGTTGGGCACTGGGAGGACTGACGCAGCCTACGAATTCGGAGGAATGCCGAATTCTTTATCTTGGGAATACCAGCCGACGATGGCGCAGAGGTGGAATGGCGGATGCTTGGCCAGCTAACCGCGATGGAAGCTTAGGCACCAGAGGAGCCATCAAAGGCGAGTTGAACGACGTTGACGAGCGATGGAGAAGTAGATCATACGAATGGAGATGAAATTTCAAAAGCCATGGATCCATTTTGTTTCGAAAATGAATGCTCAAAGTTTAAATTCCTTAGGGGGTAATTGTGTAAATGGACATTGGGAATTAATATCAGAAAAGTCCCTAAGGACTTTTCTGACCATTGACTTTTTAAAGAAACTTTTGTGGTATTTTTTCTATTGCTTAGGACCTAGGTGTCATTTTCCCTAGAATATTATCAATGACCAGATATTATGTTATACATTTGATTTTGCTTAGGATACTAAGCTAGGCATGTGAGGTCCTTTTAATCACCAATAATACTCAAATTGTAGCTAGGATATTACAATTGGTACTAGAGCTAAACTCAAATTGATGTGGCCCAATGTGCCAGTGAGAATGCTTAGCCTAAAAGTAGGTGAAATGTTATGTTTCGCATCGGTTGAGGAGAAGAATGAAGACGCCTTATAAGAGGCTGGATATCTCCAACTCTCAACATATTTTAAAACTGTGAGGGGTGATAGTAACCCCAAAACAAACAATATCGAAAGCGATGTTTCAGTTCACAAACGTATTTTCATTTATTCTGGGTTGATGAATATTAATATAAATAATATACTTTCTTCGGTTAATGAATATTAAGTAACATACTTTCCTATGATATACTGTGTATGTTTCCTTTTTCGCGTCACTTGCCTTTTGTGTTCCTGGTCAAAAACAACTCAAATAAATCAAGGATAAATGGAAACATCAACCAAAGCGGATAATCAAAACTTTGTGAAAGATGAAAAAGTTGAATCCCTAAAAAATCAAGAAGAATTGACGTGAAAAATAAAAAAAATTATATAAGAACCTTAGATGTCTCAATTTTATCATGATTTTCGGGATGAGATATGTAATACCCCGAATTCTGATATTTGAGGCTAGAGAATAAGGCTGAGATAAATGAACTGCTAAGCCCTAATTTATCAAGATCCCAAATTGTGATTAAGAGTTAATGACTCTAAAAGTGGATGTGGTTAGTGATAAATAACCCTTTTAGAGAATCCGATGTGATTTGTGATTTGAATGTGTTATGATCAATGCCGAAACCCTGTATTTGAGTTCAATTATGGATTAACTTCTAAATTGGATGAAAATAAGGGGGAGGGCGTATGTATGGTGTAAATGAATAAGAAAATGAGTTTGGTGGTGATTTAGGAGGAATTACCATAATCAGAGGCAAAACGGTAAAGTTACTGACCAATTGGTCAGTTACCGAAGAGGAAACTCATTGGTAACTTCAAGATCAATGGTTATGATTGAATTGTGCAAGAGATCAAAGGGTGGAATTCCATATGAGTGTGCTCATGGAACTCATGAGAAGTGTGGCAAGATTGTGACAAGTGTCACAATGTGAACCATAGGATATGGTCAAAGTGTCAAATTCATTTCCTCTTCCCTCTCCCTTTTTCAAAGTTGGTTATATAGGCTAGGAGGGACTAAAATCTGATAGCTCATCATCTTTTCTCTCTCTTCTCAAGCTCAAAAACGTCAAAGCAATAGAAGAGGAAAGCGGAAGGAGAATCAATGTGAAGTTAAGCCATTTTAACCTTGTAGATGACTCCTATTGCTCAAAACCTCTTCTTTAATGTTGTTTATAGTGATGAGAGCTTCATTGCTATGGTTTTAGATTTGTGAAAGGAGGTGTTTGATGGCTTGAGGAAAATTGCAAAGATGAAGAATCAAAGAATTGGTTTGGGAAACAGGAAGAGGTGAGTATTTGAAGCCTTTTGATCAAAGCTTTGTGATTTGTGGTTGGGTTTTGAGAATTTTGGAATTTTGCCCTGATTTTATGGTTTTTTTGTGTGACATGTAATTGGGAGAATTGGATGTTGTTTTATGTTGAAAATGGTGTCAAGTTGTGGTATTTAATCATTGGAATTGGTTTAAATTGGATTGGATACATTGGTTGCAAAACTAGAAAATCTGTCCTTTAGAAGTCTATTCTAGGCAGTTTAATTGTGTTGGCATTTTGAATAGGCAAATGATGTGAGAAAATTATGAAAATTTCCAGTCTTAAATTTCACATCCCAAGATTCAAAATGGACAAATAATTTGTACCATTTCGTTTTGGGAACTAGGAGATATGACTGTCCAAAGTTTGGGATTGAAACTGAATACTGTTTTAGGGCAATAGTGGATTTTGGGGAATTTTGTATTTTTATGGCTATTTCTAGTAATAGCTCATATTTTTTCTATGAAGAAGACTTAAATAGATTTCAATGGGTTTTGGGATCACCTCATTTCAATTTTTCTGGAATTAGTTATGAATTTCCGAAGTTGCCTCGGCTGCAGCCAAAAGTTCTTGGCTGCAGCGCAAAAGTTTCTGTGCACGTTTTAGCCGCAGCCAGAAATTCTTGGCTGCAACCAAAAACCTTCTGTGCACGTTTTGGCTGCAGCCAGAGGATTATTGGCTGTAGCCAACCCCTATTTTCAGTACTTGGTAATTTTGAAAAGTGATTTCCAACCTCGTACGCCCCAATCCTTTCAAGCTTTTGTTGAGCTTATTATTAGACACTTAAGGGACTCAAATGACAACCAACTTTAAGTGATATAAAAGTAAGGATTTGGAGTAGAGATTGACCCTATGTTCTTGATTTGGTTATAGGGTTTGATATTCGCTTGGATCGCGAGTAAGCGGAGCTGGAGCATACGTGGAAAGAAAAGTGTAGGGAACTTACCTCTCTTGCATGTATATGATATTTGTGTTGGTATTGATGCATGTTATTGCTTTGCTTAATTATGTGAAACATCTATGAATGATTTGAAGCTATGTTTTAATTTATGCTATGGCCATATGTATGTTGTTCGAAGCATTAATCTTACAGATTTGTCATTGTGTGTAAGCATGAGTTATGCAAGCATATCATGCATTAAAAATCTATCTCGCATGCATATTGGTAATGTTTACCTGCTGAGATTCTCTTGAATCTCACCCTCCCTTACCAACATTTTAGACAGGGTAGGTGGATCGAGGATGAGCAAGCAACCAAGGGCGGTGAAGACTCCTTAGGGCATTTAATTCGGTAGTTGGTTATCATTGTTGTTGGGATAACTGTATATATTTGGATATATATATAGTTGGATAGGTTGGAATGTATATTCGAAATGTACATGTTGTGGATAAGTATTTGATTATGAATTTGAATGGGTTTGTATAATCCCCATTTGAGTAATGATATGGGCTAATGTGCCCTTTGAACCCATAAGCGAAGGTATGAAACCTGTGATTGTCAGGAATTATGTTATGCACTTTGATATTTATATGAATGTGATTTACCTTCGCATAGTAGTTGTACTCAAAACGTGAATATGAAACCAGGTGAAATGGATTTTGAAAGATATTTGTGAAAACCCTATTTTGAAAAGTATGGGATTTTAAATGAGTTTTGTTTCTTATTGGTCTCTATTTCATTTTAATCGCGTATTTCGGATATAATTACGGAAGTGGGTTACATTTTTGGTATCAGGTATTTCGAGGTTGCTAGTTGATAATCTAACATAGGGAGAAAGTTCTCTACGGAGGATTCGGATCGAAGAGTGCTACCTACGGGGAGTTTTGATTGGAGAGGGCTACCTACGGTGACATCTGATCGGAAAGGCTATTTGTGAGTCTACTACCTGCGGCTCATCGGTGGTTTCGGCAGGAGGATCATACCTTCAGGCGGTAGCATACGAGGGGTGAAACTATGTCACTATGTGAAAGCCAAAAGGATATTTGTGAGTCTACTACTTGCGGCTCAACGGTGGTTCCGGTAGGAGGACCGTACCTTCGGGCGGTAGCATACCGGGGGGGGGGGGGGTGAGACTATGTGACTATGTGAAAGCCGAAAGACTATTTATGAGTCTACTACCTGCAACTCATCGGTGGTTCCGGTGGGAGGACCGTACCTTCAGGCTGTATCATACGGGGGGTGAGACTATATGATTTTGTGAAAGATGCCGTGACGATGAACCCTAGTATGCAGCCATCGTGATAACGAACCGTAGAGAGCAATCGCCGTGATGTTGAATCGTAGAGTAGAGCTATAAGATCCCGTGTTCTCAACGATATGTAGTTATGGCTCTAAATGATTTGAGTTGAATCAGGCCAAGGTCTAACAAAGATTGTGAGTGTGGTTAAATGTAGTGGGAGATTCCTATGGGACTCATTAAATCAACCAGACATTATTAAAGCACAGATGAGGAGAAAGACCTCAGAGTGTGTAGCGAAAGCGTGGTGAATGTGATGTTTGAGAATTGTGTTGAGCATAAGCTCGAGTTTGCAGAAAGTACAATGTGCTGGTGATGGGTTTGGGAAGTAAAACTTCAAAGTCCAGATTATTTTGTGAAAAGGGGTCTTAAAGGATCCCAGTATGTGAAAAGAATTTGCAATGTTGAAGGTGAAGTTGTTAATATGCCTGGTTCTAGCTTGTTACGATTGTGTACTGTAAGTCCATCTCCCTGGTTGGGCCGGCTTGGGTTGGTTCGGTGGGCTGCGCCTAGTAGGCATATGCTCAGGATGTGATGGATATTTGTGAGTCTTTCACCTGCGGCCCATTGGGTGATTCCGGTGGGAGGACCCTGCCTTCGGGGCAATGGAGATATGGGGGACTGGCTATTTGTGATGTCTCTCACCTGCGGCCATATGGGGTGGTTCCCATGTCGGAGGACCGTTCCGCTGGGGCGGTAGTTTACGGGGGATTGACTATTTGTAGAAGTCAAAAGGCTATGTGTAAATACTGTCACACCAATAGTCCCTAAGTCACTAACAACAGTTTAGGTAAAGACTGTGTCTTCCCGGCGGTAAAAGGGGATGAGGGTGGAGTATGATGTGGAAGCCAAAAGGCTATGTGTAAGCATCGCTACGCCAATAGTCCCTAAGTCGCTAGCAGCAATTCTGGTAAAGATTATGTGTCTTCCCGGTGGTAAAAGGGGATGAGAGTAGGGTGTGATTGTGGATCTACTATTTGTGAGCCAGAATGGCTATATGTGTGCACTGCCACACTAATAGTCCTTGAGTCGCTAACAACAGTTCGGGTAAAAACTGTGTGTCTTCCCGGCTGTAAAAGGGGATGAGGGTAAAGTGTGATTGTGAATTTGTGACAATTGTGAACAAGTTAGGATTGGGGTATGGTTGTGTAGAAGAGCAAAGTTAGTTCAGTTGATGGCTAATTCGACTACATGATCGAGGGTTCTCTATTTTGAGGGCACTACCCCGGCATGGCCAGCCTGGCTAGCCACCACGCTGGTTGTACCGGTCTTAACCCCAGGCCAAAAGGCGGTGTGTAAACTCCTATTCGATGGCCCTTGGTTAATCCAAGGTCATTATCTAGCAGTTTAACGTTGGAGTCCTAACTTCAACCCTTATTGTAACAAAGTGAAAAAAGTTGCTGTTTGGGTAAGGTTTCCTACCCTTCCGAAGCATATATACTCAGAGGACTGCATGTTTGAAATAGGAAATTTAATAGGGCAAACTCTTAAAGTTGATATGAATACTCTAGCCAATCAAGAAAACAACAAGCAGACTATGGAGAGGGGGAAATATACTAGAGTAAGTGTGGAGGTTGATCTCAACAAGAGGCTACAGTCATGATTTTTTCTCAAGAACTATGTCTACCCAGTGGAATATGAAGGTCTAAATGCAATATACTTTACATGTGGATTATACGACTATACAGTGGAAACATGCCCAACCAATTCAATAACACCACTTGCGCTGAAGGTGTCGGAGAAAACTCAGGCGGAGAAAGAAGGTGGTCAACTCACCGTGAAACACCCAGTGGTCTCCGTGCTGGGCGTATTAATCAATGACGAGTATGGAAATTGGATGCACGTGAAATCGTCCGTCAAATCACGCCCCTAAAACACCGGTTTAGAGAGGAGTCAACAAGGCAGAACGACTAGTTTTGCTCGGAAAATCTGGAAGGAGGCAGATCGCGTTTTAGGATCGAGATTTTCAGCCTTGCAAGAGCTGGATTCGCCTGTCATGTCAAGGGATACACCGAAGGTCAATAAGAAGAATAAGGGTGTTGAAGTTCAATAAAGGAAGAAAGAATGTCAGAACCTTTCTACATCTGGCAACGATGGAAGGAAAGAAAAGAAAATGAAAAATCTTATCTCCATTTTTGTGGCAGGAAGTAGTAGCGGAGTAATGGATGCTGAAATGGAGAGAGAAGAGACAAAGAAGAAGGAGGTGATCGACGGTTTAAGGGAGGAGAACCAGGGGCCGAAAATCGTTAAGGAGGAAGAAGAGGATAAGGCTTCAACCCAAAGTGAGGGTGGGCTGAACCAAGCCCAATTGGTGGTGCTATCAAAGGGCCTTTTTGGGAGAAATTGAAATGTCAAAAAAACAATGGTAGAGATGGGCCAAAAAATGCCCCCAACAACAAAAATGTAAAAACCTTGGGAGAAACCACACTTTAGTATTTAGCTTTACTTCAAACAATGGGCCTCTAAATTTGGGCTTGCATAAACAAAATGTTTCTAATAATCACATGCCCATGGAGCCTAACTGCCGAGATTTTATCTAATGCAATGAACCAACTACAAATTCCAACGATAATTCACAAAAAAGCAAAGATTTATTGGTGCCTTCTGTGAGACCGACTGAGCAATTGGCTCCGCATACATTTGACCAAAAAAAAAATTGGCTCCGCATAAAGCACCAAACATTAACAACATTGGGGAGGATGCTATGGGAGTTGAGGTTGAAGAATCTACTGACGTTAGCAAGAGTTCTCTTGTGGATATAGAGATAATGATGATATCTGAACCGCTTCAGTAGCAGATTTTTTAACATGTAAGTCTTCTTATTCTAAATTTATTTTAGGGATTCTATAAATATATTATCTTGGAATTGCAGTGGTGCTACTTCTAAAACATTTCTGAATAGAATTAGAGATGTGCTTAAGGATAATGATGTTAATATTCTAATTCTTATGGAAACTTGGGTTAGTGGTGAGAAAGCTAATAGGATTATTAAGAGGCTAGGATTTAATACTTGGCTTCATTTGGAAGCTACTGGTTTTGCTGGTGGTATTTGGTTGCTTTGGAATATTGAAGATGTATCTATTTGTTATATCTCTTCTTCTACCGAAGCTATCCATGCAAAAGTTTTGATTAATAAAAATTCTAAGGAATTTATGCTCTCTTGTATTTACACTGAGCCAAATCGTATTCTCCATCAAACTCTATGGAATGATTTGAATGGTTTGAGTGGCTTGATTAACATACCTTGGATTGTCATTGGAGACTTCAATGCTTATTTGTATAGTGACAATAAATGTGGGGGTTCCGACTTAAATGTTAGATCTATGAGACAGTTCCAAGAGTGTATCTCTGACTGCCATCTTTTTGAAACCAAAACTATTAGAGATAGATTCACCTGGGAACGAGGACTTCTTAAGGAAAAAATTGATTGGGCTTTTATGAATTCAGAGTGGAATCAAGCTTATCCGCTCACTAAGGTTCATCATTTGTCCAAGTTTGGTTCTGACCATCAACCAATCTTGCTTAAATCTTGTCCTTCAAATTATCGATGGCCTAGATCCTATTTTCGTTGCCAAGTGGCTTGGTTTTTAGAAGAAGGATTTCATGACATGTTTGAAGATTCTTGGTCTTGGGGTCAATGGAATGAGAAAATTAATAACTTTATCAATAAGGCGGGGGATTGGAACAAAAGAAGAGTGGGGAATCTAAATGAAAGAAAATGGAAGACTCTTCAAAGAATTGGAGGTATTGAGAGAGCTAGGGCTAGACGTGACAGCCAGTACTTGATCCAAACTGAAAATGAGTTATGGAAAGAGTATAATGATGGAAAGAGTATAATGATACGAGTGCAGATGATCAATTAAATAGTGCAAGTGTACACTGTCGTGATCAAGTAATATAGAAGTAAGTAGAGTATCGTTCCCACGAGGATTGAGCACTAAGTACCAAAATGGGTAATTTTAATTCTATTTAGTCGATCAATTAGTTGGTGATTAATAGTACAAAATAAAAGAAAGACAATTAAATATGAATGCAGATGTTATGAAAGCAAATATGAGAAAAAGCCCTAGTGATTAGATTTCACTTAACAAATTCCGGATTGAATCACTTATCTATTCTAGCCTAAGTTATTCCACATGATTGATAGTCCAGTTTCCCTTATTTAATTACCAGCCTCTTCCAAGGTCAAGCAATTCTATAATCAATTGCTAATCCAATATATTCCTATATAAATTTAAGCAATTAATTATGCATTAAGATTTATGGAACTCAGTAAGACTATACAACTCATATGAATATATTCCTATTTCATATGTAAGTCATGGTTTTAAATATAGGGTCTACACACATGTATCTCCTTCCGGTCTCAACATGCATATTGAAATCATTCAAAAGATGTCCAGTCAATCAAAAGAATTAAGAATAATAATTAAAACTAAATCATGAAGGAGAAATTCAAACTAGATTTAATAAGTTAGGATTCAATCCGTCATTAGTAAGTTACGTCATCATCCTAGGAAAATGAAAGTTTAGCACATGATGAAATTAAAAACAAAACCAAAATAAATTGACATTATATAAAACTAGAATGAAATCCTCAGAAATACTGCATAAACTTGAATATTAAATTCTCAAACATAATTATACAACCAAAAGATGCATGAAAAATGAAGAAATCTAGCCGTCCATTTAGGAGGTAAAACCTTCTATGTAGGCGGCATGCAAAATGTAATTAATACAATCCTAAGCCTTCCAAGATGGAGGCATGCAAAATGTAGTAAAATCCTAAACCTTCCAAGATGGAGGTATGCAATACATGAAATTAAAGCTAAAAAAACAACACAAAGAACTCAGAAATGTTAGAGAAAGATCTCTCCCGGTTAGAGAATGACCTCTCCCTGTCGGAGAAGGAAACCTCTGCTTCTCTTCCTCTCCTCCCCCTTTGAGCTTGGCATTGATCTCTATTTATAAGGGGGAAAGACGTGTGCTACAGTACGGCTACAGTGATTTGGCGAGTGCTACAGTGCCCTGGTGGCTGCTACAGTGCCCGTTGACTACTACAGTACTTTTTTTTTTAATTATTTTTTTAAAATTTTGTTTATTCCAAAAACAATATTTATTTATCAATCACACCCAAATTTATTATATTAAACACAAATATCGTCCATAAAATTATCATATAAGGGAAACTAAATATGCAAATATTTTACTTATCATATAACAAATTACTAGCCCAGGAAGAATTATTATGGTACCAAAAATCAAGATGCAAATTGTTGAAATGGGGGGATCAGAATAGTAAATTCTTTCATACTATGGCAATTGTTAGAAGACGCCGTAATAGGATTGAGGGATTGAAAAAGAGCAACGATGAATGGACTTTTGACCAAGAGGAGCTCAAAAACATTGCGGTTGATTACTATAAAAACTTGTTTCAATGTGGACTACAGAATTGCAATAGCATTAATACCCAAACCACATTTAACAGATTGAGTGATAATGATTTGACTAGGAAAAATACAGTGGTATCCCAAGAAGAGATTAAAAGAGCTACATTTGATATTAGGGCTTTCAAGGCCCCAGGGCCAGATGGTATTCAGGAAATCTTTTATCAAGAATGCTGGCCAATAGTTGGTAAACATTTTGTTGACTTGGTGACTGATATATTCCAAGAGCCTGGTTGGATTAGAGATATAAACAATACAAACATTGTGCTCATTTCGAAATTGGAGAACCCAAAACCATTACAGATTTTAGACCCATTTCGTTATGTAATGTGAGCTATAAAATTATCACCAAAATTCTCAGTTGTCGTCTCCGGGAGATAATGGGGAAAATTGTCGGACAGCATCAATGTAGCTTCGTTGCGGGGCATTAGAGCAGTGATAATATAATTATTACACAAGAAGTTATTCATTCTATGAGGATTAAGATTGGGAACAAAAGTTGGATGGCTATGAAGGTGGAACTAGAGAAGGCTTATGACTGACTGGAATGGTCATTCATACAGGATACGCTTCAAGCTATCGGAATAGAAGGGAAAATATGTGACCTAATTATGGCTTGTATCTCGAGCCCATCTTTTCCGGTGTTATGGAATGGGGATTCAACTGATACTTTCAATTCTTCTCGTGGAGTTAGGCAGGGAGATCCCCTTTCACCATATATCTTCACCTTATGCATGGAGCGCTTAAGTCACATTATTCAAGATGCAGTCAATGCTAGATTATGGAAACCGATTCGGCTGAATAGAGGCGGCCCTCCTATTTCTCACCTCTTCTTTGCAGATAATCTAATTTTATTTGAGGAGGCGTTGGAGGACCAGATTGATCAAATGTTGTGTTGTCTTCAGAAGTTTTGCGATGTGTCAGGTCAAAAAGTGAACAGAAGGAAGACTAGAGTGTGTTTCTCAAAAAATGTCCACTTCAATAGGGCCTATGGGCTAAGCAGAACTATGGGAGTTCTCTTAACAGGAGACTTGGGTAAATACCTTGGTATCCCTTTTAATTCATAAAAGGGTTTCTAAGGTTATTTTTAACCCAATTCTTGAGAAAATGCAAAAGAGATTATCAGGCTGGAAAAGAGGATGTTTGAATATGGCAGGGAGGTTAACTCTTATCAAATCAGTTTTATTTGCCTTACCAACCTATCACATGCAAACCATGTTACTCCCAAAAGGAATTTTAAAGGAGCTTGAAAAGAAGAGCAAGAGCTTTTCACGGGACGAGAAGGAGGATCAGAGGAAGATGCATCTTATATCATGGGATAAAATTAAGAAGGATAAGAAACAAGTGGCCTAGGCATTCGTGATATGTGCAGGCAGAATGAAGTGTTTATTATGAAGTTGTGCTGGCATCTTCTTATAAATAAGGAGACCTTATGGACGAATATCCTGAGGAGCAAATACAAATGGGATCAAATGAATGGACCGAGACCTCGGCAAATTGCATCTTATACTTGGAGAGGAGTCTGTTCTGTTTAGGAGAAATTCCAGGAAGAGGTGAGGATTAAAGTCGGCAATAGTGCTTTGGCCTCTTTCTGGAATGACAACTGGTCAGATTTTAATAGGCCATTGATAGATTTCTTCCCGAGTTTGGAGGCATTCATGGACATCAATGAAAAAGTTCAAGACTACGTCAATCCGTGGGGGGGGAATGGGACATAAGGAAATTAAGTCAGTGGTTCCAGTGGCCAGATATCAAGAAAATCACGAGCGCGCATCTGCCTTGTAAGGAGAGAGGAGAGGATAAATATTTTTGGAAACCTACTAATGATGGTTATTTTTCTGTTAATTCTGCATATCACTTTTGTTTTGCAGGTACCCATAATCAGAATCAATCTTTTTGGAGGATGCTGTGGAGATGGGCTGTAGCAGAGAAGATAAAGGCTCTTATGTGGCTTGCTGCTTATGGGAGGATCCATACAGCGAAACTAAGGGAAAAAAGGGGCTTGATGGTTCATGCAGAATGTGCTTTTAGATGCGATGTTGAGGAAGATCTGATGCACTTATTGAGGGATTGTGTTAATGCAAGGGAGAGGTGGATTTCCTTAATTAATCATGTTCTGTGGGTGCAATTCTCTAACCTACAAGGTTTGGAGTAGATCCGATGGAATATCAGGAATGAAGCGAGAAGAAACTTCACTAGTAAAGTTAGCTGGCCAATTTTGTTCGAGTATGTTTGCTGGGACATCTAGGTAGCTCGTTACTCGAAGCTGTTTGGAAATGAACAAGAGATGGACCATCACAATGGTCACACTAGTTTATTCAGAGATACTTGGGATATAGATTTAACCCACATTTGTTGATTCTACAATGGGAATATTATCAAGGATGCAGTTGGTATGAGGGGAAGACCTGGTTTTGCTACTTTGGAGACAGATGGCTTGGTTCTGGATTCGGGCATGACAGTGTGCTCTGGAGCTATTAAAGAAGACGACGGAAGCTGGATTTGTGGATATATTAGTCGGCTTGTTCAAGTGCCTCCGATGGTTGCTGAGATCATCGCAATTATTCAGGGGCTTCAGATCTGCTGGAGCAAGAACTTAAAGAATATCATTGTCTTCACAGATTTTCTGGAGGCGATTAACTTAATCTCAAGAGGCTATCATAGGGATCACCCATTCAGGGAAGTGATTGAAGATGCGAGAAACTGGATATCGAAAGATTGGCAGGTTCTTCTTAGTTATGTTCCTAGGGAGAATAATACTCTTGCTGATTATTTAGCGGGATTAGGCCATAGTCTGAGTGAGAATTTTGTTATTCTTGATCACCCACCACCTTTTTTGCCGGAGGCGGTTGTTGATCATGGATGATGTTTCTTTTGCGTTTTCCTTTGGGGAACGTGTTTGGTTGTAACCTTTTCATTGGTTAATATATTCCAGTTTTTATTCAAAAAAATAAAGACGAAATGCAAAATTACCTGAGAAGAAATAGAATTTGGCTATTACCACCAACACATCTCCAAAGGATTTAATGGTCATTGGCTGCTGAGCTGATTATTCTTCATTATTAATCTTCTTTTGCTGTAATCATAATATCATTATTCTTGATCCTTGAAGATAAAGTTCAATGTAATTAAGTACATATGTACTGGAACTGTTGTAAATCTTTAATTTGTTCTTCTTTGTTCTTGTGATATCGAGGAACAAATTAACCATCTTACACACACACACACACACATATTCAACTTCGATATATATCAGCTTGTGTCTTTGCGCGTGATCAATTCTGTATATATGCGTCTAAATGATATTCTGATTTTATTTGTTCAAATTAGTGAATCCCAATAGAATTTTACCTTAACAATTGCTTATATTTCCTGCCGTACAGAACATCCTGCATATGTTTCAAACCTTCTAAAATCAACATCATCGAGGGCCGTTACAAAAACAAAACTCAACATCAACATCATTACTATTGATTTTGGTTATATATATATATATAGGACATAACGAATCAGTTATATGTGTGTGTGTATTATATTATCCCTTCTATTTTATGTTATATGTTTCGTTTTCCCCTTATCATCGCAACGTCACATATAGCGAACCCAACACCTCGCCTACGTCAAAACCTTTGCATCGTTTTCCTTTTTGGCGATACATAGATTCATCATCCAGTTCATAATATGGGTCACTTCTAGAAGAATGTCTTGGTCCACAATATAAGTCACTTAAGAGAGAAATTAATACTTATTTATTAATTTTGTTCATATGTTAATGCTTAAATGTGACTTTTTATATATTTTCTCTCATTTAAAACCTAATTTAATATGAGTAAAATTAAAAAAAAAAAATCAATTTAAGACATTTAATGAGTTAACTACCATTTCTTGATTATGATGAATTAATTGAAGTATCTTATATTATGGACTGGAGGAGTACATACATAATTTCAATTTCACATCAAAGAATATATTTCTGAATAAACTAATTGAAATTTTGCAAAAAATTAAAATTTCTGAAAAAAATACAAATTTTTCCTATATATGGTGTGAACCAAAGAACGTAGATTAACATTGAAAAAACGAGAACTGATTTGGGTGACAGAGTTCCATTGCTAGCTTCTACAACTACCCAATTAATGATCAGAAAGTGATAACACTGCAAAATTTTTAACGCATTTCAATAAGTTGGCCATAAATTATAGTCAAATCGAGGAAGAAGATAACGTGAAAAAAAAATACAAGAATCGTTGTCATATTTGAGAAAAAGAAAGGTTGTAAGTGAAGAAAGGACAACAAGTAATTGAAACAAATTGGGACCAAGAAATCTAATGAAATGTCTACTGTTATGAGATCAACAGCTCTTCATTTTGTCCCCCCCAATAGTTGGGCATCACTATGACAAAGGACCACTTTCACTCTCTTTCATTCTTATAAAACCGATCTCATAAATAATGTAACATACCACTCTGATCTTATTTATAAATTTTTTTAATTAATTTTTGTATATCAATGAGAGTTGGTTAATTTATTAATTATGAGCTAAATTTCCAACTTCGTCCTTATCTATGATTGGTTCCAAAAGTCAACATCAATAAACTATTTTTGTTTATTGCAATTAATAGGGGTAAAAAAATACAAAATGCATTTACTACCCTGAAACTGGACTTATAAATAGAACCAAATTTTTTAGTCAAGAATAACTAACAAATAGGACCAGAGTGGTATCTGTTCTTCACAATTAATTCTCTTCTAACATCATATGGACACGTCGTCTATTAGTGTGTTTGGTTGGGCTTAAATTGCCCCAATAAGCCC
Source organism: Inga laurina (assembly GCA_963855925.1). Lineage (NCBI taxonomy): Eukaryota > Viridiplantae > Streptophyta > Magnoliopsida > Fabales > Fabaceae > Inga > Inga laurina. Next base: position 27,577,886 of record OY979703.1, on the reverse strand, counting down.
GTTTTGAGTTAAAAAGCCCGTTAAATATTTGTGATAAAATTTTGAGTGTTTGGTTTATATTATTTGAATTGGGTTTTGGGTTAAAATAAGCCCAAATTCAAAAAGCTTCAACACCCTCCTTATTGTAAACACGTTTTGACCGTTAGCTATTAATTGCCCAATATCTGCTTCGGTCTCTTTTTTCCCCTGCACCAAACCTGCTAGCGTCTGGCTCAAAAAGAAAAAGAATCTTCGCACATGGTCTCTGCATTCGTCCCTGTCGCAGCTCCGATCACTGTTCCTGTGTCGACGGCCACGGAGGTTGGCCGTTCAATCTGCGTCGCGTGTCTTCCCTCTCTAGGTGTCTCCGCCGTGTAGATCTCTTGTCTCCGTATTCCGTCTCAGAGATCCCATTCGCAGCTCCGTCCGTGGCGTCGAGTTCGTGGCAGTCTCGGCGAACACTCGTTGAAGGCGAAGGGCGTGTCCAACTTCATTCCTGCTGACCCGTCTCCGATCTGTTCTGCAACCGAGGCGTGCTCGGCCAACTCCGATCTGTGCTTCAATCGATGTCAGGTCTGCCGTCTCCGAGAAGGCCTACAAGCTGAACAATCGTTTATTCCTCGTCTGAGAGCTTCAACCACCAGCTGAGCTTCAACCGTCGCCGTCGCCTTCTTCTTCATCTGGGATCTAGCTGCATTGGCGAGCTGTGGTTCAACCGAAACAGGGCCCTCATCTTCATCTGCGATTTACAGGGCATTACGGAACTGAGCTTCAACCTGAACAGGCCTTCATCTTCATCGGTGGTAAGCTTTATTTTGGCTTCTGGAAGATTTGTGGTTCACCTCCCTGATTATCTGCTGTTGTATACTTGTATGTTTGATTAGAGGCTTTGGGTTATGTTGTGTGCTCGCTGTCTTCGTTGTCCATTTTCTCATCCCTGGTTTATAAGTTCATGTTCGACAAGAACCATTTCAAACTGACTAGAGTAAAATGAAGGCAATACAGTTTGATCAGGAGGGATCCGAACATGTTGCGAGATGAGTGATTTTTGAACTTTTCATGTAGATGCGAAGGAGCTATTATGAGGCTGGTCTATAGGATTGAGTTGGAAAGTTTTCTTTGTTATTTTGTTATGTCATCTGTGTCGTTTTCTAATATGAAAACATCAACTTTTATGACCCTGTAGGCATTTGGTTTTCAAAATTTGGTAATATGTCAAATGACAGTTTATTGTAAATTGGAGGTTGTTCAAAGATTTAGAAAGACGCTGCCTCTCACATTTGTTCCATCCCGTTACAACTCGATAAGAACGTCTTCCAGATGAATAATTGTTTTAGTTTAAAAACAAAACCATTTATAATGGATTTTTGTTTTATCATATAATAAATAAATTAAAAACACACTTATTCAATCGCTAATCCAAACACATTTTCACTTATGAAAAATCACTTATTCAACCGCTCATCCAAACATAAATCACATTTCAAATATTGAATTATTTATTAAGTCATTTTTAATAAGCTCGAATTATATAAGTTATTTTTCCTACCGCTATCCCAAACACACCCTATATGACTTACTTTTCACAATTAATGTCGTTCCTAACCATAAACAACACCAGATTTTTGCCTATTACCATTTGTATTCTTTTTCATCCTTCTCACCATGATTATGATATAAAGTCGTAACTTGGTTTCTTGTTATTACTTTGTCTTTATCAAAACCTCATATACCAATAATCTGTGTATTATAATTAGCTCCACATTATATTTTAATAACTATTACAAAAAATTAATTATTATATCTAGATTCTTGTATAACTAGATGGTATATTTGTTTTTAGTTAGCTGCGATTGGAACGTGATATTTCCTGAATTTTGATAGAGAGCAAAAAGAGAAAGCAGACCTGCTAGCTAATCTTGCGCTAGAAAGAGCATATGGTTTGGAAATTATATGGGTCCTCAGGCAATGTATCATACCATAAGTGATAGACTGAGGGGTCTGATGAAAACCCAATACTGTAATTTGTTTTGCTTATTTCATTTGTATAAAAAAAGATGGTATGTTTGTTTTTAGGAAAAATATAAATAAATATCATTTGAACTTCAAAATATTAAATCAGTGATTTCCAAAAAAATCTGAGTTGTCAATTACTATACTCTTTTTGTCAACTACATTACTCTTATTGTTGACAGAATCAAGTTGGAATTTTAAAGTTCAAGTGATATTTTTTTTTTTTTTTGTCTTTTTTCCTTTGTTTTTCCTTCAAATTTTAAAATAGAAAGAATTACACCATTTATAGTTTACGAATAATGTATTTGTTTGAAGAATAATTGGGTGCATATGTGTCAATTACTTTATTAGATAAAACTCAATTTGATATATAATATAATTCTCTTTCCATGAGTTGCTCGTGCATCATGAATAAGCATGATATATGATCAAAATAGTTGCACACATAATGTGTACATGCACGTGCGATTTTTGAGAAATTATAATATTTACCATGCTTTATTTGAATATACCCAAATCGCTGGCTCTTATGATGTTGGCTTGTCCAATCTCATAAGCGTATATATTAAAGTTAAAGTACATGTTTGTTGGTCCTCTAAGTGAGTGTTTGGGTATTTATCAAATCTAGGTTTGCGCAACCCGAGACAAAATTCTTCTCACACACTTATTTCATAAATCGTAAAAGTTATTCTCAAAAACTAATCCAAATACACACTAAATTATATTTGTTTGAAGTGGGAGATGATGGACGGAGGGTCGACTGGGAGAGTTGAAGACACTCGAAAAATGAAACTGTTGAAATTTTATTAATATTAATGCAAATTAAGTGGATGCCACATAATATTAAATTAAGATGAGTTGAAGCATTATAATTGGTTATAGTACAAATGAGGTGATGCTCTACGAGTATAAAAGAGTTTCTCTTCTTAATTTACATATTTTAAATTAAAGATGAATAACATGTCAGCATTTGGCTGAATCAACGTTTTAAATTTCTAAAGTCAGAAGGAACGTCCTATGTTTAAAGAACTAAAAATACACTTTTTAAATTTAAGAAATTAAACTAAAACATAAATTTAAGAAATTAAACTAAAATTTAATGTAAACTTAAAGCGCTAAATGTCTACTTTAGTTTTATATTGAAATGTTCATTCTATAAAGATAATATAAACAAAGAAAGCATGATATAATCCAAGACAATCATTTTCATCAAATTTCAGTAGTATTCATAAGCCATTAACTTCTCTGAAACAAAAATTATCGGGGTTTATAATCATTGAGATTGATTTTGGATTAAACATATCTTGATGGAAAAGAATATTATGGTTGCCTTTGAATATGCTTCCCTAAAGGTTACAGCTGTTACATATGTATTCTCATTATCAAGCATAGTGGATTTTATATATATATATATATATAAACTGATTTTGTGTGTGTGAACTTAAAGTTGTTGGAAAAAATATCAAGCTAAAGGTGTTCATGATTAGTCAAACTATCCTCCAAATTGAACATATTTGTCTCCCATCTACATAGATTACACCCTCCAAATGAAGATATTAAACTAAAAACTAATACAATTAATTTTTCTTTTATTTTCCTAATAAATGTCTCCATTACGAAAATTGAACCAGAGGTATTGGTGAACTCACGGCACAAGAACTGATGTCAATAAGTGACCCATCACGCGTTGAGAAAATTTTACATGCTCGAGAGGAAGATATATGCAAAAACATGATTGATAAGATTTTGACTCTTATGGAAGCAATACATAGTTTTGCTGATAAAGAATTAGGTCCAACACTAGTGGGGTCAGATTGTAAAGGGGACTAGAGTTCAAATCTTTTGGTGGAGGAGGTTGCTCTTGTTTTGAACACTACTTTTTTTTTTTTTTTTCTTTTTTTCAAATTGGCTGTAATTTGATAGCAAATTGGCTAGCCAAAAAGGAGCTGTTCAGTGTAGGGTCTCCCCCAACTCCACTCCAGTGTTGGGTGATCAATTGTAGTAGATGTTTAACCAATTAAAAAACCACATGTGACTCAGTCAGTACCGTTAATTAAACTAAAAACTCAAAAGTCAAATCTATTCTTAAAACTTGGGTATATGCATATGAAATAATGAATTTTCCTGAAACTTTGAAAATTCAGAACTCATTACAATCTAACTCCAAAAATAGTGGTTCAAAACTCTATCTTTAGCTCTTGATAAGCTCTATGTAAGAAAAATAAGATCCGAGCTAACCATTGTCCCATTTAGTTGAAAAAATTTCGTTAAAATCTGTACAACGTAATTTGTCACAACAGTTTTCAATTTTCCTAATCAACTTTGAAAAATCATATTTTTTTAATCCACATATCCAAGACTTATGAACTATGGCTTGTGTTAAAGCCTGTGATGCGTACTATTTCTCTGTAAAATTTCATAACCTAATTCAAATGTTTACTCTGTATTTAAGTAGACCCAAATCTGAAGCTCAAATACTATACCAGTCAACTATTACTATTTAACCATGCACTAGGTCTGACATAGCCCTTGCTAGTACACATGCTCACTCTCCCCGCTCCCCCTCAGGGAGGATATTTACACATCAGAGTATAAATTTAAACTAAAGTAAACTTCAAACCTAATACACTCATGTATACACACACAGTCAGCAATGACTGAAATTAATACTTAAAATAATAACAGCTAAAAGCTTCTTTGGAGTCGCCGCCTTGATATCTCCTCTATAAGCTTGCTCTTTCCCCTTGAGGAACTTGCTCATATTGATGATTCATGGGAGAAAAGTGGTGAGATTTGAGGGATTTGCAATAGCCAAATATCAACTTAGCCAAATATCAACTCAATAAATGATCACTACAGAAAATTCGCTCATTTGTAGTGGTTAAAATGACGGATTTGTAACAGTTTTAACCGCTACAAATGTTAGTAGTAGTCGTTAAGAAAACCACTACAAAATACATTATAGCCAACAATTTTATAACAGTTTTTTTGGAACTGTTATGCGTGCAACAAAACCGTTACTATGCTTATAGCGGTTTAATCGAACCGCTACAAGATGCATATGTAGATTAGACTTTCTATGACCATCTTCTATCGGTTATCGAATCACTATAAAACTGTCATTTGAATTTGGGGGATTAAATTTTCTTAAAATTTTCTTTGCAACGGTTGGTTAACCACTACAAATGTGGTGGCAAATATTTTTCCCAAAATGTGGGTGAGACGGGAAATGAAAATTGAAAATTTAGCGCCAATATTACTATTAATTTCATAAATTTGAAAATATGGCACCAAAAATTTGTAGTGGTTGGCAATCACTACTAAATGTTGCATAAATTTAAAAAAAAATTGCATGAATACATTTTTCTATTTATTTTTCCAATATTATTTTGAATGATTATATAATAAATAATAATTTAAATGATGATAATTATTATTTGAGGAGAATGATTAAATTAAGTTAGATAAGTAATATTATGTTTAATATTGAGAAACATAATGTGTAGGTAATAATCATTTAGGTTTTTCACGTTATGAAATTGAAGTTGAAGATGAAGAGATATATTTATTTATAGAAGGAATGTTGAAAATGTGGAGGAAGGAAGCATCCTTGAATTTCTATAGAAGGAAAAAAATACTCCCTCCGGTCCTAATTATAAGACAAAATTGACTTTTTTGGAGAAATTAAGGAAGCGAATTAAATCACTTTAGAGTATTTATATTTTTAGTATCTTTAGATTATATATCAGTTTATTAGTCAAATTAATTAGTTTAAAGAAAAAAATATAAATATAAATATTCTAAAGTGATTTAATTGGCTTCCTTAATTTCTCCAAAAAAGTCAACTTTGTCTTATAATTAGGACTGGAGGGAGTAGTATAATAACTATATGAAGAAGAAAAATAAAATGAGATGATGAAATCAAGATTTAAGGGAAAAAAATTTACCTTACAAGCTTAGTTGTTCATCCAACAAATGTGAACAAGGGAGAGAAAAATTAGGAAGGAGAGGGGTTGGAAGAAATGGAAAAGGTAAGAAATGAGGTGCGGTGGGGATCTCTGTGTGTGTGTGTGTGCGCGCGATCGCGCGCTCGCGCCGCGTGTGTGTAGGGATTCGGCAAGATGTTTGGCATAGTTAAGGTGACGGTTTTTGTAGCAGTTTGTTTTTGTAGCTGTTATGTTGTAGTTTGTTGCAGTTTAGAACCGCTACACATATTAATTAGAATTTAAAAAATATAAATTAATTACTTTACAAGTACAGAAAACGGTTTTTAGATCGGTTATATCGGATAAGGTCTTAAAAATATGACCAGTGGCATTTTTGTAATTATGATAAAATATTAAGACCGGTTATAATAAAAACCGATCTTAAAATATATACAATTAAAAAAATAAATACATGTAATATATTTTCTAGACTGGTTCTAAATATAACCGGTCTAGAAAATATTATCTGAATTAAAGATAATTAAAAAAATAAAATAGTTATTATTTTTAAGACCTGTTGTACATCAAAACCGGTCTTAAATATTAAAACTTTAAGACCAGTTATTATTTAATAATCGGTCTTAAAAAGTTTCTATTTTTAAGACTGGTTATTTATTAATAACCGGTTTTAAATATTAATTTTAAGACCGGTTGTTAATTACACCTGGTCTTAAAACTAACTTGGATTTCAAAACGCGCCTAATTTTAACTCTGAAATTTGAGACTCAAGCACATCAACAAAACCCCTCTGTCAGTTTGCGGCAGCTCCTCCTTTCCCCTTCTCTCGTCCGTCCTTAACTTCGCCGTCGTCAATAGAGATTTACGGTTGAATACATTGCCTTAAGGCTATCGTCATTTGTTCCCTCCGATTGGTTTTGTTCTCAACCTCATTTTTATTGTTAGGTTTGCGTTTCAGTTGCCAGGCATTCAATTAAATTAATGGTTTCGTTTTTAGGTATTTCATTGAAATTGTGAGATGACTTGGCCTCCATTTTCTTTGTTCGATCCTTGCAGCAACTCGTCAACCCACTTTTCAGAAGCGTCCATTGCCTCCTAAGAGAGACCTTACTTGAATCGTAAAGTGGACAAAGACTATTCAAATTTAGAGAAAGAAGAGGATCCCCAAGCAAAGGTTGAAGGTACCGTTAATTATTCTGAAGAGTTTTACATAATGCATGTATGTCTGAGGTTAATGTCCTTATGCTTCTGTGGACCTAGGTTTATTTTGGTTGTGTATGAGAAGGGTTCAATTTTGGTTCTGTATTTTTGCATGTTCAATATAGTAAAACTCTGGATAAGGTAGTGTTGATATTGCTTGATATGAACTTTGGTGTTGCTTTTGAGTCTGCCTCCTAATGCATTTATGTTCAACTTTGTTCAACTTGTGCTGACATTGCCTCCTATTTTTGCATGTATGTTCAACTTGTGCATTGCAATTAATTATTTGCTCATGTTTGCGTAACTTGGGAATTGCTTTTGAACGATGCCTTTATAGATAGTGCAATGTAGCAAAATTTCCTTAAACCATCACTAGCTATCCCTAAATAGTGTCCTTAAAGTGTTTTTAGACAATTAGTTGTCCTAGTGAGGGTACTCTCGATCTAACTAATCCAAATCAAAGCGAGCCTAGCAATACACCTAGCCAGGAACACAGTGATCTATGTAGCCGGCCTAGATGAAGGGGTAGGAGAGCCACCCGATTGAGAGACATTCCTCTCAATCGGAATAGTGGGGAAAAGATTCCGATTAAGTTTGATAGTTATTGGAAACCAATCGGGCCTAATGCAAGCCGGTATAGGAGTTTTGTCGGCCTCCTAGCATGCAACAAGCCTAGCATCTTGATAGAGTAGTGGAGAAATGTGGATAAAAGTGTGAAGCAACATATTTGGGAAACTATCCATCTCACTTAAGACATTCCTGAGAGTGAAGTCTTATATGACAAGACAATGATGTATTGTGATGAACGCTAGAGGAAGTTTAAGATAAGTCTAGCCAATAATTAGGTGCATATCGAGGTGGAAGAAGGTCAGCCTCGTCCTAATCTGTGCGATCAATATTCTTTTATTGATGAACAGACTTGACAAGAATTTAAACGGCTTCAAACTACTCCAGAAGCATTGGTGAGTTGACTTTTTTTGCATTTGATTTGCTTATGAATTATGAATTGTCTTTATTGATTTACAATGACTTAATTTTGATTTCTTATTAGTAGGGAAAAAGGAAAAGGGCCCAAGAGAGTGGCAGAAAGAATGATTGCCCCCATACAATGTCTCGTGGGGGTTATGCAAAGGCCCAAAAAGACTTGTTGGCGGCCAAACGAAAGAGATTGGAAGAAGCAACTCAATCCGATCCTTTTGTTCTTCTTTCTCCACCATCTTCGATACGTCATGAAGAGAAGTGGTTGTTCACTCACCAAAAGAGGAGCGGATCTTATATAAGTGAACAATCTCATATAGTCGGTGAGAAAATTGTAAGTATTGTTGTTGACTTGTTGTTATTAACTATTTAGTAAACAAATTTCATTACTAACATTTGTCATCTGTGTCTTATAGGAAGAGCTTCAAAAAAAATAAGCCGATGGATCGTTTAGGTCGGATGGGAGGAATGACATCCTGACCGTTGCTACAGGAAAACCTAAGCATCCCGGCCATGTCAGGGGGATTGGAGGAGGGGTGGGCATAAGGGATTACTTTGGAGCACCCCCACGTCGTTCCTTAAGTAGTATGGTGACTAGGGAGGAGATAGAGCGTATATTGGCCACTGTTAGGGTGGAAGCTAGAGTCGAGGCAGAAGCATCATTTGATGCACGATTTGAAGAAAGGTTCAGCAAGATGAAGGAGGAATGAATGATCATGATGAGCACAAGACAAGCAGATACCAATGCTCCCCAGGCTCATTCCCTAAACCCTAAACAGAGCACTAAAGGGAGTTGCATTGGTTAGTCATTGAAGGTCCTAGAAAAGAAATTGGTGAGCCTTGTGACTTGTTTGTGGAGGATCCTCTGAAACGATTGGTTGCAGGGGGAGCGTGCACAACTTGGGATCAACTGTCCACCACCAAGAAATAAAGGATGATCAAGTCAAAGTGATAGTTGAAGAGGTGATCGTTGCAGATGCACCTCTCCCTATCCCTGTTGATGACTTTAAGGTTGTGGGCAATGTCATCAACTTTTTCATCTTGTGGCCAAAGAACATTGTTTCTGATCGAGCTAAGCAATCCCCGCCACCTCCATTTCCACCTCCACCACTACTATAACCCCTTGTCGTAATTAATATACAGATTACACAATTAAAGTGAAATAGAGACCAATAACAATCAAAACTCATTTACTAACCCATCTATCAGACGGGTTTTTCATAAATACATTTCAAAAGATAATTCACCTGGTCTCACATTCACCTTCCGGATACAATTACTATACAAAGATAAATCACATTCATAATATATCAGAGTGCACAATAATAATCCCGGCAATCTCGGAATCAAACCTTCACTATTCATAAGGCGCATACGCCCTTCACAATTTCTCAAATGGGGATCACACAATACTCTTTCCAAATTCACATTACAATCTATCATCTGAATATCTATACAACCAAACATATGCAATTATACCAACTTATAATGATAACCCACTACCATTGCACTTGCCTATAAGGAGACCCAGCCGCCCCTGGTTGCTTGCTCCATCTTGATCCACTTGCCCTGTCTACACTATTGGTAGGGGAGGGTGAGATTCTGGGGAATCTCAGTAGGAAAATAATACAAATATGCATGCAAGATAAGTGTTTAATGCATGACATACTTGCAATACATAATTCATGTTCACACAATGACATATCAGCATGCTCAATGTTCACACAATATACTCATGGCCATAGCATAAGTTGAAACAGAGCTTTAATCACTCATATATGTTTCACATAATCAGTCAAAGCAATAACATGCATCAATACACTAACATAATTATCAAATACATGCGGGAGAGGTAAGTTCCCTACTCTTATTCTTTCCACGTATGCTCCAGCATCGACTACCCGCGATCCAAGCGGATATTGAACCATGATCAGGGCGAATACCCAACCTTATAACCAAATCAAGGATATAGGGTTATTCACTATTCCAAATTCTCACTTTCATAACACTTATCGTTGGTTATCATCACTGCTCTTTTAATACCCATGAATGTCTCTATCAATTACTCTAAATGGTTGGAAGATTATCCCCAAAAATCCCCTTTTTGAAAACTCAAAATTGATACTTTTCACTGAGACACTCGAGTGAAGATAGCCTTACTCGAGTGATATTGTACGGACACTCGAGTGAATGAGACCTCACTCGAGTAATGGTACGGTCAACACTCGGGCACTAGAGAGTGAACAACAGCAAGTAAACACCCGAGAGCACAAAGAACTTTCAAAGACTACAACACTCAGGCACACTGGACCTCACTCGAGTGATAGCCAAATGCCTCACCCGAGCACTAGAGAGTGATGTCCAGAAAGTAAGGACCCGAGAGCACAAGAGTTTTCCACGAAGAGGAGTACTCGAGCACAGGACATTGCACTCGAGTGATGGATTAACACTCGCAAGTGAGACTATTCTTGAGATTTACCAGAAAGCACAACAGAAAAACTGAAGAGAAATAAAATATACACGTGGCACTCAAGTGATACTCAACCTCACCCGAGTGACATTCATCCCACACTCGAGTGAACCCCAGATCACTCGAGTGATCTTATCAGAAACTAGAAAATGCAGCTAAACTAACCACATTTCCTAACACTTGCCCAATTGATCTAAATGAACCCAAAACTTCTACCAAAGCTACTCCCACACAAAAATATCCAACGAATTCAATGGAATCAACAGAATTACCAAAATCTCATTCCATTAACATGCTTTGGTTTAAGGCAATATAAGCATCCAAAATTCCAAACTTACCAAAATTAATCATTCAATCCCAAATCCCTTTCTATCTATCCAAAACTCATACCAAACACCCATTTCTATACCAATAACATGCCAAACTACCAATGACCCATATTTTTTAAAATATGGCAACAAATTCCAGAAATTCCAATCTAAATCATTTGGAATGGAACATAGATAGAAAGATTGGTCTCACTTACCTCTTCAACTCTTCCAAAGAGATTCTTTGATTCTCCAACCTCCAGTTTTCGAGATTTCTCAAATCACCACCAATGGAGAAACTACAATCATCAAATTGAAGCTCTCAACTCAAGGATCAACATTAATGAAGTGAACTTTGACATTAGAGGTCTTTAACTCACCTTAAATTTCAGCTTTCTTTTCTCTCTCCTAAGCTCCCATTCCTACCAAAAAATAGAGAAGGGAAAGAGAGAGAGAAAATGAGAGGGGGAAGAGAGAGATGGAGTGTGATGGAGAGAATGGAGAAATGATGATAATCATACTCCCTCTATTTGACTTTTCTCAACTCCTCTCACATCCCTAACTTGCCACTTGTCAAATTTCTATTGGTTCTCATAAAAATAAGCAACCAATTATCTTATCTAATCCCTCCATTAGCCATTTAATCACATATCTCATTTTTCTCTTAGCTAGTAATTAATTTCTCTATTAATCACCAACTAATTGCCCAACAATTTCATTCTTTCAATTTCCACTAATCATGGCATATTAATTAATATTGCCACAAAACCCATAATTATTCCACCTTAATTCAATGATTATCCTCAATAATCATCATTAGCCCTTAATTGAAATTTGGGGCGTTACATCCACCTCCCTCCACTCAAGATGTTTCACGGCCTCCATTGAATATCATGCATCAAGTGATTCTGATGACATATGATACGTCCTTTGCAACAAGAGATTGGGCTACTGAGTCAGTTGTTGGCAAGTCAGGGGCGCAATGTTATCTTGATAGGGATGATTTAATGTCCCTGGTAGCTCCTCTACAACAGCTTATGATTTCGATTGTCCAGCTCTTTTTGATGTAAGTATCTTCTCAAATTGGAAGTTAATATTTTATAAATTATGCCATTAAACTTTGATTTAATGTCCCTACTTGAATTATTGTAGGTGCATGCATTGTAGGTTGGTTGACTCTAGCAAAACCAATAAATTTGGACTCTTATGCCCAGTTCAACTCTACAACAAAGGTACCACTGCTTCTATCAGACACACATACTTATCGCACAGGCTTAGTGAAACCTCAATTGAGTGTTTCTTGGCTCCATATTTGCATGGGTAAGAAAAAAATTTATATTTCATAATATACATAATGTTTTATATTTGCTTAAAAGTTTTCCCTTTTTTAGTGATAATTAGCAATTGGCTATTTTGTGTAAGAAGAGTTATTTTGTCATCCTTTTATACTCCCTCCACCTCAGCAAGCCAACTAGTGAATTGAAGAAGAGCTTGAACGCGTAAGTTTTCTTGCATTATTACTACCTTTCATGTGCAAAATTTATAGAATTTGCGTAAAATAAGTAACCTTTGTGATTTTGATGATATAGGGTTATGCAGACATTCCAACACACTGCTTGTAGTAGGCCTATGCATGAGGTAAAAGACCCTACATGGATCTTGCCAAAGGTTAGTTACATATTGATTTGTTTTAAGAATGTATTCTATAATAAGTCATGCTTTAATTTTATACTTGTTTTAATGACATCATATTATTTTTTAGACCTGTAGGCAACCTCGGGGTCCAACTTGTGTGGGTTTTATATTCTGAGGCACATGTATAATATTATTACCCTAGGCATGACAGAACTTACTGAAGAGGTAAATGTATATTTATTTCAAAAATTTTGTATTACTTTTATTTTTTTAAGTGAAGTTAATGTTTTGCCTGGCTTTGGTGTTTCAGATGTTTGAACTTGCTGACCCCTTTCTAGAAGAGGATATTGAGCACATTTGCAATTGTTGTGCTGAATTCATTTATGAACTTTTACAACAGTGAGTTCTTATAAAAATGAGGAATTTTTTTGTATATATTAATGAATTAACATGTTGGTTGGTTGCAAATATTGTTGGTTGCATAATTTGACATGTTTGTTGGTTTTAACATGATTTTTGTATATTTTGATGAATTGACTTGTTGGTTGCATGATATGACATGGTTGAATTCATTTATGCATATATATATATATATATATGATGGTTTTAAACAAAACATTATACATGAAGATATATGATATGTTACAAGTTCCCAATTTAATGAGAAGGTTAAAGCAAAAGGAAACAGCCGGTAAGTGGAAGGTTAAAGTAAAAGGAAATGGCCGGTAAGTGAAAGCAAACTGAACACCATATGGTACTTAATAAGTATAGCATTAGAGGTAGCAACTATAGGATGCATTCTGGTAACTAACCTAATCACACACAATTAAAAAATATATATAACACTTTTAAGACCTGTTATAAAAATAACCGGTCTTAAAATTAAATTTTTAAGACCGATTTTATGTACAACCAGTCTTAAAATTAAAATTTTTAAGACCGGTTTATATATGAAACCGATCTTAAAATAAATTTTAAGACCCGTTATAATTATAACCGGTCTTAAAAATGTTATGTAAATTGCCTTGCAAAAGAGGATTTTTAAGACCGGTGCTCATGACAACCGGTCTCAAAATTGTTATTTTTAGACCGGTTATTAATACAATAAGTCTTAAAAGTGACATACTTTTAAGACCGACTGTATCAAAACCGGATCCAAAGCCGGTCTAAAAAGTCAATTTTAACCAGTCTAAAAAGTCATTTTTCCGCTAGTGAAGAATGGAAGTGATTATTTGTTAATCATTCGTCGTCGCTATCCTAAAAGAAAAAATGTGTGAAGAAAATGTTAGTGTTGAGTGTATAATTTTGTACTTAAATTATATTTAAATTAAATGATAATAAAATGTAACTTATAAAAATGTACCTAACTATAAGTAAATTGTCATAGTCTTCAGGGGAAAAATTGTCAAAATAGGCAAGCTAGAAGGGCTCACTCTCATAGGTGATGTTATCACCATCACCCATGTTATAAAAGCCTCGAGGCTCTAAGTGAACCACCATATTCCAATCCCTATGTCTCTCATCCTTTACATAATAAATCTGGTGTGTCTCTAAGGCAAAAATATATGGCTCATTATCTTCAAATTGACTGGTGTGAATTAGCCGAGAGAAATTTATTGATGTGATGTCCAAGTTGTCAGTTGTGAGTCCCCGTAAAGTTGTCGTATTTGCCCACGAACACTTGAAGAGTGTCATAGTGAAACAACCTTGGTAATTTTGTTTGATAAAATCAACAAGCTTTCCATAATAACGGATGCCTCTGAACTAAATGTTGTGTAACTGCTGCTCGTATAACTCCCTATCCTGAAGGTGCAATAAACTCTCGAGTTCTGGGTTAACAATCATTGATCTCGTGAAACCGTGCAAAACTTGAAACAATTGGCATTGTATGCGATAAACCTTCTTGCATGGTCAAGCGGGCCAATTGTGAGAGCTTTGAAATTAGGTAAGTGTGAGTTGTGGTCATTTAGTATTCGGCATGTAAACCAACTTGAGAATTCTCTGAGAACGTTTCTATCAATTTCAAAGGATGTTTGGATATGGATCCTTGCTTTACATGACTTCCGAATTCCCTACAATAAGTAATGATGTAAGTGACGGTGATCATGATATGTAAGCAAAAGGGAAGGAAATATATAAAATAATATATGAGTATACAATTCTTACTGAAGGAAGGGATCAACTTGACTACAATTAATTAAGATATGTTTATGTGCCTAAAACATCTCAGTTGCAGTTAATTTGAAGTTCTTACTTCCTCAATTGGTTTACCAACACGAGGGATTAATAACTCTCTTGATGATGTGTCTTCATGAACTCCCATGGCCCATAAATCTTTACTCGCTTGAAGATGATCTTTTAAGTTACCAAGTTCATTTAGCACCGTGTATAGCACATTATTGCATATATTTTTTTTCAATGTGCATAACATCAAGACTGTGGTGTAGAAAATTAGATTTCTAATATGGAAGAGTGAAGAGGATACTTATCTTCCGCCATTGTTGAGGCTCAGAAGCAGAAGTCTTGTTAGTCTTTCTCCCTACTTGTGCTGCATCTTCATTTTTTCCAAACTTGTATTCAACATCCTAAAGCTATTGTAAGATATCTGCACCAGATAAAGTCTAAGGAGATTCTCTTTTTTTGGGTTTCCCATTGATACAATTCCATTGCAATCAAAATTTATGAGTCCCATTGAGAAACCTCTGATAACCCATTAAGCATCACTTTTAACTATAGGGAAGGTGAACTGATTCAGAGTCAAAGTTGTAAGTTGGACACATCTTCCCAATATGCATATTACACTCGGATAATGTTCCCAGCCCAAAATTCACTTATCGTCCACATTAAGGCTACACGCAAGTTGAACAGTATCTTCTCGTGTCTGTCATATGTCTCGATGCCAACATTCCACAAGTCCAGCAATTCTTGAATAAGCGGTTGGAGGTACACATCTATATCATTACCCGGCGCCTTTTTCACTGGAATGATCATAGACAAAATGAATGAGCTCTATTTCATACACATCTAAGGGTGCAAGTTGTATGGAACTAAGACTACCAGCTAAATACAGTAACTTTTCAGAAGGTTCCCAAATGGATTAAAACTATCAGTTGCCAAAGCACGGTGTACATTTCTAAGATCAGCCGCAAAAGCTGGAAATTTACTTTTATGTTTTACAATTTAGATATTAGTTTGTCTTAGTTTAAGTTACATTATTTATAAAACTCATAAATTTGCAATTAATATTATATAATGACAAGTTAGATATATATAACACATATAACATCAACTAAAACATTAATTATTTCAAGTCCAAAGTAACAAATTTTTAAAAGTAAAGAAATCTAAATATAAACATAACAAAAATGAAAAAACAAATCTAAGAAGAGTCTTGATCATCAGGGGCTCCACCAAGGATGGCAGTAGAATTAATAGCACTATCATCCTCAGTGCCACTCACTGGCTACTGTGTCGTCTCAATAGGGTCAAGAGGTGGCTGGACGACAAATCTTGGGACTAGCGGGACCTCTAGAACCGGAAAGCCAGGTAACACCCTCTCCCAGGACATGGACAGCAGCATGTTTATAATTTTTCACTACTTGGCCTGCTGTTGATAAAAGAAATCAGCCTGGACCTGCATCCTCTCTGTCAACCTGGCCTCTACCCTAGCAACCTCTATACAGAGGTCCTCAATAGATATCCCGCTCTGCCTCCTAATGCTGGAGGTCCCCGCTCGAGAGGTCCCAGCCTCAGATACACCTCTCCCGCTGCATACCATAATGGGCTTGGCGCCTATCCCCAGACCCTACAGTGTCTAGGGTGCTCAACTCGTCCCACACCAGCTTTCAAAGGCACAATGAGATCCACAGCTGACCCTTGGGACCCCATTTTGGACTCTCTCAACTCAGGTTGTGTGCTTAATTTGCTCTTGTCACACATTTTATCAAACAATTATTAAGCAATTTATATAATTAAATTAAATAAAACATATTTAAACAAACAATGTCAATCTCTTACAATGGCTTCCTCTACCTGCTGAGAGGTTAGAGTACCGTCCCGATGTCTATGCGTGACAATGAATAACTCCCCCTAGTCCGTCTGACGGTTACAATAAATTATGACCTCCATCTATTTTATAATATCAAACTAAAATTAATATTATAGTAAGTATACCAATTTGCTGTAGGTGACAACAAATGTTTTCGATTCTGCTGTGTGATGGATCTTCTGGTGCCCTTGGCTCCTAGTGTTTCTATCAGAAAAAGTCTATGAAAACAAAAAAAAACATTAATATTTCATTTTGTTATAATTTTTAATATTCCATTCTAAATAATAATTAATAAAAAAATTACCTGTCCTTCTTGACTCCTCTTGTACTAGACAAATCTAGCCTAGTCAATCAGTGGGATGTCATCAGACACGTTCTCCATCAACTATTGTAGAGGCATCATCCCATCCAATGTTTTAAAAGTTGGATCGGACATTGAGCCGGAAAGACTAGCAGGTCACGGTCCAAACAGTAGGATTAGTTAGATAGTTCGGTTGAACCGTCATGTAATAATTAAATAAAAAATAATATTACATATATATATAATGATATAAATATAATATATATCTATATATATATATACCGGACTATTAGATATATATGTAAAGTTTACATTAATATTAATAGTTTTAATTTGAAAAATAATATATATGAACCCACAATAAGAATTTTAAATATATACAAATATATTTTTATTATGTGTTTTTATTTCAAAAGTATATAATAAATATTCAAAAAAATTTCCTCCCAGCTTCTCGTCATCACCGTACATGTACCATTAGCTTATTTATTTCTTTTGCCAACTAACCATTAACTTATTTAATATAATAATTTATTTGAAATTTGAATGCTAAAAATCAAAATGGGTCATCAGTCCTAGAAGTGGATATGGAACCGGACCTATTTCCCATCCAACTCATTCAGAAAGCGGTTGAATAGATGTCCCCACTCTCAATCGATTGGACATCATTCCACGAAACTACTATAATAGCCCCCCAGTAAGCTTATTTGTAGTGGCCACATCCAACCTCCTGTTAGTGAGGTTCCCTTGCTCATCTACACAATTGAACAAAAATTTTAATTAAATATATTTCAAATTTAAACCGCTTTAATTAAAATATTATTTTATTAAGACAATTACTGAACCTGCACATCAAATCTAGTCAACCATGAAGAAGAACGCCATGGGTAATTCTAGTCCTTAGCATCAAGGAACCGCTCCGCCTCGCTCATAGGAATTTTGATCTCAAAATCATCCTGCTTGTAGTCGCTCACACTAATGTTAGCCACCTCTGATGGAATAGGCACCTGTGGTTGGGTTACTTGCTATAGTCACACAGGGTCTTGTCGCCCCATGGGGTGCTCTCTACCTCTACTACTGTCCCCCTGATGAAAAGGTCCTCTAGGGGGATGCTCATCTATCGACTTTCCTTTCCCCTTGTCTCTCTCGAAGATATTATAACTACAATTATTCACTAAAATAGGTTCAGAAAATCGTAAACATTACAAAAACATATTTAAATAACAATAAAATTATTAAAAACAAATCTATTTAGCTCAAAAATAAAATATAATAAGTAACTTTACTAACCTCAACTATCTAACTCCTTAAAACTTCGAGCAGAACCTCAGATCTGATGAAAATTTCTCAAAGCATGCACAAAGAAGGATTTTGCCAAAAGTGATAAAATGAGGGGTGGCGACGTTTATATAGCCGTGTAATTTGTAGTGGTTGACCATAAAACCGTTACAAATCACAAAACCCTACATTAGTCTACGTGACAAGTTGTAGCAGTTCCTTTTGTAGCAGCTATTGCCTCACAAATCGCTATAAATTATGAAACCCTACCTCGGTCTACATGACACTTTGTAGTAGTTCATAGAAACTGCTAAAAACCTGTAATGTTTTATCTTCAGTAGTGGTTTGTCTGATCCAACCACTACAAATGTTATCGATTTATATGAGCCAGCAGCTACAAA
The DNA here is from genome assembly GCA_963855925.1 of Inga laurina. Classification (NCBI taxonomy): domain Eukaryota; kingdom Viridiplantae; phylum Streptophyta; class Magnoliopsida; order Fabales; family Fabaceae; genus Inga; species Inga laurina. The sequence continues at coordinate 27,559,331 of OY979703.1, read as the reverse complement.
TTACTTAAGTTACATTTGGCACAAGTCATACGATTGCAAATTTGTTGCAGTTACCACTACTAAAAGGCGGTTTTTTTAGTGAATGTTCAATGGTAATTATCTAAACATGCAAATAGTCAATGTAAAAACAACACCTTACAAGCAAATATAAATGGCCACAACACGTACTCAAGTAAGGTTATTATATGTTCAAAGGTCTAATTATGGCATACATGGACAATAAACACACATGCAGTCAAGTATAAACTATATGAAAGTCAACAAGTTTCAGTACCTCTTGAGCTTTCCTCCAAACTTACTTTAATTTCTTGCCCTTTTTGCTCTTTCTTTCTTGGAGGATTTGGGGACAAATCAAAACCTAACAATTATAAATGTATAGGGACAGATTAAAACATATGATTTCCATACTTATGTAATGCATAAACAACCCTTAATTCCCATCTCCCCACTGTTTTCTGCTGTGGGGACTGGGTGAAATGTTTAAAATTTAAATTACCTCCAAGGCCCCACTCTCATACAAGCTCATGGAATAAGCTTAATTTTGTAGAATCTTCTTGTTGTTTGGCCAATATCCACACAATCTAGTGCTCATCCTCTTGATCATGGGTAGTACATATTGGGCTTGTGAAATTGGACTTGACCTTCACCCAAATTTATTTTTGGGCTTAAAAAATGAATTCACTATTTTTTCCCCTTTATTAGTATTTAATTACTAAATAAATTTTAGAAATTAATCCTTAATACTATATAAGGATATTATTCTTTAATTAGATTTTTCACCTTGTAAAATAATTTTTCTAAAATTTTAGGGATAAAAATCATCCTCTAGCTATATTTTTCTTGAATATCTCTAGAAAATATGTCCTAATTCCTATAAATTAGCTTTAAATTTATATTGGCTACTTTTAAGGAATTAAACCTTTTCATAATTTTTATAAATCCCAAAATAATATTTCATAATGTTTCCTCATCTTTCTAAGCCACTGAATAATTTTAGTATTTATTTTCTCTTTTGTTTCTTTAAAATCTCACATGAAAATAGGCCTTTTGGTCAAATAAATCATTTTGAGGCATTTTCACTTTAAATAACTTCTCCAAATTCTAAAAATATTGTAGGAGCCTCTTTTCTATCTTTTGAGACTTCCATCTAATTACTGAGCGTTTTTTCATAATTATACTTTTGTCTAATAAGTACTCTTATTTATTCTCTTTTGCCTTTAAACTCCTCATATTTTTACCTTTTGGGCCAACTTAACATATTTAATCAGTATTCAAATTCAGGATGTTATATTTGATAATTTTTTAAATCTACCCTTATTTAATATAATATAAAGAAATAGCTGAGAACTTAGAAGTCTAAGAACTTAAAAAAAAGTATGAGTAAAATTATACATTCATATAATAAATTTAATGAAATGGCTTGTATTAAGAATAAAAAAATTATCTTTCCACACTGTAAACAGGGGAAGAGGATTGCTTCCTTCCATCACTTTTAACTATCTTCTCAATGAAGTTATCTCACTAAAATGGTCTTGAAATTGATATCACAAATTACCCAAATTGAAAATGTTCATCTTTACCCCAAATTAACTCCACCAATTAAGTAATTAACCCCCCCCCCCCCAAAAAAACAAAGAAAGAAATTTTGCAAAAAAAAAAAAATTCTGAAAAAAACAATAAATACCCAAAATGTTAATTGAGATAACAAATTCCTTCTATAATGTGACCCAAAGAAAGCAACATGGAAACATGGATCAGAACTTTGGCAATAGATCAGTTCATTTGCTACCTTCTACAACAACCGCAATTAATGATGAGCAAATGATAACACTGCCTCATGAATGCATTTCAAGTTGGCCATAAATTGGCGTCAAATCGAGGAAGAAGATGACATGGAAGCACAAGAATCGCTGTCCTATTTGAGGAAAAGAAAGCTTGTAAGTGAAGAAAGCACAACAAGTGATACAAATTGGGACCAAGAAATCTAATGAAATGTCTGCTGTTATGAGATCAGCAGCTCTTCATTTTGTCCCCCCAGTTGCAATCTTGCACATCACTAACTATGCCCAATTTATGACAACGGACCACTTTCACTCTCTTTTCTCATAAGGCCTCATAAATGTAACCTCTCACAATTAATTCTCTTCTAACATCATACCAAAATCATATATGGACAGGTCTTCTATCTTCACAATTAATGGTGTTCTCAACTATAAACCCCCCCTAAAATCTAGTCTTATTTATAAGTTACTTTCAGCTTGTTTTAAACAAACTACAAAAAAATCTTAAACCCGGCCCCATTATTTCTATCTTAAAATTGAACAACTTTTCAAGTTTATCCTTGTTTAATATCCATAAAAACAAAATCAGCATAATAATAAATGTAATGTATAATTGTATATTTATATGAAAAATTTAATGACGTGACTTATATAGGACCAAAATAAACATTCTCTCCCTGTCCTATAAATAGGATTAAAAGAGTATGAGTATTCCATAGTATCCTTATTATAAGGTATATATAAAAAGAAATGGATAGCTCTTATTACTTCCTCATTCATATACGCAAGGTAAAATAACTGAATTATGTAAATCAATTCAAAAGTTGGGTAAAATTAGTTAAAGGCAATAAATAGATAGGAAATGTAATTTTTTTTCAAATATACTCTTATTTATTATGAGAATGATTAATGTGAGATAGAATGACTGGGGAAAAGAGATGAGAGAGACATGTGATTAATTAAGAGTAATAATGGAAAAAAGTGTTTGGAAAAAAAATGAATAAAGTGAATGAAATTTTCATAAACATAGGAAGTGTAACTTAGAAAAAGGACTAGCCTTATTTAAAATACTATATTCCCTCCTATCCACAATATAAGTTAATTCAACTTTGCGCATATTAAATTAGTTACACACACATTTTATAAAAATAATACTCTCTCCGGTCCTTTTTATAAACAACTTTTATCCTAATTGCGTAAAACGAATTGACAGTTAAAATTAGTTAAAAACAATAAATATGTCAAAAATGCCATGTTACTTCCAAATATGCCCATATTTATGAAAAGAGCATAGGAGAGAGAATGAATAACAAATATGAGAGAGTATAAGTATAGAATATGAGAGAGAATGTGTAATAAATGAGTAAATGAAAGAGAGTTAGTGGTGAGTAAAGGTAATTAATATAAAGATGTGTATTTAATAAAGATAGAAAAGAAAAAAGTAGTTTAAATGTTGAGACAGAAGAAGAAAGTTGTTTATAAAAATGACCAACCCCAAGAAAGAGGGGGGGAAATGTCTCCACTAACCCCTCGCTCCACTTACTTTCTCCTCCATTGGATTAGTTTTTAATAATTGAGATTTATTATGTAAAAGTACTATTATCATTTAATATTTAATATTATAATGATATTTTTAAAATAAAATAAAATCTCAACCTTTAAAAGTTAATCCAATGATGGAGAAAAGTAAGTGGAGAGGAAGTGGAGAGAGAGGTTAGTGGATACACTCCTTTTTCAAGAAAGAGAAAATTATTTATAAAAGAGGCGAAAGGAGTATAAACAAACAAAGCATGTAATTCAAAACAAATCATATCCATCAGATTCTACTGTGCTATACCATTCATAAGCCATTAGCTTGCTACAAAAATTATACTCCCTCCATTCTTTAATACAAAATCTATTTTAATAAAGAAATTAAACTACAAAACCAGATTTTGAACAAGAAAATGTATAATAATTGAGATTGATTTTGGGTGGAGCATATCTTGGTGGAAATTAAAAGAATATATGGTTCAATGCCTGCAGCCTTTGAATATGCTTCACTTAAGGTTACAGCTGTTACATTTTATCAAGCATCTCTGGTCATCAGTGGATTACATATATATATATATATATATATTTGATAAACTGATTTTGTGTATAAACGTATCAATTTAAAGGTGGTTAAGATGAGTACTTTGTGGGGCATATAATGCAACCCACAACGACGACATTAACTTTCTATTAGAGAGGTATGCACGCAACGTGAAAATCATCCTCCAGTTGGAACCTATTTGTCTCCCATCTATCGCTCTCTCTATATTATATAGCATTGAAATGAATGATTGATGTCAAAAAGATGGGCTTTGCTTGTGAAAGAAAACTTAATATTCTGCAAAATTGGCACCTTTCACAGCTTTTAAGCTTTCTCTTGCACACAAAGTCAAGACGCAAATCAAAGAGGAAAAAGTAGAAATCATATATCACATCTATATATCAAGCTTCGCATCTATCTATATATCCCTTTCACACACTGATCACTCAAATATGTGTGTGTGTGAGTGTGTGTGTGTGTGTGTAGAATTGTATATGGACAGAATCTGTAGGAAACTAAGGAAAAGGAGAGAAAGGAGACATGAAAAAGAAAGTGGTGAGAGAATAAAAATACACCATTGATCTGATTCCTTTTTCTGATCTCTTCAGCTTTTTCTTTATCATCATAGTTCTGTAATAATGATTAACATACATCACGTTAAAAGTTAGAAACCAAGTGAGAAACCTAGCTTTGGCTCAATAAAAGAATATACAAAGATGCTCTTAAGCTTGGCAGAAAGTGACATTAACAATATAATAGCAGTACCCTATATATATATATATATATCTGTGTGCATTAAATCTACATATTTGTTCTTTTAATTTGCTTCTTTTGAAGAATCATGACGTGCGAAACTTTAACTAGGCATGTTCGTTTGGTCTCCCTAGGGTGAACTCCAAGCTTAAATTCTCAGAGTCCTTTAAGCTTCTTGATTGCAAAAAAGTATTTCCCTGCACAAAGTAACCATCTTTATACATCAATTCAGGCCACTTTTACATACTCAAGAAGTCTGAAATCTCACACACACACGCACACCAGTATTCGAATAAACAGGTTTAATTTAGACAATGACCTCGGACTGTTTCTCAGTTATGTGGTGAAGAGAAGATGATAAATTATCAGGCGGTGGTCTGATTCCATCTATATCTGTGGAACTAGCTTGTGTCCATGCTCGTCTACTGCCATCCATATGGGGGAAAAAACCAGTATGTTACTCTTAAGTTTGTCCAGTATATATATACATATGTTTATAGTAAATGAAAGCCAAATTATTATATGTGTGTTTGAGTGTGAGTGTGCGTGTCTGTAAATGAATATCGACCATAATATATATGTAAAGGTCAAACGTTACATAAGGAACAAAAGGTTTCATGTGAGACAAGATATATATATATAATTAAGTATTTGATTGATAAGCAACTCTGTACAAAACTAAAAATATCGTCATAGATGCTTCCTTCAACTTGACCACAGATAATCGATCTATCATATAACAACAAATATATAAAGAACCACATGTAAGTTTTTGCCCTTAAATTTCCTGTAAATTAAGGACTTTGATGATCAGCTGCTAGCCAGGCTCTTGTGTATATATATATTAAATGATAATACTGGTTAGTGGTAAAAACTGAAAAACATATGACCTTACAGGGACAAACGACCAATTAATGACGATACAACATTGATTATTAGGGCTAAACCCTTGGCCGTTTGACCTATTTAAAAGCATATTTTCAAATAAGCTTGAAGACCGCTAGTGATGATCTTAAGCTCCAAACACGGAAAGGCCTACATTGTTTAACTTAAGCCAAAGTAATTAAATAATTTGATAAAGTTAATTAAATTTTGTTATAAATATAAACAGGTTGTGGCTTGATGAGAGGCTTACAGGCTATGATTCAAATAAATAGGTCTGGTTTTCTTGAATAAGCGCGACCATAAAGCCATATCAGGCCAGGCTGCAAGGCTTCTCATAGGTCATTGGCCAATTTTCATTCTTAATCAAAATGAGATAAAATCATTAATTCATGTAATAGAATTGTTACTCAAAACTAAAATCATAATCAAGCCCGGTTCATGAAATTTGAGTCCCTAAATAATGCTTTTCAACATCATATTTTATCTAACCAAACCTCCAATATCAAAATGCCAATTCCCAACTAAAGTCATGAGGTTGTAATTTTGAAACTTCATTGTAAGAAAAATTATGGTGTACGTAAAAGTGTGAAACCGAAGTCATTTCACTTCAGAGAGGAACCATATAGCATCACCTAGAAGAGCAATTAATTAATTAAGAAAATCCTAGGCACAACTAATAATCATCAAACTTTCAACACACTAAAAACCTAGTACCACAACACGAGAGCCCTAAATTTTTCTTTTTACAGAATGGATCACTAGCTATGTTTGAATGTAGTATATTATAGATTGACTTTAAAATCTTACATTCCATCAAGTGCACAAATATTATTAATGACCCAAAATAGAAATAATGAAAATTGGAGTGAAAATTGTGAAATGAAAAACTTATGACTCAAAAGAGGAATAAGATATATATAATAATTATACACAAATATATAACGAAGAATTTATATTACCTTTATGATATTACACACACATTGCAACATTAATTATATTTCCTTAAAATTTTATGGGCTAATGAAGGTTCTTTATCAATTAGTACCGTTGATGTATATAAATGAACTTTTTGAAATCATATTCACATGGGCAAGCGATTTCAACTTTAGAAATTAGCCTACTGAAAAATTTTGCGTCTTAAAAAATAACTAAATCTTCACATAGGACACGGCATATTTGACCAATGAAAATTCGATTCTTATTTAAGAAATCGAAATTCACGAAGTTCTAGTCGACCATTTTGTTTTCTTCTGCTTTTCAAGACAACATAAGGAGTCATGTGAACACACTTATGATGTTAGATATACTCTCTCCGGTTCCTTTCCTTATACAAGGTGTTTGAAACACTTTTTGCATCCATAGTAAGAAAAGTCATTAGATTGCTTTATTTGTTTAAAAACATTTCAATATTCCAAGTGTACCATTATCAATTAAAGAAATATACTTCGTTGGTCCTATTTATAAGTCAGTTTCAATATATTTCACCATAATTAAGAAAAATTTTAAATCTCATTAACTATATCTTAAATTTAATAACTTTTCAACTCTTTCCATGTTTAATATTCACTCTATCACAAAAGTACAAAGTCCATACAATAATAAATCATGGGTAAAATTATATATTCATGTAAAAATTTTGTGATGTAAGTTATAAATAAGACTAAAAAGTCTTTCTCTATTTTTATATAAATAGGACTAAAGGAGTAAAATGATATTCATATTTGAAATAAAATGGAACGTCTTTTAATTTATTGACTAAACATCTTATAAGTTGGGTCAGCTTTTATTTTTGAAAGACACCTTATATAAGGAACCAGAGGAAGTATTACAATCGGATGGCTTATCTTTCTACTTGGATTTCATTAGGCTAATGTACAAAACTGAAATTGCAGTTGTAGAAAGATGAGTGGTGGGATCTAGGATAAGGAATATCTAGGATTTAGTCAAGAGATATGGGGTGATCCATTAGAATTATTAAATAAGGATATTTATCCAAATTTGATTTTGAATTTTAAATTTAGGATTTAGATTTGAATTTTAATTGTTATTTTATTATTTCTAACTCTCTATAAATATAGCTTAGGGTTCTCAATTGTAAATAACTTTGATCAATGAATTAAATAAGAATTCATTCTCTCTTTGACTAGTCTCTCTCCTCCCTCTCCTTTCGTCTGATTTGTCCCTCCTTCTTATTGTCCTCCCCCTCTAGTCTCTTTCTCCTCCCGTCTTCCAAACCCCTTTCACATCAACGAGCGATCCAATTGTAATACTTTCTCTGATCCCTTAGCCTAATTATAATAATGTTTGGGAGCCATCCAATTTAACCAGCTCAGAAATTGCAATTGGGGCAACTTAATATATGTAAGGGAATATTTCTTACATGTGATGTTAGGTAAGGTTTTTTTTTTTTTTTTTTTTTGTGGCCAACTTACTGGTCTTATAAGCTTGTTTAAAGATCATGTGGGTGTATGTGACTACTCTAGAAATGAATTTTTGCAATGAGACAAATAATTCTTTTTTTTTCTTTTTTGATATTTAAAGTTTTAATTATTATCCAAGGCAACAAATTAGAAATTATGAAGCTTTGATTTTCCTCACAATATTACTCTCATTTTTTGGCACAGGCTTCGTTTGGATTGTCCTCTTGTTCTTGTAAAAGAATAAAAAATCTTTCCTTTGAAAACTTAGAAAATTTCAGCTTTAGGAAAAGCTGGAAATAGCTTTTTGCCTGAATTTGAAATGTGCGTGTTAGCTTTTGTTGAAGTCATTTATGCTTGTACAAACACCCTTTTATGATTCCAAAGCTTAACCAAAACAAAAGACCGAAAGTCCAACACCCTTCCCCATGCTTTACAAACTTAATTAAAAATGAAAAATTTTTACAATATGTAGTTATAAAATCTAGTCCGAGATATAACTCTTATAATGCAACATTATATATCACTCTGATGTTATTTATAAGTCTATTTTGACAAAAAATTTTGGTCCATGTTGTAAGTTCAGTTTCAGAGTAATAAATGCATTTGTTACATTTTTGCCTCTATTTTAATTGCAATAAACAAAAAGAATTTATTCATGTTGACTTTTGGAACTAATTAAGAGCAAAATTGAAAATTTAGCTCATAATTAATAAGTTAACTAACCTTTCTTGATATATGAAAATTAGTTAATTTGGGCTTATAAATAAGATCAGAGTGGTATTCAATAAAGTAAGAAACATAACTACATATATACCAAGAAAATAAAGTATAATATAACTGATAAATAAGATAGGATTTGGCATAAAATCCAAAGAAGACCATATTGTTTTGCCATCTTATAACTAATAGTAAAGAGAATTTAACCAAACCCTCTTATTGTTAAAACCTAAATATATAGTGTCTCTGTCTGTGTATAATATATGTTTGTGATGCCTAAATAAGTAATCATATAGAAATGAGTAACTTGGAATTACACCAAAAATGATGCTGTACTATATTTTCTACTATATAATTTTCACATGATGGTGTGTGGACCGTCCTTGTAGAAGAGAGTGATCAGAGAGTAAAAAATTAACTGTGGTAGGTCACATGATGTCTTCTCTGAGTAATTAAATTATTTGTGTACCCTACACACTTACACACCCACACACAGAGACACCTCATTGAAGGTTACCATCTGTTCTCTGGCCTATTTAGACTGCTTTTCCCAGTACAATCTTCAAGAGTCAAAGAAAAGTTTCTATCTTCGCCCAAACTAAACACCCTACGCTCATTTCCTATGTCTATTAAAAGCTGTGAGTCAATAAATATAGTGAATGAATATATATATATATATATATGTATGTATGTATGTATGTATATTAATTGTATTGGTCGCTTTCATTTCTTGTATATTTTGCAGAACTCCACAGTTCTCTTTCAGTGTGAATAATAATTATAAAAGTCATAAGATTTATTGCGTTTTGAATTTTGATTGACTTTCTGTGTTTCAAATAGTGAACTGTCTTAGTGGGCATTATTTCTTTTTCCTCTTTTTTCCATTTGTGGTATCGGCTTGTTATTGTTCTGGTAAGAATAATAGATTAGTTTCCTATCTATATATATAAAAGATCTAGCTAATATACCCATGCACTAGATTTAGCTTCTTGATTAATTTGAATCAAAAAGAGGAAGTAAAGTACTGATATTTGACAGGGAAAATTAAAGATGGATGAGAAAACCCTCAAAATTAGATAGTGTAACGATGTGTTGAGTAATAATGGCATCATCAATTATTGAAAGGACTCTTAAGAAAAGCAAGTCAATTAAGGAAGTGCAAATACAGATGGCCCAAGAAAGAAAAAGAAGATCAGTACAGAAAGTATAATGTTAATTATGAGGAAAAAAATTCAACTAGTGAAGAAAGAAAGTGAACTTGGGGTATATTATAGAAATGGATGAGAATAGATCCAAGTAGTGTAGGAGCTATATAAAGAGCTTTAACTTGTTCTTCTTCAGAAAGTAATTAGCACAATTAGTGGAGAGAGGAATGAAAAAATAAAAAAAGAGGGAAAAAAAGTAGTTGTCAGAGAGAAGCATATTTCTTAGTTACACAATTTTAGAAGGGTATATATAGAGTACTTGAGGTTTCTCATAATTTCCTTACTTGATTTAAACTCAAATTATTCTAAGTAGTGGAAACAGCCACACTAACCACTAAATGCATCACAACCAACACTAACAAACACACCACATTGCCTTCTCAATAAATCTCCTAGCTAGCTGCTAGATGCATAGAGAAGCATTACTCAAAGTTACTTATTAAATATTGATCATAGATTCAGATCTGAAATGTGAACTTCTAGCTCTCTCTTTTTTAAAAAATGAAAAAAATGACTCATTTTGAATCAAATTGAACGGTTAGAATTCAGAGTAAAACGTTAAAAAAATGCATCATCTGATATGTGTGTGTGTGTGTGTGTGTGTGTGTGTGTGTGTGTGTGTAGAGAGAGAGAGAGAGAGATTACCTAGAAGAATCATCCCACAGAATGCTGCTAGTGTAGGCCATATCCTGATCTAAAGATGATGCATTTGTAGGGCCTCTCTTGTTGGGTGAAAAATAGTTCTCATTTTCATTCAGTGATGGTGCTGTTAGGCTCATGAAATCTTCATCTCCATCTGATACATATATTATGTTTGCAATAATATAAGCATACTTATAGATCAGAACTTTCAAAATACATCATCATAAAACTTATATATACTAGAACAATTATAATTTTTTTTAACATATGTACTTGCTACAACTTTAATTATGTGGGTAACGCAGTTATGCATGCATGTACAAACCAAAACAAAGAAAAAAGAAGAGAGAATTATTATTATTTAATGCATGAATAAGGGGATGAGTCATAAAGGGGAAGCGAGGGAATCTTGCAAAAAAGAAATCAATTTCATTCTTTATAGTAAATCTTTTGGGAGCGGAAGTTAAGGAATAAATTAATTAATTATGAGTGAAGTGCACTAATTGTGTTAACTAAAATATATACAGTTATCTTATCATACATGCGAGGCAAGGTTAAAACAATACGAATTACCTGAGGAAGCTGCAGGTTTGTCAGTGTTCTTAACAGTTCGATACATCTGCAGAAGCCAAAAACAGAAAAGTAACAAGGGTGTGTGAGAGTGTACATATAAATATATACACTCACTTAAAAAAAGCAAGTAAAGCCAAGGATATAGGTAACAATTAAAGAATAATAACAAGAGGGAAAGTATAGAAATATTGGGGAAATCTTAGTTTTTCAAAGAGATTAAAACAAATGGGATGGAATGTATCAAAAAAAAAAAAAACAAATGGGATGGTTGTGTGGTGTATTTGGGGAGGAGGGATTTTTCTAGATTTGTTTATTAAGCACGAGGTTGATGTTTGGTAAGGTGAGTAATTGCTTCTATTATTGAGAAATGATGGCTACTTTTACTCTCTCTCTCTCTCTTGAAAAGTAGAAGTTGTCCTATTGCACAAGACCACAGACTCTCTCAACTGTTCCCTCTTTCTCTTCATTCATTCATTCCCTGCATTTTTCTCGTCGCGTGTGCCTCTTTGATAGACTTTGCACAAAGTCCACACACTTGTACAGAGCAAACAAGACGCAGCACGGAGAGAGAGAGAGAGAGGGTGAAATGAATGGTGAAGAAGAAGAAGAGGGAATACAACATACATACCTGCAAATGGCTCTTCACATGAGCGAGTGTGAGATCTTTCACATCCATGAGCTCCAAAACTGACTTAGGGGTTGCTCCTAAATAATAATAAACCATATTGTTGATTCAATAAATTAGTACACAGATAGACCAAAAAACCCCACACATCAAAAAAGGAACAAAAAAAGAGCACTGAATCAATATAGAGAGAGAGAGAGAGAGAGAGAGACGGACTTTCATGGCCGCCAAGGAGCTCAACGGCGTGAACAAAACGAGCATGAAGGGAGCTAGTCCAACGCATTCTGGGAGCCCTCATGTTCCTCTTATTACTGTGAAGCCTATTAGGCAACATCTTCGACGACCTCCCAAATCCATTTGAGAAATCAGAGTTTGATGAACCAAACTGATGGTGTTGTTGTTGAAGAAGAAGATGATGATGATTCAAGTAGTGAAACGCCTCGTGATTGGGTTGATGAAGGGGTCGACTTATCAAACTCTCCATGCTTATCCCATTAAACCTCGAGGAGATTGCTGGGTTATGATTAACAGCACCACCACCCATAAGACTATGATAAGTAGAAGACGGTGATGATGAGTAATTAGGATAATAGGGGAATTGTTGAATTGGGTATACGGAAATATTATTGGAATCTTGAGGTGTGATTCCTCTTACGGCTCTTGATGAATTATTGAGTCCTCCCTCTGAAACCCAAAACCCACCATTACCAGTACCATCTTCTCCAATAACGACGTCGTTTAGTAATCTTCTTCTACAGGGGCTCTCAGCCTCAGAACCACCACTTGTGTGAAGATGATGATCACGATTCAAGAGAGATTGAGAGAGATGATGATGGTTTTGTTCTCTGATTGAACTCTCACTGTGAGATTTGGCACCGTCTACTTCCTCTGTGTTGCTTCTCCAAATATCAAACGAAGACGAATCTGCCTCTTCGTTGTTGTTGTTATTTCCAGTAGTGCAAATTGAAGAAGGAGCACTGTTTGGGAGGCTTATGTGCAGAGAAAGATCAGGCATCGGATTCGATGATGGGTCTTGTTTGGAAATAATCATCTTATTTTTATTCTGGGGCATTTTCAAGTGGCAAACACACCAAATCCACCCCTCAAACCTCACAACAGCAACAAAAACAACAACCAAGAACTAGAACAACAACAAGAAGAAGAAGGAGATAGAATTCTTCAGAGAACAAAAACAAGAGAGACAGCGACAAAGTCACACTAATTGCTCATAGAGGGGTGCTTGTAGTCTTCAACTTATTCATATAGTAAAAAGAAGCAAACCAATTTTAAGAGGACACAGAATACACTCACACACAAGTGATTAGAGATACATACAGGTGCAAGCTAGCTCTGAGCATCAATATATGTATCTATACTTATACACTGCTATGAGCTCAATGGGAATAAAAGAAGGACCTCTTTTTTCCTGCACTTCGTCAAAAAACAGACATCCTTTAGTGAATAGAGAGAGAGGTGGGGTGGGGTGTGGTGTGGCGAAATAAAAAGAAAAAGAAAATTAAAGCAGAAAAGAATTGGTAAGGAATTAAGAGATAGAGAGAGACTAGCTAGAGAGAGAGGGGTGTGCGGTTCCTTGATAACATTAAGAGTATATATAGGAAAGTGACACTCCAACAAATCCTTTTCCTTTCTTTTTCTATCTTAACTCTCCTTTTCTTAATAGTCCAAACTTTGGGCAATCTCTCTAGCTTTGTCTTATAAATTTTTTCTCTCTCCATCGACACACCACGATGTAAATTTCTTAATCTTTCTCACTCACCAACAGTTTTAGTTTCTTCAATCTTCTTCTCCCCTCTCCACCATTCCCACTTCATACATATTATCATCAACCATTCGTGTTGATCAATGATATTATGATCAACCATTTGTGGGTATAGAGCTATCTATATTCACCTCAATTCAATTCTTAATGTAAGACCTAATTGAGAAATTGATTGTGATCCCTCTCCATATTTATCAATTTTTTCCTAATTCATCGCTATTAGTGCTTCCTCAACAATAATTAATTAAAAGAGGTTGGAGAATAAAAGAAGATGATTATGGTGTTTTAATTTACAAAAAAGTGTCTATTAATTAACTTAAATAATTTATTTAATCTAATCAAATTAGATAAATAGGTCTTATATTAAGGACTAGAGGGAGTAATAATATATTAGTGACACCTAATATTTTGAAGAGACTAAGTTTGACAAATATGAATATAGAATTGAAATGAGATTCCTCATATACAAGCCAATGTCTATATATATATATATATATATATATATATATATATAGAGTGACTTGTTTTTATTATATATTTCTCAGTCATATTAAAACAATAGGTAATTTTTTTTAGCAGACCCAAGTTATCCGCGAGTTCAAGGTCGTCTAGCTAGCATTCATGATTTTTATTAATAAAAAAATGAAGTGTCAAGAATAATTCCTTGCTTGCGTATTTGAATAATATATCCAATTTGTGTGATCGAAGAAAGAAAAATACAAACAAGCCGTTTGTCCTGATTTGCTCAATTTCTTATCCTCCTAGAAAACTGATATGCTTTTTTTATAAAAGTATTGCGTGGAAGCTTATGATTCAAATATAAATATATTAATTTGGAGCCATACATGCTTCTGCACCAACTTACTTAGATCATGTTGAATTTCATCCTGATTTTGTTAAATAAATGTCATCAATTAATGTCTCTTAATTAATCAAACACAGATATATTGTTTTGATAAATGCGAACTCATCAATTTCAAATTCTTTATGATTGAATTGAATTCTCATTAATATATAGGAGTATGTAAGATCACATCCTTTTACTGACATGCTTTCTGGCCAGCCGCTAAATAAGAAATGTTTTTGGAAAAAAGTTTTTGTGTTTTGATTTCTTTTTCAAAAGAAAGAAAGAAAACATCCATTTTGTATTCTCACAATTTCTGGATATTGGTTAAATAAATTAATCAGCCATCGTCTTCAAAAAATTCACATGCATTCAATCTTGACTTCTTGATAGTCTAGCTGTTTGAGTTTCATTAGTCCCAGTCTTCATTTTTTTAAATCTTTACTTGTATAAAGACCATTAGTATATAGCCCAAATTAGGATTCAAATTCAGTGCGGTGTTTGAATTTTTCAATCCAATCACATACTCTATGTCGGGACAAATTATATACTGTACTAAAGCAGAAAAAAAATGTTTTTAAAACAAGAATAAAAATTAAACTCAATTGATTCCCAAGAGAATTTATTAATGTCATTTTTCAATAGGGGTAAAATTATATTGAAAAAAAAACAATCTAAGATAAATTTAACAAGTTACCACTCTGATCATTTTTATAAGTTCAGATTAAAAAGCCAATTGGTCCTTACTATAGATCCACCTAGAGAGTAATTAATAACAGTGTTACAATTTTTCCCCTTTTAAATGTATATAGATAATAAAGAGTTGAAGCACAATGTATAAAATAGAGTTATATTTTTATACCCATCCAGAAATTAGAGTAAAAATTTATTAATTTAGGATACATTTAATGAATTAACTAACTTTATATTTTGATATGTGAAAATTAATCAGGTAAGCTGAATTCTTTTTTTAAAAAAAAAGGACAGAGTGATAACTACTCTTTCATATATTTGGTGACATAATTAAAAGTGATTTATATTTTATTATTTTAAGAAGAATGGAGTAAGAAACCAGCGTGGGGAGATGTTAATGAAAGCTGGATGGCATGAAGTTGTGAGTTTGGCAATTTGTGGGCAATAAATGAAGCGGTGGGTGTGTAATAGTCTAAGAAGCAAGAAATATTGATGTTATGATCAGTGGACCCATTGACCTGAATGTGTGAAGAGACTCAGAGACACACACACAGAAGAGAGAGAGAGAAAGAGAGGGGGAGAGAGACTGAGACAGAGGCCGAAAGGGTTATTTGTTTTCTTTCATTTATTGGCCATCTTAAGCCCTAATTTCAAATACCTTTGTAAGTTTCTTAATTCCTTTTCATTCTCCTAAATATTCCTCTCTAACAAATCTCTCTCTCTCTCTCTCTCAACTCAACTCAACACAACAGAACAACTTTGTCAACCATTTTTGGGTCTTGTTTATTCATTCCTCACACAGATATATGCCCACTTATCATTACTTGTGTCTTGTTGTATTTCATTTTTCAAACTTCTCACAACCACTAGTTATATGTATACTCTATACCTAGCAATTAAGCATATATATGGCTAAGAATAATTATACGGCGTTCTCACTTGTTTTTGTTTTTGATCGTTACCTGAAAATTCCATCACAGGAAAAAGTAGAATAAAAAATAGGATATGATTAAGAATCAAATTGACATAAAATCCTCAGCCAGCAGATAAGGCTGTTGCTAGTGCTTTCTGTGAATTATCTACTTTTAATGATAGCCAAGCTGATTAGTCATTTTCTCTAAAAGGAATAATTATCTTCGAATTAAAAACCCATATTTTGAAAAATAAAATTTGGAAATGATTTACAATCATCATTATTTTCAACAATTAAATTTATTAACAGGTTTACCCAGTTCATTATTGAACATGTGTGTGTACGTTTGAAATTTTTTGTGCAATATGTGGAAAGATGAGTGTGTCTATTATTAATATTCTATCAGCTTCAGAATGTAATAAGTCTTTTAAATATTTTCACATAGATTAAGAAATATAATCAATACATTAAAATAGGATTACGGTGTATCCAGCACTCTAAAGTATTTTCTCAATTGTGTCTAATGTTCTAAAGTATTTTGTGATTCATTCAGTGGTCTGAAATATGTTTTGAATTAAATACATCCAACATTCTAAATTATTTTATAGTACAATCTTACCCTTAAAGTAATTAGTTTAAAAGAAATTTTGCCCATAGTAATTTTTAAAAGCAATGTTAACCTTGCCATTAATTTTCAAAAAGTCCATTCAGCATTCTAAATTTTTTTTTTCATTAACAACTAGAAAAAAAACTTTAGATTGCTGGATAAATCACAAAATACTTTATTGAAAAAAATACTTCAAGGTGCAAGATTAACCACAAAATATTTTAGAATAGTGAATACATTTGAGAAAATACTTCATAGAATTGGATACCATGACCTCCTTAAAATATTGATTAGGAGAATGTTGTCAAATTTATCACTGAAGCTTAATACACACTATTTTAAAGTTAATTGAGTTAATAAGGATATAAAATGAAAAGAAAAATAATAATAAATGTTGCTTTGAAATTTTGAAAACATATATAAAATAATGAGAGAAAAAAATTCTCCAACTGGACGTATATATTTTAAAACTGAGGGAGTATTACACTTTTCAGGTGATTGTAATTATTGAAATTAAAATACTAACCCACGTATTACCAAAAAAATACTAACCCATGCTTTACATAGGTATATCTTAAATTGTTATCTCTTGTAAGTTTATAATAATGGCATTCACTGATGATATGATAAATTATAATTATCAAGTATATAAATATTTTTAAAAAAATTAACATAAACAAACAAACCATTCAACTCTAGGCAAACCATATCCATCAAATCCCATGATCTCTTATAAGCTACTAGATTCCTACCTAAATTATATATATAGTGAATGACTGATTTTTTTTGTTTAAGATAAGGGTTTCTAGATGTAATTTTTTGCTTTTGTTTATATTAATTAATACATATGTGTTCTTGACCTCATTAATTTAATCAAAGAATTCTTCATTTTTAAAATTAAACAATGTCCTTCATTTCAATCTCACCAGCCAGGTCCCAAAAAAAAAATCTCACCAGAGAGAGACGACAAGAAATATGATTGATGGTGCTGCTGCTTCCAACCCCTCCCACTGCGAATTGTGATCTCTTCAATCAAAGAATAAATATTAATATATTCGTATGGCTCTTCACCCTAAAAGCCCTCGTAAAGAAAAATATATAGTTGAAATAAAACAAAATTTAAAGTCATCAGCTTCTGATACTGACGGAACTGAGATTCTTGATAATTTTGTTTTGGAATTTTTTAAGTGTAATTTTTTCCCCAATATTGGTACGTTTGGCATCTATGCTTTTTTGAATTAATAAGCTGCAAGATCTTTCTTTTCTTTTTCTTTTTAGATATCAAGTGAGAAAAGATTGAGAGAGGGGTTAAGTAATTGGTACGTATATATCATAAAAGTGAGATACAGTAATATGCAGAAAGTGGGAAGGTTGGGGTTATATGCTTGCTTTTGCTGAGAAGCAGTAAATAAATACATACTATATATATCCACTTTCTGGATTTGAAGAACAAAGTAATTAAACGCTAGTTTATTACACACACATGACCCTCTCTCTGTCTACACAGATCGACCATACATCTGAAAAATAATCAATGATATAGCCTACAAATCGGCTAAATAGGATTGTACTATATTTTATGTAATTATTTAGAAAAGTGAAAACTGTAAATCATTGTGATGTATGTGTTTGTGTTTTGATACCATTAAAGAAGTTTCTGAATATATATGGTGGCCTTGTTACCAAAAAAAATAAGTTGGTCTTCATACATTCCCATTCACGTAAAAAGTTATTTGGGTTTTATTAGCTAGTGTACATGGGTACTGAGCTTTCATTTGTTTCTTTTGAACTTGATTTAATTAAATCTCTTGTAAATTTTATAGAAAAAGATAAATAAATACCATTTCAACTTTCAAACTCAGAAAACTCCCTTAACATATGCAAAGGACATAGAGGAGATGGGGTGAGAATCTGAGTTTTCATGTTTGGGAGAAAAGACCAAAAAGCCACATTACTCAATCATTTTACACATATTATCAGTACTTATTAATTTTATCAAAATCATTATGGATTTTGTCAAAACTATTACTTTTTTAGCCAATCTCATTACTCATCTGGTCACAACTAAAAACTTTTTATCAATCATTTTGCATATATTATCAGTACTTATGGATTTTGTCAAAACCATTATTTTTTTAGTCAATCTCATTACTCAACTGGTTAAACCCAAAATTCTTTGTCAATCATTTTACACATATTGTCAGTACGTAAAGATTTTGTCAAAATCATTACTCTTTTAATCAATCTCATTACTCAATTTATCACAATTCAATACTCTTTGTCAATCTTTTTACACATTTTGTCAGTATTTATTGATTTTGTCAAAACCATTACAGATTTCATCACACACCACTATTCATTTCATCAATCCATTACTCAACTAGGCATAACTTAAAACTCTTTGTCAATCATTTTACACATATTATTAATACTTACGGATTTTGTCAAAACTATTACTCTTTTAGTCAATCTCATTATTCAATTGGTCATAATCCAAAACTCTTCTTCAACCTTCTTCCCTTCCATACCCAATAATTAATAAACTCTAGCACCAGAGAAAAACCAAACCAAAGAGATTCCCAAAACAAGCGGTAAAGTACATAGCAATCGAGCTCAAACATGGTGATGGAAAGAGAAGAGCTGAAGAGAGAAGACAAAAGGGGAATGAGAAACTTCACCACCGGCCTCATGACCGCAAGCTCCATGTCTGTCAAATCGTTAGTACTTGCTTATTCTTTGATAAGATCGATCATCTTCACATCCACCAAAATGTTCAGGATCCTCCTTATTGGATTTACTTTGTTTTCTTGATGTCGGTGGTTGTTGAGTCGAGGACGTCATTGGCCTTAGCAACATTGGCGACTGCGAGGGTGTAGCTGGTGGCAGTGCTGGAAACCATCGTAGCTCTGAGAATGCCTCCATGGGAATGACCTATTTTGCATCTTCTTTCCTAGGTTTGACGGTTATAGAGGGAGGCGGAGGAAGTACTATTCATCATCATCTCTGTTGAAGTTTGATAGAGGCAAAGAGAATAGAAAATAGAAAGAAAGAGGAGGTAATTTTGGTAAAAACGCATAAACTTCAAATTTCCATATTTCTACTAGATGAACTCTCTATCCTTTACAAATGTTAACAGACTTTTCTAGGTTTTAGAAGTTCACATAGTATTTATTTGTTTTTTCCCCTAAATTTTATACTCTCGCAAGTCCTTAATATAGGACCTAATTGTGAGGGTAAAAAAAATGTAGGCCCTAATTGTGGAGTTAATCTTGATCATAAATGTAAGACATATTTTTCATACTTGTTAATCTTTCTCCCTCAACCATAATCAAGTAAAAGAGATATGGAGGGTATTAAGAAAGAAGATTAGAGTGTTTTAGAAAAAATATGTCGTATTAACTAACTTAACCAACTTCCTTAATCTAATCAAACTAGGTAAATAGATCTTACATTATGTACGGGAGGGAGTATTATTAATAATCATCTTCTTCATCATCATCTAAATTTCTCTTTGTACAGATTGAATGCTCTAAAGAAATTTTATTTGACAACAATTAATTTTAACATAAAACATGATATAATATCAAAACTAATTTTTTCTTCCATCATTTTTCTGTCACGCCCTCATTTTATTTTCATCTATTTCAGAGTACTTGCGGAAAACGATACATGGTTCGGTGGGCAACACAGGAATAACATGAATATACTGATAATAAGTGCATGATTACATAAATTCCCCATAGGGGTTCGTACATGATCATTACCATCAATGTAGCCACACAGGGCTACTTGGATATCTAAACCTGTCATAGTAAAATAGAGACATCTTCTCGTCTTTGTTTTACCACTGCAATCCCCTTATATGGTTCTTTGCATTGTTCTCAGCATATCTTCTGTTTTCTCCAGTCTAAATTGTTGGTAGGGGAGGGTGAGATTCGAGAGAATCTCAGTAGGAAACAGATACTAATATGTATGCAGGATAAATATTTAATGCATGACATACTTGCATCACATAACTCATGCTCACACAATGACAAATCTGCAAGCTCACTGTTTTGAACAACATACTTGTGGCCATAGCATAAATTGAAACAAAGCTTCAAATCATTCATACATGTTTCACATAATCATGCAAAGCAATAACATACATCATACATCAATACAAATATCAAATACAAGCAGGAGAGGTAAGTTCCCTACCTTTACCTTTTCAGCCTCAAAACGCGTGCCTCGATCTACGTGTAGACAGCTTGAGGCTCTATATTCGATCCCACAATGTCAAATGTACTATTTAACCACTTCCATAGTGTTTCTGGGGGTTATATGAATTTATCTTGAAAAATTACTAAAATACCCCTAGGGAGCCAGCCTGGCCCCGTTGTACCCGTCTGACTGTACTTTTTTCGAAATTCTAACCTGGGCTATCCTGATATATTTTCACCCAAGGAATCCATTTCCGGACTCAGAATTACCAAATTCACTGTCAAAAGATGAAGTTGCCCTTGGCAACCCCACTTTAATGTTTTCAAGGGTGTTTTCATAATTATGCTTTCTCAACCTTTTCCGAAAAAGTACTCAACTGTAACCCCACCTAATTTTCCCTCATAAACCCAATGGAATAATTAAATCATTGAAAATCCGACTCCAAGACCTATTTCTAGAGCTGACTGAAACTTATAGGAACTCTAGGGAAAGTTGGGGTTTTTCGTTTTCAGCTCCGTAAACGCTTTTCTTTCTACTCCTAACCACTTTATTGACTATTCTATTAGGTTACAACTACCATGTAGTACCAATTTGGGTAGCATAATAGCCCCACACACCCATTTTCCATTTTTGCAAAAATAGACAATCCGACGAAATTTCACCGATTAAATTGTCCACAGCAGCTAAAATAATCAATACACAAAAGTTTGGAAGTTACCTCAAACTCTCACTAGCTTTTCTCAAGAGTGGCTGAAACCCTAGCTTTCCAACACCAAATTAAGCTTCACAACCTTAAATCACATGAATAGGAAGCTTAGGAACGGAGTTATACGCATTAAGAACCGATTTACCGAAGAAAACACTTACCTTTGCAAGTTTTTCCTCCCTTTCTCTCTCTAAGAAAATCTCACACTTCCTCTCTCTAAATGCTGAAAGTGGCGTCAGTTTCTGCTGAATAAAGGAGGAAGATGATGTTTTATTTTAATCTCTTATATCATATTTCATTTATTTGATAATTTCCCAATTTTCGGATTTTTACAAAGTTTTGGCAGATTTCTGTCCAAATTTTGAAAAATCATAACTAATTCTAGAAAAATCGAATTGAAGTGATTTCAAAGGCTATGAAACCCTTATTGAGTCTAGTTTCAAATAAAAATATAGTCGTTTGCTAGCTAGAAGCACACAATCCCCAGAATTTCAATCTTTGTATGATGATCCAGAAACTTCACAGTTTTTTTGTGCTAACTTCAAAAATTCATATCTTTTTGTATATAGCTCTAATTGAGCCATATGACCTATCAAATTAAATTTTAGGATGTCTACTTTTACCTTGTAAAATTTCATAATTTTTTCTCATCATTCAGTCATACAAAATTATATGATAAACTCACTGCCTCATAGGCCATTTCACCGTAAGCATAATCACTTTCTTCAAAATTAACCATTTTATTTTCTTTAATGCCCCAAAGATATAAGAAATATTAGAGAATAGATTTGGGACACCTGCTAAACCGGGGCTTAGCAATCTGCTTAATTTAGGCTTATTTTTAAGTCTCCAATCCCAAAATTCGGGGTATTACATTTTCAACCAAATGTCCTAACAAAATTTCGTGAGTTTTGTTTTAAGAAGCCTCATACTCATAGTTTTTTTTATCCAGTCTAAGCCGTGGCACTGGTATTTAAAAAGGAAAAAAAATTGCTGAAATATCTCTCATTACAAAAATGTTGTATGAATTAAAGGTACCCAAGAGACAAATGAACGAGTGTAATTTATCTTTAGCGAGTGTTACTATTCTTCAATATGTGCAACATACCTTTAGATATATGTACAAATGTCTTCCTCTTTGCACATAGTTGAAGAGATGTTGTACCCTTTGAAAATAGGTTGCATCTTAAACAAATTAATTTTAAGTATAGTTGGACATATAATACATTTTATAGTGGGAGATTTTTCAGTAATTTTTTCAAAAATTAAAGAAAGCTGCTAATTAATTCTCCATTGCTGTTTTTCAATATCTGAAGGATGGCTCTTCACATAACATCAATTAATTTCAAGATAAATTCAATATTAATGTTTAGCAAATATAAAATCCAAACCTTTTGTTTTTCATATGTAACTAGATTTGACTTTCACATAGACATACCTACATATGTGTGTATGCCCTCATTAGCTAATGAGTAGGAGTGAGTAATTAATTACTGTTAACAACTAGTTACTTGCCCCAACAGCAATGCTACCTATCATACTTAGATGAGGCATGAGGTTCAAACCTAGCATTGATATGTTTACGTGTGTGTGTGTGTGTGTGTGTGTGTTTAATTGTATTAAATAAAAAATTATATATATAAAAAAAAAAAAAAGCAGTGAGCAATTATATATCACTGTATTTATTGCTTCTTCAATAATTTGAAAATACATAAATTCAAAAAGGAGGTCTCGTATAATTAAAAATTACATTTCACTTTTGATTATTTTCTATTATCATTGGAATAAATCAAGGTTAAAAAATTAAGTTGCATTATGTGAGTGTATGTGTGTTGAAAGATAACGTTTAATTTGTACAATTACATTCAAAGGAATTAATATTGGAAAAAAAAAATTGCTATTGAAAAATATCTTTACTAGAAAAGGAGTGCTAGATCTTGATCATGTTTACTCTATATATAATTATATATACTTCAACTTATTTGCATTTATTTGAGGTCCCTTTTCAAAGTACTTATCTATATGGCAAAGTAACTATGAGAAATTAAAGTAAGCATTTTGAGAACTTTATAAACTATCCTAGATTCCGATCCAGCTTATTTAATGTTTTAATTAAAAAAACTCCCTTTTCCATAAAAAAAAAAACAAAAAACCTTAATTTGCTTACTATAATAAAAGAAAAACAAATTAAGTATTGAAGTTAATTTCCTGTGAAAACTTGATCTTAAGATATTTTGGTAATTTCCTTATGCACATAATTACTAAGAAATGACTTAATTAAATATGACTTTAAACTCATTTTGTGTTTTTTGCAGCAAAAGTGGGGTTTTTTTAGCTAAAATCTCCAAAAATACATGACTTAATTTCCGAAAGTATTATCCACGACATGAGACACGCGTTTAAAAATTACCCACTTATTATGAGTTTTAATAATTTGAGAGTACAATTGGACTGAGCTCACAATTTTTTTAATTGTTTTATGGAAATATAGAGAAACTCCCATACTAGTAAAGGGGGTCAAAGAGGGCAGTCAAAACTTAAAAGGAAGACATGAAGTTGAAAATTGGAGTGTTGGTGCAAATTCCAAAGCAAAAGTAAGGGCACAAAGGAGAAATCATTTTGCAATCAATTGCTTTATGATTGAGGGATGCCACTCAATTTTTTTAAAATGAAAAAGCAATAAAGATTAAAAAGCATATATAACCTTTTTGACCCTTTGACAATAATGTTCCAGAAGTAGGCCAACCCAAAACAACGAGCTTGATTTGATATTTTTTTTATTAAAAAAATTAAAACGTTTATGATGTAAATCATTCTTATTGTAATCGTTCTTATTTTATTAATATAAAATTTTTGTAAGAAAAATCTTCCTTATTTTCCTATGCATATTCGTATTTGGTCTTTAATTTCTTTTTTTTGTTTTTTGATATTCTCATCTGATATTCAGTTTAAAGTTCTTGATGGCTCGAATTTTTTCACTACAAGTGTTTTCTTTAAGAGTCGAATTTAAGACTTAAAAAATCCTAATTGGCTTTACACTATATGCTTTTGATTAAATAGAAAAGGGGGTTAATGTAGCTTTGGAGGCTGATAGGGCAGGACCACCGCCCAATACAAACATGGATGGTATAGTTTGGAGTTTTTCCAACGAAGAGAATGAGATTGTCAGAGATTTCACATCTCTCTTGGATAATTGAGATATCTGTGTGTGTGTGTGTGTAATTTAAAATATTTTTCATGGTTTGCATCAATTCAAAATACATAGAATGACAATATGAAGTTGTGAGTTAAGGCGTTAAATAGTCTCATTCTATAAAGAGATCGAATGATACAAGTTTAAATCTTAATAAATACATTTGTGTACTTATTGAAAAAACAAAATACTCTTTATCCTTTAAGTTTTAAAAGGGATTATACTCTTAATCGAATAAAAAATTATTGAGAATTGACGTAATAGTTATAAAAGTATAATAAAGTTACCCTTCAATGTAATATTATTGTGAAATTTGTTGGACCGATAAATATTTATTATGAAATTTGGCAAGATATTTTCTATTTTTAATGAGATTATTGTATTTATAAAAGCCTAAAATCTAATTATTTATTAGGGTGAAGATGTAAATTTAGTAATAAACTATTTTACTATAAGCACGCAACACAATTATCCTCTGATGGGTACAAAAATAGATATAACCATTTTTTAATGTAGCATAGATAGCAACGCCATTAACCTTAATTAATTTTCGTTACATTTTGTCTATGTTCATGAACCCGGACCGGCCGATCCGACCCGAAAACAGGCGAACTGGTCGGTAAACCTGTCCCTAAAAAAATTATATTTTCTTTAGAATTTCATATTAATAAGTCTAAAATTTTCAATTTTTCACCGGTTTGGCTCTGGTTTAGCTCCGGTTTGACTTCAATTTGAC
Organism: Inga laurina; assembly: GCA_963855925.1. NCBI lineage: Eukaryota > Viridiplantae > Streptophyta > Magnoliopsida > Fabales > Fabaceae > Inga > Inga laurina. The sequence goes on along the minus strand of OY979703.1, from coordinate 27,533,981 downwards.
CCACTGACCCTTAACCTAGTATTTTGACCGATTCAATGCTCAGTTTGGGTTCATGAACCTTGCATTTTGCACAGTGGGTCTCATTAGTCTTATTACTCTCCATTATTTTAATATGTTTTTAGAAATATGTATCATTTTAGAAAGACAATAACATCTTTATTTTATTTTTTCATAAGAACATTTATAAGACAAATATGAGCATTTACAAAAAAAATAAAGACATTTAAAAAACAAATAAAATATTCAAAGAAAATCAAATAGTTAATAAGAACATTTTGGCTATTAACAAGAGAAATAAGAGCATTCACAAAATAAATAAGGCAATTTAAAAGAATCTAGGGAGTCAAAAAATGGGAAAAATTCCAAATAAATACCATTTGAAAATGTATAACCCTAAAAAGTCTATTAACACTTTAAAAAGACTTAAAGGTACCAAGTACTAAATTTGGTTTTTCAAGTTTTGACACATTTACCATTTTACCCCTCAATTTTTTTTAAAAAAATAATAGTGGTGCCCCTGCCGGAGCACCACCGCCGGCCGACCATCGCCGCCCCAGTGGCCGGCCGACCAGGACCCCTAACGGCCGGAGCTCCAGTCGCCGGTGATAGGAGCTCCGGCTGGCGGAAGTTTTTTTGGTGGGGAGGGAGTTTTTTTTTTTTTTTTTGAAAAAAGGTTGTATAGAAATGGTAAGGGGTGGGATCGAACCCATCCAACCCTTTTAGAAATGGCCATTGGGCCACCAAAGCTTCTTTGTTATATATATACATTATTAAATATGTATACTATAATTAAACGTGTAGTAGCTTTGACAAAGTCAGTAATAGTGTTGACAAATTCAATAATGGAAATAACAAGATTCGTAATGATATTGACAAAACCGTTTGCTGATGAACCTTGACTTGCATGTTTTCATCAGCATTTTTGCACAAAATGTTTTTGTCAAAACCATTACAATTCTTGTCAAAATCATTACTAAACTTGTCAATCTCATTACTAAATTTGTTAAAATCATTTTATTTATATTATGAATGTTTTCATAATGGAATCTCATAATGGGATTGTCAAAACTATTACAATTCTTGTCAATCTTATTACTAAACTTGTCAATCTTATTACTGAATTTGTTAAAATCCTTTTATTTATATTATGAATGTTTTCATAATGGAATCTCATAATGGGATTGTCAAAACTATTACAATTCTTGTCAATCTCATTACTGAACTTGTCAATCTCATTACTGAATTTGTTAAAATCCTTTTATTTATATTATGAATGTTTTCATAATGGAATTTCACAACGAGATTGTCAAAACCATTACAATTATTGTCAATCTCATTACTAAACTTGTCAATCTCATTACTGAATTTGTTAAAATCATTTTATTTATATTATGAATGTTTTTATAATGGAATCTCATAATGGGATTGTCAAAACCATTACAATTCTTGTCAATCTTATTACTAAACTTGTTAATATAAATAAAAGGATATTAACAAATTCAGTAATGAGATTGACAAGTTCAGTAATGAGATCGACAAGTTTAGTAATGAGATTGACAAGAATTGTAATAGTTTTGACAATCCCATTATGAGATTCCATTATGAAAACATTCATAATATAAATAAAAGGATTTTAACAAATTCAGTAATAACATTGACAAGTTTAGTAATGAGATTGACAAGAATTGTAATAGTTTTGACAATCCCATTATGAGATTCCATTATGAAAACATTCATAATATAAATAAAATGATTTTAACAAATTTAGTAATGAGATTGACAAGTTTAGTAATGATTTTGACAAGAATTGTAATGGTTTTGACAAAAACGTTTTGTGCAAAAATGCTGATGAAAACATGCAAGTCAAGATTCATCAGCAAACGGTTTTGTCAATACCATTACGCATCTTGTTATTTCCATTATTGAATTTGTTAACGCTATTATTGACTTTGTCAAAGCTACTACACGTTTAATTATATTATACATATTTAATAATGCATATATATAACAAAGAAGTTTTGGTGGCCCAGTGGCCACCATGCTTCTTTTCTAAAGGGGTGGGATGGGTTTGATCCCACCCCTTAACATTTCTATACAACTTTTTTTCAAAAAAAAAACTCCCTCCCCACCAAAAAAACTTCCGTCGGCCGAAGCTCCTATCACCGGCGACCGAAGCTCCGGCCGTCGGGGGTCCTGGTCGGCCGGCCGGCTGGCGGTGGTGCTCCGGCGGGGCACCACTATTATTTTAAAAAAAAATTGAGGGGTAAAATGGTAAATGTGTCAAAACTTGAAAAACTCAATTTAGTACTTGGTACCTTTAAGTCTTTTTAAAGTATTAGTAAACTTTTTAGGGTTATACATTTTCAAATGGTATTTATTTGGAATTTTCCCTAAAAAATGTTGGTCATTAAAAAGACAAATAAAGGAATTTTTTATAAGACAACATATGAGCATTTACAAGACAGAAAATGTTTATGTCTACTTTTGGGCCACAACAAAAGATAATTGTGTTGGATGCTCATAGGGAAATAGTTTATTGCTAAATTTGTGTCTTCAATATTCTAAAAATATATTAAAATAATAGAAAGTGAGAAGTCTAATGGGACCCACAATACAAAAAGTAACGAAAGTTAAGTTAACGGCGTTGTTACATATGCTACCTTAACATTTTTTTTATGTCTACTTTTACACCTAATAAAAATTAATTGTGTTAGTTGCTCATAACGAAATAGTTCATTATTAAATCTACACCTTTGCCCCTCTTCATTAATTAGATGAGAGTGTTGTATTAAGAAAAATTAAATCACATTCACTTCCCAGTGAGTAGAGACGTCTATTTTCATTAACCGTCATTGTGCACGCACACAATTCACAAGATTGTTTGACATCATTTCTTCTAACCGTAATCTCTGTATTTTCAATTGTCTCTATTTTAGATCAAGAACCTTATAGATCACTGCTTCAAATCATCTAGTTATAGTGATTGAGAGGTATTTTAGAGTCTTCTACCGCAATTACTCTATTAAAATTACTCAAGATGCTGAATTAGCAAAACAAGAGAAGAAATAATAGGCCTATTTGAGTTAGCATTTAGGAAATATGTTCACGCAAGTCGAGATAAAATTTCTTTCACATATATATTTCGTCTACCATAAATTATATTGGAAAAACAATTTTTACCATTAATCCAAACAGACATAAAGAATGAAGGAGATATCACATAAATGATGGATATTGTCAATACCCATTTCCATTTCGATATACACAAAGTAATAGAAACCAAGTTCTACAGGCATACAAAAGAGTACATATATACTAATAAAGGTATTTATTTACAGTCCAAAGTCAATCATACAGAATGCGACAATATACACCACTATTACAAAATATCTAAAAGTATTTTAGACATAGACTATATATATCCACGAACTTTGTATTTGCCTCGAGATATATGCCAGTCACTTCCCTTGGTCTACATTCTTGACTTTTGATCCATTGGCGCCCGATGAGATGTTTGGTTTAGAAAAAGGGGTGAGATTTTGAAGAATCCCAATAGAAACATGCTATCGTTCATAGAAAATGTGAAAAGTAAATATGATATATGCCATCTATGCACCAATTAATGAACAATATAAACATTTTTTTTTTGGTAAAAATTGGGCAGCATGCCGCTACTTACATAACTCAACCAAAACTACCTCGTAGGTAAACAGTACCTACATGATCATTAAACAGAAATGGCAGTACCCCTACAGGGGGATAATCAACATAAATTACATCATTATTACAAGAAAAACTATTATTTGCCATCCAGTCTGCTACAGAATTACCTTCTCTGAGGGTGTGAGAGAAGCAAACCTGTATATTTCTGTTGCATTGTCTTATCCATGTGTTAAGGATCCTATTGTCAGACTTGCCATGATTCCAAGTTTCTTGTAGTAGTAGAATGGCCGAGATTGAATCTCCCTCGACCATAATTTTGGGAATCCCCATATCTTGGGCCAATTTCATGCCATGAACTGCTCCCCAAAGTTCTGCTGTGAGAGCATTGCAACATCCTAACTTCTTACTAAATCCTCCTACCCAGCTCCCATCAGCCTTCCTCAGAACCCCTCCACAACAGGCATCTCCCGGACAACCCTTCACAGACCCATCGAAGTTCAATTTCACCCATCCTTCACTAGGAAAGCACCACTTCACCTCTTGGGGATATTTTCTTAGTCCCACGTCATCATACTTCCTATTAGCTGATATACATTCATCTACATATTTACTAATGACCAACTCAGGACGGTTAGGCATGGAAAAGCCATCCTCAAATAACAACTTGTTCCTCCAATTCCAGATCATCCAACAACAAACAGCAAATATTATACCCCATTCCACACTTTTGGATAAATTATCTAGAAACCAAACATTCATAGGAACAACAAAAAATTGAGGCAGTACCTTTGTAGCACCTATTGCTTCCCATATCTTGCGAGCTTCTATGCAACTTCTTAGTGCATGTTCACGATCCTCCACCTCTGCTCTACACCTCCCACAAGGTGAGGTTCCCCCAAGAAGTCTAGATCTTTGTGTGCCTGTTAATAAGCGATCCTGTACTGCTAACCATAAGAAGACTTGGATTCTTTTAGTAGTTTTGACTTGCCACACATATTTCCATATATCTTCTCTAGCCACATTTACATCTCCTCTGCGTCTTTCTTCACGGGTCTCAGCTGCTGTTCGCGCAGCGTCTCCTTCGAATAGCTCCGTCGCCCACTGCGACGGAGATAACAGAGTGCCTCCTTGGTCGTGCCTTGCGACTGAGGAGCGGTGAGCGGTACCATTATGGAAACTGTAACACCCTGCCTTTAATCACGTAATTATAATTCGATAATGCACATTTAATTCGGATTAGAGACCATCGGATAACTTAAACTCATTTCAATCTCCTACTTTGTAGTAGGGTTTTCACAAAACATTCAAAATCTCTTCCTGTTCCTGGTCTCCATTTCAAAATTCGAATATAATTACCTGTGCAGTTTATCTACATTCATGTATAACAGAGTGTATAACCAAATCCCCGGCAACTCCCGGGTTCTATACATATATAATCTAGAGGTTACAAGTATCCACTAGGGGATTACACAACCAAAATCGAATATAAAATTCCTAATTCAAAATATCCAGTAATCCCGAGTTTAAAGTAGATAACCAACATCTCAAAAAATCCTTAGTATCACTAAAGATCCTAAGTGCTTCGGGTTGGCCGCTTCTCCTTTGAGCCACATGCCCTGTCTGAAATGTTAGTCATAGGAAAGAATGAGATTCGAGCGAATCCCAGTAGTAACAAACCACTCACACAATGCATAACACAAAGCATGTATATAAATCACAACCAGCAACAGCAGCAGCAATCTCAAAGATACATGGTTTTCACCACAAATGACAGCACTCACGGCTGTATGCATAATACGACAGCTCTCGCTGTAATAATAATCACGACAGCTTACGCTGTAATCACAATAACGACAGCTTACGCTGTAAACGACAGCTTGCGCTGTAAACGACAGCTTGCGCTGTAAACGACAGCTATCACCAGCTGTAATCGCAGCAGCATCAAAGAATCATCACATAACAATGATAACACACACATACAGAGCATTATACATAGTATAAGAGAGAGAGTCACTACCTGATCCTTTCCCGACGTTTCTTGGCACTGCGGGCTCCCGAGGGCGGCAAATATCGAATCCTACAATTCCAAATGCACCATTTAGACACTTCTATAGTGTTACTTGGGGTTATATTAGTCTATAATGAAAATTTACAAAACTACCCCCGGGGACCCGGCCCGGGCCCGCCGTACCCGGTCCGGTTGCACTTTTCCCGAAATTCTAATCTGGGCTATCCTAACATATTTCCGCCCAAGGAATCCATTTCCGGACTCGGAATTATCAAATTCAATGTCAAATTACGAAATTGCCCTTGGCAGCCCTACTTTTAGGGTTTTAGGGGCGTTTCCGTAATTATGCTTTCTCAGCCTTTTCTGAAAAAGTGCCCAACTGTAACCCCACCTATTTTTGCCCACTGAATCCAATGGAATCATCAAATCATTGAAAATCCAACTCTAAGGCCCTCAAGCATCCCTGGCCGAAATAATTGTGTTTTCCAGGAAAAATCGGGGTTTTACGATTTCGGCTCCGTAAACACGTTCCTTTCTACTCCTAACCACTTTATTAACAATCTAATTGAGTTATAACAACCATTTGAACTAAAATTGGGCAGCATAACCCTTAGATATACACTTTTCCAAAATTTAAAACCAATGGCAATCCGGCGAAATTTCACCGATTAAATTGCCCACAACAGCCAGAATAGTTAATATACGAAGGTTTGGAAGTTACCTCAAGCTCCAACAAGCTTTTCCCAAAAATGGCAGCAAACCCTAACTTTTAAAACACCCAATTTGAGCTTTCCAAACCTTAAAGAACAAAGAGGAGTAGTTTAGAATCGGAGTTATACGCGTTAGGAGCTAAATCGTCGGAGAAATCAGCTTACCTTGCGAGATTTCTCCTCTTTCTCTCTCTAAGAGCTCTCAACTTTCTCTCACTAGTGCAGCTGGTTCATCACGACAGAAATGAGCTGAAGAAGATGAGAATATATCTAATTCCATGCTGATGTCATCTTTTAGTGAGATGATGTCATAATTCCCATTTTCGGATTTTCTGGCAGATTTTCTGCCCAAACTTTGAAAAATCATAACTAATTCTAGAAAAATCGAAATGAGGTGATCCCAAAGCCAAATGAAAGGTATTTAAGTCCTATTTATAGGAAAAATATGAGCCATTACCAGAAATCACCACAAAATTCCAGAATTACACAAATTTCATCATTGCCCCAAAACAGAGTCCATTTTCGACCTCAAACTTTGGACAGTCATATCTCCCATTTCCCAAAACGAAATGGCACAAATTATATGTCCATTTTGAAGCTTGGGATGTGAACTTTAAGACTGGAAAGTTTCATAATTTTCTGACTTCATTTGCCTAGTCAAAACATCCACACGAGAAGACTGCCCAGAATAGAGTTTCACTGGACAGAATTTCAGATTTTGCATCTCAACTTCCAATGGTTCCATTTTCATACCAAACATCATTCCCACATAAATTTTCACAAGGAAGCCATTGGAATCATTAAAATATCCAAATTCCCATCACACATTCTCCAAAAGTGTTTATTCAACAATAATTATATCCACTTTTAAAGTCATTAGCCCTTAATCACTTTTTGGGATATTACATTTCTCCCCTCGAAAATTAAATTTTGTCCTCGAAATTGCTACACAACTTGAGCCATAAACTCCGGATATCGTCTTCGCATATCTCCCTCCGCTTCCCAAGTTGCCTCTCTTTGCGTCATTCCCTTCCAGATCACCTTCACATATGGAATGCTCCTGTGTCTGAGCCGTCGCTCTTCTCGGTCAATGACTTGCTCTGGTTCCACTGCATATGTGAAATTGTCTTGAAGCTCAACATCCTCATACTCAATGATGTGAGACGGATCCGGTTGGTACTTCTTCAATTGAGAAACGTGGAATACGTCATGGAGTCTACACAAGCTCGGAGGTAGAGCTACTCGGTAAGCTACAGGCCCAATCCTCTCAAGGATTTCAAAAGGACCTATGTATCTAGGGCTTAGCTTCTTCCTCTTAATCGCTCGCCCAACACCGGTGATAGGAGATACTCTTAAGAAAATATGATCTCCAACCTCAAACTCTAGAGGCCGTCTTCTCTTGTCAGCGTAGCTTTTCTGGCGACTCTGCGCTGTAAGCAACCTCTTGCGAATAATCTGAATCTGTGCTGAGGTTTGATCAACCAAATCTGGCCCATAAAGCTTCCTTTCAGATAATTCATTCCATACAACGCTTCATACGGAGCCATTTGGATGCTCGCATGATAGCTATTGTTGTAAGCGAACTCAGCCAGTGGAAGGAAACGATCCCAACTTCCTTTAAAGTCGAGAACACAAGCTCGCAACATATCTTCCAGCGTCTGAATTGTTCTCTCAGATTGTCCATCCGTTTGAGGATGATAAGCAGTACTGAATCTCAGTTGAGTACCTAAGGCTTCATGCAATGCGTTCCAAAACTTTGAAGTAAATCGTGGGTCTCGATCGGAAATGATGTTTTTCGGAACACCATGAAGTTTGACAATCTCTCGGATATAAATCTCCGCTAGTTTATCAGGAGAATAACCAGCATTGATTGGTATGAAGTGGGCTGACTTCGTTAACCGATCCACAATTACCCAGATCGCATCATAGTTTCTGATCCTAGGTAATCCCACAACCAAATCCATGGTCACGCTTTCCCATTTCCATTCTGGAATCTCAGGACTCTGAAGTAAACCAGGCGGTCTCTGGTGCTCGATCTTCACTTTCTGACAAGTGAGACACCTTGCAACATATTTGGTCACGTCACTCTTCAAACCCGGCCACCAATACACCGATTTCAGATTCTGATACATCTTGGTCATACCAGGATGAAGAGTATATCGGCTCTTGTGTGCCTCATCCAGAATCTTCTGCCTCAACTCTGCCTTAAGTGGAATGAAAACTCTTTTCTGGTAACGAACCAATCCACGAGGCGATATGTCATAGCCTGAAACTTCTCCCTGTTCGATTCGAGTCAGATTGCGCTGTATCCAGTCATCTTGACTCTGAGCTTCTTCAATTTCCGCCCTTAGATCACTCTCCTCTTGAGAAACAGTGTAATTGGCACAGATGATCTGGTTTGTCAAATTTAAATCACGGAAATCTTCAATCAATTTCCTTTCTTGTATCATCATAGCTGCAACGTGCACAGTCTTTCGGCTAAGAGCATCAGCGACTACATTTGCCTTACCCGAATGATATTTTATTTCCAGGTCGTAGTCCTTAAGCAATTCCATCCAGCGGCGCTGTCTCATATTCAGTTCTTTTTGATCATACAGATATTTGAGACTCTTATGGTCGCAGTACAGTTCCACAGTCACACCATACAGGTAATGACGCCAAATCTTTAAAGCAAATACAATGGCCGCAAGCTCCAGATCATGAGTGGGATAATTCAATTCATGAGGTCTGAGCTGTCGAGAGGCGTAGGCCACCACACGTCCCTGCTGCATAAGGACACACCCTAATCCCTGCCCACTGGCATCAGAATACACAACATATGTCACACTGGGATCGGGTAAAATCAATACAGGTGCCGACGTCAACCTCTCCTTCAGCTCCACAAAGCAGTTTTCACATTTCTCGTCCCACACAAACGGCTGATCTTTTCTCGTGAGCTTGGTCATCGGCAACGCAATACGGGAGAAATTTTGGATAAATCTCCGATAATAACCAGCAAGACCCAGAAAACTGCGTATTTCCGCCACAGATTCTGGCCTCTTCCAGTTCAGTACTGCTTCCACTTTGCTGGGATCCACAGAGACCCCTTCTTGCGAGATAACATGGCCTAAGAATTTCACTTCTAATAGCCAAAACTCGCACTTGCTCAATTTAGCATATAATTGCTTCTCGCACAAGATATTCAATACGATTCTCAAATGATGCTCATGCTCATCCTTATTCTTGGAATATATCAAAATGTCATCAATAAACACAACAACAAACTGATCCAGATATTGCCGAAAGATACGGTTCATGTAATCCATGAAAACCGCAGGCGCATTGGTTAGCCCAAATGGCATCACCAAGAACTCATAATGACCATATCGAGTCCTGAAAGCAGTCTTTGGAATATCTTCTGCTTTCACTCGCAGCTGATGATACCCTGACCTTAGATCAATCTTTGAAAACACACACGAACCAGAGAGTTGATCTAATAGGTCATCAATTCGGGGAAGAGGGTACTTGTTTTTTATAGTAACTTTATTCAGCTCTCTGTAGTCGATACACAAGCGAAAACTCCCATCTTTCTTCTTTACAAACAACACTGGAGCTCCCCAAGGCGACACACTGGGTCTAATAAACCCTTTCTCAAGCAAATCTTCTATTTGTTTCTTTAACTCCGCCATTTCGTTTGGGGCCATGCGGTATGGGGCCTTGGATATAGAACCAGCTCCAGGTACAATGTCAATTGGGAACTGAACTTCCCTTTCTGGAGGTAGTCCGCTCAGATCGTCCGGAAACACCTCAGGGAATTCATTTACCACGGGTATATTATTCAAGGTTTCGCCATTTTCCCCTTGCACAGAGAAAAACACTACATACCCCTGGCAACCCTTTTCAAGATACTTTTCAGCTTTGGCTGCCGAAAGAAAATTCATACTAGCATCCACATCTTCAACCCTCTGAGATACAGGATATACTATCCTCTTGTTTCCACAATCAAGCAATATATTATTTGCCATTAACCAATCAAAACCCAAAATGACTTCTAATTGACTAAGAGGCAAACATATCAAATCTACAATAGATTGATGCCCTTCCACAGTTATGACACAACTCAAACAAGCTTCTGTGGTCAAGGCCTTAATACCCATTGGAGTTGACACTACTAATTCAAATGGCAGTTTGTGCACATGCAATCCCAGGCGCTTCACGCAATCATAGGCAATGAAGGAGTGACTTGCACCCGAGTCAAATAAAACTTGCAACAGATGGCCATTAAGTAGAAGTTTACCTTGTATTAGCTCAGGAGATTTGCGGGCCTCCTCATGGGTCATAGTGAATACTCAGCCCTGTGTCCTCGGTCTCTGGTCTGGTCGTGGCTCTTTGCATTCAGCAGAAGTATGCCCCACACGCTTACAATTGAAGCATATTATTTTGCCATCACAAGTTTTGCCTTGATGTGGTTGGTTACACCGACGACAAATCCATGGTCCAGAATATGTTCTTTGCTGGTCACGGCTCCCAGACTGGTAGGGCTTCTTACCACTTCCAGACGAAGATCCTTGCCCCTTTCGCTTTTGTGAGGTAGCACCCTTATTAGGTTCATTGCGGTGGCTAGTAGCTCTGGCAGGATACAAATCTCTCAAGTTGTTCTCTGTAATCCTGCATTGTTCAACCGCCTTGTTAAACTTGGTAAATTGATGAGTAGCTAAGCGCTTCCTCAACTCTCGCCTCAGACCGCGAATGAGCATATCAGAACTCCATTCTTCATCATCCTTGAACCGGAGATAGGAGGAGTATCGAGCCAATCGGACAAAACGGGACAAGTAATCATCAAAGCTTTCCGCGTCCCCTTGCCTGATATTCAGGAATTCTGTCTCCTTCTCGAGCCTCACTGATTTGGGAAAATACTTCTCGTTGAATTCTTGTTGAAACAATTCCCAAGTCAATGGCATCTTGTTGCTCTTCAAGGTTAGGGCGATATTCCGCCACCAACGGTCTGCATCCCCTTCGAGTTTGTAAACGGCCAGTCGTGGCTTCACCTCATCCGGACAATTAAGCACCTCAAATATTTTCTCCAGTCTGTTCATCCAATCTTCGGCTGCTTGAGGGTCAAACCTCCCTCTGAATGCAGGAGGCAGATGCTTGCAGAACCTGGTGACCCAAAACTGAAGGTCTCTTTCCTCTCTAAGCGGTATCCCATGTGATTCTTGATTTGGGACAATGTGAGGTGGGGACTCCAGGGGTCGTGCTGACCCTTCAGCAGTGTCTTCATGACGGGTTTCTCCTTGAGTTTCCTCCGGAGTGGACTGAACTGGACCTTCCTTATTCTTCGCCTTCTCTGCTCTGAGCTCTTCTCTCAACTCAGTTATCATATCTCTTTGATCCCGGATTAGACCCATCAGCTCTTGCATAGGATCTGGTGGATTATCATTGACGACCTCCACCTCTGGGTCTACACGCGGAATATTAGGGCGTCCTCTAGTTTTCTTCATTCTACAAACAACTTGCCCCATTAATTTAGCAGAGATAGTATGCACATATAGTCACAAAAATCATATATATATCCATGTCAATTAAACATACATGTGCATACACAACAATCATTCACAGATAATCTTCTATCCCTACTACTATCTAAGGGATCTATCCTAGCAACCTCTACCCTTGCCAGGAACTACAGCTCTGATACCAAAATGTAACACCCTGCCTTTAATCACGTAATTATAATTCGATAATGCACATTTAATTCGGATTAGAGACCATCGGATAACTTAAACTCATTTCAATCTCCTACTTTGTAGTAGGGTTTTCACAAAACATTCAAAATCTCTTCCTGTTCCTGGTCTCCATTTCAAAATTCGAATATAATTACCTGTGCAGTTTATCTACATTCATGTATAACAGAGTGTATAACCAAATCCCCGGCAACTCCCGGGTTCTATACATATATAATCTAGAGGTTACAAGTATCCACTAGGGGATTACACAACCAAAATCGAATATAAAATTCCTAATTCAAAATATCCAGTAATCCCGAGTTTAAAGTAGATAACCAACATCTCAAAAAATCCTTAGTATCACTAAAGATCCTAAGTGCTTCGGGTTGGCCGCTTCTCCTTTGAGCCACATGCCCTGTCTGAAATGTTAGTCATAGGAAAGAATGAGATTCGAGCGAATCCCAGTAGTAACAAACCACTCACACAATGCATAACACAAAGCATGTATATAAATCACAACCAGCAACAGCAGCAGCAATCTCAAAGATACATGGTTTTCACCACAAATGACAGCACTCACGGCTGTATGCATAATACGACAGCTCTCGCTGTAATAATAATCACGACAGCTTACGCTGTAATCACAATAACGACAGCTTACGCTGTAAACGACAGCTTGCGCTGTAAACGACAGCTTGCGCTGTAAACGACAGCTATCACCAGCTGTAATCGCAGCAGCATCAAAGAATCATCACATAACAATGATAACACACACATACAGAGCATTATACATAGTATAAGAGAGAGAGTCACTACCTGATCCTTTCCCGACGTTTCTTGGCACTGCGGGCTCCCGAGGGCGGCAAATATCGAATCCTACAATTCCAAATGCACCATTTAGACACTTCTATAGTGTTACTTGGGGTTATATTAGTCTATAATGAAAATTTACAAAACTACCCCCGGGGACCCGGCCCGGGCCCGCCGTACCCGGTCCGGTTGCACTTTTCCCGAAATTCTAATCTGGGCTATCCTAACATATTTCCGCCCAAGGAATCCATTTCCGGACTCGGAATTATCAAATTCAATGTCAAATTACGAAATTGCCCTTGGCAGCCCTACTTTTAGGGTTTTAGGGGCGTTTCCGTAATTATGCTTTCTCAGCCTTTTCTGAAAAAGTGCCCAACTGTAACCCCACCTATTTTTGCCCACTGAATCCAATGGAATCATCAAATCATTGAAAATCCAACTCTAAGGCCCTCAAGCATCCCTGGCCGAAATAATTGTGTTTTCCAGGAAAAATCGGGGTTTTACGATTTCGGCTCCGTAAACACGTTCCTTTCTACTCCTAACCACTTTATTAACAATCTAATTGAGTTATAACAACCATTTGAACTAAAATTGGGCAGCATAACCCTTAGATATACACTTTTCCAAAATTTAAAACCAATGGCAATCCGGCGAAATTTCACCGATTAAATTGCCCACAACAGCCAGAATAGTTAATATACGAAGGTTTGGAAGTTACCTCAAGCTCCAACAAGCTTTTCCCAAAAATGGCAGCAAACCCTAACTTTTAAAACACCCAATTTGAGCTTTCCAAACCTTAAAGAACAAAGAGGAGTAGTTTAGAATCGGAGTTATACGCGTTAGGAGCTAAATCGTCGGAGAAATCAGCTTACCTTGCGAGATTTCTCCTCTTTCTCTCTCTAAGAGCTCTCAACTTTCTCTCACTAGTGCAGCTGGTTCATCACGACAGAAATGAGCTGAAGAAGATGAGAATATATCTAATTCCATGCTGATGTCATCTTTTAGTGAGATGATGTCATAATTCCCATTTTCGGATTTTCTGGCAGATTTTCTGCCCAAACTTTGAAAAATCATAACTAATTCTAGAAAAATCGAAATGAGGTGATCCCAAAGCCAAATGAAAGGTATTTAAGTCCTATTTATAGGAAAAATATGAGCCATTACCAGAAATCACCACAAAATTCCAGAATTACACAAATTTCATCATTGCCCCAAAACAGAGTCCATTTTCGACCTCAAACTTTGGACAGTCATATCTCCCATTTCCCAAAACGAAATGGCACAAATTATATGTCCATTTTGAAGCTTGGGATGTGAAATTTAAGACTGGAAAGTTTCATAATTTTCTGACTTCATTTGCCTAGTCAAAACATCCACACGAGAAGACTGCCCAGAATAGAGTTTCACTGGACAGAATTTCAGATTTTGCATCTCAACTTCCAATGGTTCCATTTTCATACCAAACATCATTCCCACATAAATTTTCACAAGGAAGCCATTGGAATCATTAAAATATCCAAATTCCCATCACACATTCTCCAAAAGTGTTTATTCAACAATAATTATATCCACTTTTAAAGTCATTAGCCCTTAATCACTTTTTGGGATATTACAGAAACTGAGACAGAAGCCGACGGTAATTCAGAAGCGAGGGAAGCAATGGAAGTGGAGAATCGTGGGAAGAGAAAATCAGTGATTACTGGGCGTGAATTCTCTGGACAAGAGTTAAATCCTCCACGTTTTGAGGATTGGATGAAAGATCCTGAACCATCCTCTAATGCTAAGGGGACGCAGAGGTCTTATCGGGATTCTCTAATGGCCAAAGCTAAATGGAGGGAGAGCTAGTTCTTGGATGGGGAAGAGTCTAATACTGTAATGTCGAATGGTATGGGTGCCGTTAACAATTCGGGAGTGGGATTCGAAGATATTCTTGATCCATAGTCAGGTATTTCTGTAGATTTTTCTGATCCTTTGTGTCCTAAATTTCTGATTGATGAGCATGAGAGAGAACGACTCTGCAAGCCTTTTGCTAAGTCCCTGATTGTGAAATTGTTGGGAGGTTTAATGGGATTATTTCTTTTAGAGTCAAAGTTACGACAGATTTGGGCCAGGAAAGGAGATATTAGACTGGGGGATCTTGAAAATGAATTTTTTGTGGTCTCATTTCAGGAATGGGATGATTATGAAAGAGCTTTAGTGGGTGGCCCCTGGGTTATTGCTGATAATTATTTGAGTGTTATGCGCTGGAAACCGGGGTTTAACCCCAATTCAGAAAAGATTGATAGAATTGCGGCCTGGGTGAGATTTCCTGAGATTGAGGCTGAATTATTTGATAAAAAGGTTTTGTACAACCTGGCTAGTTCCATTGGAAAGGTTCTTAAATTGGATACTCATACGGCTAGTAGGGGTAGGAACAAGTTTGCCCGAATTTGCATAGAATTGGATCTATCCAAGCCACTTGTTCCGCACTACATGATTGATGGTGTATTAAAACATGTTGAATATGAGAGCTTGCATGCTTTGTGTATTCACTGTGGCATGTTTGGTCATTTTAAAGAAAAATGTGGTCAGAGACAGAATGAATTGAATGGGTACATGGAGGCAAGTAAGGAAGAAGCTAGTGGTTCAGAGGGTAGTACATCAACTGATCCAAAGAGAGTTACTGAGAGTCCTTGGAGAGTGGTTCAACGCGTGCGTAGGCCTCAAAGAGGGAGAGTGTGGACTAAGGATGTTAAAGTTGGTTCCAGATTTGACATCTTGAGACAGGCAGAGGGGGAAGAAGAGATGAATATGGGTGGGTCTCAGGAAGGAGAAGTGGAGGAAGTTCCAGTTAGACGATTCATTAAAAGAAAAGACATGGGTCCTAAAGTGGTAAAGGATGTGGTACCTACTAAGAAACCTTTGGCAGATGTAACCAATGGCCAAAAGGGTGTAGTCAAACAATCGGGAGCTCTGGAGAGGATTAACAAGGAAAGAAGGGAGAGCCTGGTGGTGGATGGTAGTGGACAACAGGTGAAAGAAGGACGTTTAGGAGGTGTAAGGGATCCTACATCGGACTGTAAGAGTGGGAGTCATTCAATCCTACGAGGTCCGACATTATCCGTGGAGGAAGTGGGACAATATTATGGTGAAGATATGGATAGTGTCAAGAAGTTTTACACTGATGATGGATCAACAGTTGAAGGGTCAATGGAGGTGTGCGAAGAGGAAGAGGTAACACCCCTTATTGGTTTAAATGGTTAAAGTTATAGTATGGAATTGCAGAGGGGCAGCGAGTAAAGGGTTTGCTGCTTCACTTAAAAACCTATTATATTTACATAAGGGAGATATAGTTGTTCTTCTGGAGACTCGTGTTAGCGGGATTAGAGCCAAGAGACTAATTCGGTCTTTTGGATTCGATTTCTCAGAAGTAATGGAGGCGGTGGGATTTGTAGGTGGAATTTGGATTATGTGGAATGATCCGAAATTGATTGTAAATGTGCTTTTTAGGCATATGCAATTTCTACACTGTAGCTTAAACGTGGAGAACCAACCACCTTGGTTGTTTACTGCAGTTTATGCGAATCCTCATGAAAATCAAAGAGGTGAGTTATGGGAGAAACTGGGTGAGATTGCTACAAATATATCTGAACCTTGGTTGCTCGCAGGGGACTGGAATGAAATCAGTAGTTGTTTGGAACAAAAAGGGGGAGGTAGAGTGAATGAGAGTCGTTGTAGAAGATTCCGAGATTGGATTGAAGAAAAAGGTCTCATTGACTTAGGAGCTAGTGGACCTTTCTTCACATGGAGGGGGCCTAAGTGGCAAGGACACGACCGAGTGTTCAAAAGATTGGATCGATGTTTATGCAACATGACATGGCAAGAATTATTTCCCGATGCTACGGGTAAAGTGGGTATAAGAGTGAATTCCGATCACCACCCTCTAATTGTGGGAACTTGTTGTGAAGATACATTAGCGAGAGATATACCTTTCCGGTTTGAAGCAGCTTGGCTTAATCATGGGGAATTTAGAGGATTTGTCTCTAGTAAATGAGTGAAAGGACGCAATGTTCGTGTTAATATAAAGGAACTGGAAAAGCAACTGAAGGTGTGGAGTAAGGAGGTCTTTGGGCACATACGGTTTAGAATACGGGGATTGAGTAGAAGATTGGAGGGTATTCAAAAGAGTGCAGATCATTTTGTTAACCCATTCTTAGTGAACTTAGAACGGGAGCTTGAAGAGGAGTTGGTAGGGGCATTGAAGCAAGAAGAACTATTGTGGTTCCAGAAATCTAGGGGTGTATGGATTAGTCAAGGAGATAGAAACACAAGATACTACCATAACAAGACGATGGCTAGAAGAAGAAAGAACAAGGTTAAATGTATCAAGAATAATGAAGGAGTCTGGATAGAGGATGAAGAATCTATTTGTGCAATGTTTCAAGACTTCTATGGAAATTTATTTTCAGAAGAGAATGTTAGTAGAATATGGCATGTGACTAAACAACAGTGGGGGGAAGTTAGAGAAGAAGAGTTGAGAAGGATAGGAAGGAGTCTGGATAAAGAGGAAATAATGAGGGCCTTCTTTAACATAGGAGGACTTAAAGCCCCTGGAGAGGATGGGTTTCCAGCAATTTTTTATCAGAAATATTGGGATGTGGTTGGAAATGAGGTAGTAGAGTTGATGAAGAGAATTTGGGAGAGACCAGAAGGAGTGGGAGATTTGAATTCTACTCTATTGGTATTGATTCCTAAATCAGACAATCCTGAATTAATTTCTCAATTTAGGCCAATCAGTCTATGTAATGTATTATACAAGGGACTGACAAAGATCTTGGTGAACAGGCTAAAAGGATTAATGACGAAGGTTGTATCTCCATATCAAGCTAGTTTTGTGCCAGGCCGCAACATCCAAGATAATATCATTATTGCTAAGGAGATATCTCACATGATGCATAAAATGAATGGAAAGAAAGGGTATATGACAATCAAGATTGATTTGGAGAAAGCCTACGATAGGCTAAACCTTGAATTTTTATTGAAGGTGTTGGAAGAATTGAAGATACCCGAGGGTGTGGTTAACATCATTAGATCATGTCTACTCTCAGTTAAGATGAGGCTGCTATGGAATGGTAGCAGGAAAGAGGAATTCAAACCTACTAGGGGAATTAGACAAGGAGATCCACTCTCACCGTACTTATTTGTTCTAGCGATGGAAAAATTGTCTCACATTATTGCAGACTCGGTGGATACCAAGCAATGGAAACCTATAAAAATAGGAAGGAACCAGGTGAGTATCTCGCACTTACTATTCGCGGATGACTTGTTATTATTTTGTGAAGCAAGTGTGGAGCAAATGAACAATGCTCTAGAGTGTCTGGAATTGTTTGGTACAGTCTCAGGTCAAAAGGTGAATCCGAGTAAGACATTCATTTTCTTCTCTAAGAATGTGGCTAGAGATGAACAGAACGTAATTTGTAACATGAGTGGATTTCAGCGGAAAGAGGATCTAGGGAGATACTTAGGGGCGCATATCACCCATGGTCGAAACTCTAGGGCTAAATTTCAGTACCTAATTGATAAGGTTCAGAAAAAGCTTAGTGGATGGAAGTCACAATCCTTGTCGTTAGCAGGGAGGCTCACTCTAGTCCAATCAGTCACATCTCAAATTGTGAATTTCCAAATGCAACATGAACATATCCCATCTGGTGTGTGTAATGAGATAGAAAAGCTACAAAGGAATTTTGTCTGGGGTTCTAATCAGGATAAACAGAAGTTGCATGCAGTCAATTGGGAGGGGGTTTGTAGACCTAAGGAGGAAGGGGGAGTAGGAATAAGAAAAATGAGAGAGATGAATGAGGCCTTAATGGGCAAAATAGGATGGAATATGTTGGCCAAGCCGGAGGGGTTATGTACGAGAGTCCTGAAAGCAAAATATGGAAGAGGAGCTGATTTGTTTACAGAATGTAGAGTGAAAAATCATGACTCATTACTTTGGAAAAAACTTGCAAAGGTTTTGCCAGACATTACTAAAGAGGTGGGATGGGAGGTACGAAATGGGGCGAATGTGAAATTCTGGATGGATAAGTGGTTAGGAAGCAACTGGAGATTGGCTGAGTATTGTGTGGATTCTGAATATGCTATAGATGAGAATCTGAGGGTACAATAGGTTGTGGGAAGCGATGGGAATTGGGATTGGTCCTGGTTGGAGAGGAAGGTTCCGGGAAATGTGAACAATATAAACATATTATCTGCATGTATACATGAGCAAGGCCTAGCCCCACTAATCTGCACCAGTTGGGTTTTCACCAACTCCAGTGTAAGTGCCTCTAGCACTACTGGCCCCTCTCTGAGCAAAACATGTTGACTAATTAAGCGCATTTATAAACAATGGCATCCACACAATCATAAAATTATGGCATGATGTATGAAGGATAATGTCTTTACCTCGAAGTTCTATCAACCCCTTTTTATGTGCCTCGTGAAACGTGTCGACTTTTGATTCTCAATTCGGTCCTAAAATATTAAATGTACAAGAAATAGGTCATAACCTATCCAAGTATCATTTTAGACTCTTCCATAGTGTTTCTTGTGGTTATATTGGCCTATGGTAAAAATTTACCAAAATGCCTCCGGGACCCCGGCCCGGCCCATCCTAACCAGGCCCGATGGCACGTTTTCCCAAATTTTTGATTAGGGCTATCCTGACATATTTTCATCCAAGGAATCTATTTCCGGGCTCAAAATTACCAAATTCAATGTCAAATTACGAAATTGCCCTTGACAACCCTACTTTTAGGGTTTTAGGGGCGTTTCTGTAGTTGTGCTTTCTCGACCTTTTCCGAAAAAGTGTCTAACTGTAACCCCACCTATTTTTACCCACTGAATGCAATGGAATCATCAAATTATTGAAAATTCAACTCTAAGGCCCTCAAACATCCCTGGCCAAAATTATAGTGTTCTCCGAGAAAAATCAGGGTTTTACGATTTCGGCTCCGTAAACGCACTCCTTTCTACTCCTTACTACTTTATTAACCATATAATTGAGTTATAACAACCATTTGAACTAAAATTGGACAGCATAACCCTTAGGCACACACTTTTCCAAAATTTAAAATCAATGGCAATCCGGCGAAATTTCACCGATTAAATTGCCCACAGCAGCCAGAATAGTTAATATACGAAGGTTTGAAAGTTACCTCGAGCTCCCACAAGCTTTTCCCCAAAGATGGCTGAAACCCTAACCCTTGGACAACAAATTTTTGAGCATCCAAACCTTAAAGAATAAAGAGGAGTAGCTTAGGGTCGGAGTTATACGCTTTAAGAGCTAAATCGTCAGAGAAATCGGCTTACCTTGTGAGATTTCTTTCCTTTCTCTCTCTAAACTCTCTCAACTTTATCTCACTTATTTCAAGTCTATTGCAGCAAGAAAATGGGCTGAAGAGGATGATGATATATTTATTTATCATATATTTTGCATTATTTTATTCATTTGTTTTATTTTCCAAAATTTCAAAAATGAACTTACGTACATAAATCCTTTTGTACATATAACCATGCTAATTAAGCCTAATCAATATTTCCTTATTTATGCCACATGTAGGAGACACCTAGGGGTCCCTCCCTATGGTCTCAATTGGCTTCACAATTTGTTCCGGTTACGTTTACACGTAAAGTCTCAATTTTGGTCAAAATTGCACTTTTTACTCAAATTTTCTATAAATTCATATTAAATTGACTAAAATATTCTAAATATATTTTTAAAATTTATTTTTCTTAATTAATTGAAATTAAATTCAATTAATTGAAGAATAATTTATTTTGTGCTATTTTCACAAAATTACGATTTTGCCATTACCTTTCTAATCAAATTTCTTCTCTTATTTTTCTTTGACCAATTTCCATATATTTTTGGACCAAATATTTTCTCTAATATCCCTTCATTTTTGGACCTTAATATTGGGTTTTTTAAATTACCCAAATTAATTCCATAATTATTTTGCCCAATTTTTCATGAAATTGAACATTTATGAAATTCATAAATTCCAAATTCATGAATATTCACCATTTTATTGAATTTATTAAATAATTATAATATATTTGATGAATATAAAATTTGAAGTGTTATATATATGATACTAATAATGATGTTTTTACGGGGTTAACCAAATTCTGTGTGACACAGAAGATAGACAAAAAAGAATATCATAAACCTGTCCGATTTGCAGGTATGATCTTAAGTTGAAATGATGAAAAAGACCCTTCACTTGGTTATGGCCAGTGATTTCATGTATCATGTAGTTGTAAATTACTGGGTAATTGTCGGTGTGTTTTTATATAAACCCCGTTACCCAGGGTTACTATTTTTTTTAAATGACTATCTCATGCTGTCCTAAAATGACTTAAAAATTATTATTCCGTTGAGGGAAATATGAGTGTGTGTCTACATATATATATATATCATCTAAACAAAACGCAAAACAGCTAGTGCTGGGAAAATGGGTTGAATCCGTCATGTCGGCCCTTTTAGGCTCTGAATTTATAAGGTCTGAGCTTCAGATTTTTGCCTCAAAAATAAAAACGGGCCTAAAAGAGCTAACCCTGTAGGGCTGAGGGCCTAAAAAGGCTGGCCTTGTAGGGCCACAGGCCGGCCCTTTAGGCCCTGTATGTTTTTTTTTTTTTTTTAAATTATTTATATGATAATATTATTATTGATTTTTTATATTTTGTTAATGATGTTGCAAATATTTAGTTGATATTAACTTTTCTAGAATTAAGTTTCATAAGAATATCTTGTATTAATAATCCTATAAATTAAAAACTTATAAAAAATATTTCTTATTTCATAAGTATTCTTACCAATTTTGTATTTTTTGACTTATTTTCTTGTGATTGTTTTATTTATATCTTGTGTTGTTTATTTGATTGACTACTTACACTTTTCAAGACATATTTAGAAAAAGTATTTTTAATTTTGTTAAGTCTTCTCATTAATTATTTGTAATTGTAGTATATAGACAATAGTTTACCTTTGATTATGACTTAATGACTGTGTTTGTTTGTTGTATGATGCATATCGTTTATACTATAATTTTGACAATACTTATATGTTAAATTAGGAATTCCATTGTTGTAACTTTTTTTAAAAAATCTGAAAAAAATAAAATTTATTCAATTTTGTGAAAATATCTTCAGGCCCTGCGGGCCGGCTCTGACCCTTATGCTTTCAGGCCGGGTTTCGAAAAATAACACTTTTCTTATCCCAGACCTTAAAGACCCTGACCCCTCAAGGGCCAACCCCATAGGACTGGGCTGACCCTGATTCCCACTTTTTAAAAACAGCCCATCACCAGCAATAATTGCTAAATTGACAAGACCTTTTATTTTAATTTAATGACATTATGTCGCTACCTTGCAGGAGTATATTTAATATAAAAATATTTCCCGCCACTTTCATCACATATGATAATTTGTTTTTGTTTTTGATAAGATCATCACATATGATAAATAAATAAGATTTAATGTTGATTGTTTAAATTAATAGATCAAAATCTCTTTTTTTTTTTCCTAAGAAAATTTTTTCTGGCCCAAAAGGGAGCAAATGTAAGATATTGATGAGGTAAGCGTGGGCCAACATGGAAGTAGAATTAGGTCACCATACTAATTCGGAGCCTATCTGAAATCGAAGCCCTTGTGGATATATCAGATTCTTTGGGCCCTGAAGCCCCATCTCCCTAAATTAGGAAGTTGATTATTGGTTACTGGTTGCACTGTTTTTTTTTGTCCGCCTATTTGCAGTGTTTATTATTATTATTATTATTATTATTATTATTATTATTTTCCATTATGCACCGAAAAATATAGTTTGAACTTCAAAATTCTAACTCATTGATTTTCTATTAAAATGAGTTGTTAATTGCTATATAGCCTATATTTTATAGTTAATACATATATTTTTATTAGTAATAAGACTAATTTAGGATTGTAAGATTCAAATGGTATTTTTTTATTGTTTTTTTCCATATTTATTATCTATTGAAATTACTTCATCGTTTGTTAATTTAATTAATTATTAGTAGGTCTCGTGATTGTTGGTCGTGGGTTAGGTGACTTTATTCCCCTAAGAGAAAATACCAATTTGATAAAAAAAAAAAAAAAAAAGTTTCTTTTTGGTCACGATATTGAAATTGTCATATATGTTACAGTTAACGAACAAAAACAAAAACATGATTTTAAAATTGTATTTTGAACTTTTTATATTAGTCTCGTTTTTTTAACTCATTTACACGTTAAATTATTATTTCAACAATCACGTATTTAAAAAAAAAAGTAAAAATATATTTTATTCAATTTACTAAAATATCCTCACACATCACATATATGTTTTTTTTTATTTGATTAAGGGTTCTCCTTTTAAGATTTAAAATACAAAGGGATTTTGTCTTTCCTAATAAATGTGTTTTACATGATTTGAATATGTATTTTCCTCTTAATATAATGCCCGATGCCTTGCCCAAAGGATGAACGGGCTGCATTTTGCAGCCCGGCCCTGCCCGCTAAAAACCCTAATCATTTGGGCTGGGCAAGGGTGGGCTTCCCTGCCCAAGTGATAACGCCTTATCTTGTCCACTTATGAAAAAAATATTTTTTTATGAATTGCATAAACATTCCTGTAGTTACTAATACCATATATGTTTTAACTTCGTCCTAAGTAATATAAACTTCAAATACATTCGATGATTTCACATTTTGGGATATTTCAAAATAAGTCTACAACTTGAGTCTTGAAATTTTAAAAATATCATGTCTTAACAAATATCCATACTTTAAAAATTAAATAACATCCATAATCCATTATAAATAAGAAAACAAAATGATTGTAATTAAAGCCGTGAAGTCAAAGTAGTTTGCATCAATTCAATGTCCTAAAAATTAATCAAATGATGAAGCATCTGGAAAGAAAATAAAAAGCAACTATAATTTAATACAGCACAAAGTAAAGAAAAAAAAGGAAGAAATCTACTTGTAAATAGTGTTTAGTGGTTAGGGCAAAAAAGAGAGGATCAGAAGAGTATTATACAATAGAAAATATATATATTAAATAAATATATATATATATATATATGAAATAATATTTAATTGATATGAAATTTTATATTTTAAATGAATGAAAATAATTTTCAGGGCAGGGCCGAATGGGCAGGGTAGCACCCCTTGCCCGATGCCCAGCCCTGCCCGGTTATTAGCCCGCCCAAAGCTGCCCAAAATTTTTTCGGGCCACTTTTTTAGGACTGGGCTGGGCAAATTTTTACAGGGCCAGGGTGGGCGCACCGGGCTACTGGGCACCATGCTCACCCCTAATTAAGGTTACAGATTATGTGTATATTTGGATTAACTTTTGGAAAATAACTTTTATAATTTATGAGATGAATATGTGTGTGTTTGGGATTACTTAGTGTTCGTTTGGAATAACTTATTTTTGGGTAATAAGTGCTTATAAATCGTGATTCACGATATACGAGGTAAGTATGTGAGAGAAGTTTTATCTCGACTTGCGTAATAAGAACTTATTCTTTAAAATTAAGTGATCCCAAACACACAAATTTTAGAGAATAAGTCCTTATTACGCAAGCCAAGATAAAACTTCTCTCACATACTTACCTCGTATACCGTGAATTACGATTTATAAGTACTTATTACTCAAAAATAAACTATTCCAAACGAACATTATGTGAGAAAAGTTTTATCTCGACTTATAAAAAATGGTTTATGAAACCACAGTTTCATAATTTCCCAAACACTCATTAATTTCCATTAGCATTACTTTTAGACCCAAAATAACATTACACTACTTTTGACATCTACGAGGTGACATTTAAACCCAAAGGAAAAAAAACTTTTGGGATAATGCTATTTTGAATTGACAACTTTTGGAATAAAATTAGATTTTAACCCAATTTTAAAAAGTTGATAACTTATAAATCAATTTGTAAAATTTGAAGAACCAATACAAAAATTATATAAATTTATTTCTGAATCTAAGAGACTGACTTATAAATATTAAAGTATGAATTTTGTTAGAGATTTGCAGGTAAATTTAAGAAAATTTACTTGTAACTGTGCTGGTTTGGTAGTTTGAGTTGACATCTGACCGTAAACGGTCAACAGCCACGAAGAAGTGAAAAGTGGTTACATGGACTTAAATGTAATTTTGCCTAAATTATTCCCAGCAAAATGACATGGCATCTTGAGACGCAAAGCTTTCGAGTTTTGAGGTTTTTAGTTCGGGGAAGTGGGAACACACGAAGAAG
The DNA here is from genome assembly GCA_963855925.1 of Inga laurina. Classification (NCBI taxonomy): domain Eukaryota; kingdom Viridiplantae; phylum Streptophyta; class Magnoliopsida; order Fabales; family Fabaceae; genus Inga; species Inga laurina. The sequence goes on along the minus strand of OY979703.1, from coordinate 27,508,795 downwards.
TGGCGAAATCGAGAAGTTGGGTGAAGCTGAACTATTCAGAATTCAGACTTTCAGAGGTTCTGGACACAACAAAAGTTGGGTGAAGCAGAGAGCCTCCAATGTTGCTTAGTGGTGGCTCTCGCATTTCGCATCATCTCCGACAATGCGACCTCCATTCGCACTTAAGCTGTAGATATCGTTATTACAGTTCCCAAATTGTTCAGCTTTCGTTTCCATCGCCTCTGAATCCTTGTTGGCCATGTATTGAAGAGCAAGCCAGACTGTCTTCTTCTTCGTCGTCGTCGTCGTCGTCGTGTTATGCCAGCATCCCATCTGAGCCTCCTCGAGAAATTCCTGTTTTTGACTCTTTCAGGTTCTTTCTTCCTTATGATCATTTTTTTGGGTTATGCTCTTCTTTGAAGTCTGTTTGTTGTTATAAAGGAAAAGAAGTCGGGATTTATTTTTTTCTTAATTTTTTGAAATTTGGTATGAACCTGGTACATGTGAATAGAGTTCCTAGCAACCATCAATTAATCGATGAAAACTCAGATGCAACAACTTTCAACTTCCAAGTGACTTGTGCTATTTCCTTATTCATGACTGTTTATGACCGCATTCACTCTTTTGTGAGATGAACAACTCTGACTTCTAATGAATAAAAATTTGTGAGAGTCTTGTTACTTCTTTTCACTTAACATTAGCAGAATGTAACTCGCAAGCAGGCTTTGATCCAGCACCAACTTCCCTGATCGTCAATCTTTCTTTCTTTTGTTTTTGGTTGGTAGAGAAACAAGCTTCGTTAGATATGAAGGGAATACAAGAGAGTATGGGACAACCTTCTTCTATAAAAAACCCAGAAAAAGATGAGAGAATAGTTTCTTTTGTTTTTTGTTTTTTTTTGGGTTGAGACGGGAAGAAAACACATAAACTTTAGAAAATGTCCCTACTCATATTCATAGAGATTCTGTTGTAAGATTGTAATTGGGATAGGAGAGAGAAAGAGGGGAAATAGAGGAGACAGTGAGTAAGAGAGAACAGAGAGAGAGAGAGAGAGAAGGGGAGAAGAGGAAGAGAGAATAGGATTCAATCCATTATTATCATCACAATACACACGCAACACATTAATCCCTACGCCTTATTTATATACATTGTATTAACTGCCGTATTCCCCATAACAGACTAATATCTCAACTAACCTAACTAACCTTTTGTGATTATTATGATATCATATCAGATTCAAAAAACACAATGAAGTGAAGCAAGAGATACAAGTTCATTCCTTTACCATAACTATAGGCATTTAGAGTTGCTAAAGCATTGTTGAAGTTTTTAGCATTCCTTTCAAACCAAATGCACCTAATCAAAGCAAAGACTGTTTGCCCATGGTCAGGTGCGTACCTTTCAGGACACCATTAACAAAGGCCCTTCCTTCTACTTTTGTTCACTCTCTCCTGAGATGGGTGTTTCATAATTGGCCTATTAATTCCTTGTGTGGGTATTACTTTCTAACTAAGGTTGTACTTAGTAAAAGAGGATGGAAATTCCGAGGGAAAAGTGTTGAAATGAATTTCAGAATGCATATGCAGCAGAGGTTTTGAACTGAAAGAGACACAGGGAGGAATGAGTTCTTACACTTGGCATTAATGGTGGTTTCTTGTACTCCAACTGATATACGTGTCATTACTTACTGCTCTTAGATTAAGCATCCTCACAGGAACTTCAGCCTTTAAAAAAAGAAAAGAAAAGAAATTGTGCGAAGCCCTCTGAAAAGACAGCTAATGGCATAGTTGTCTGATACTTCCAGACATTGGCAAAACCATTTTTTAAAACTTCTCTTGGTACTAACAGTAGTTTAAAGTTCGCTGGATGAACAGTGCACCCTTTTCTGATAAAGGAAAAGTTACATTTTGCAATTAATCAGGAAGAATCACTCTTGGGCTCCAATTATGTCCAATACAGTTATAAACAACAATTATTCACCTGCTATCTATCTTCAAGGGGGAACTGTTCTTGAATCCCAGTCGTTTAAAGCCCCATGTTGCTCGTGTAAATTTGAGAGAGGTTATTTGTATTAAGCTTTTGCATATGTGGCTGCTCATACCTGAGGTTTAAATTGTTGCGCATGAGCTATCTGATTATTGATCAAGTAATCAATATTTATTTGTTCACTGATATTTTTCCTTTTGATTTGTATTGCATTTTATCCTTTTTGATCAATATTCTGATTTCTTTGTTTTTTGCAAAGCCAACAAGAGGATGATCAAGAAGTTATCTCCGATGGATTATCACCAATAGCAGGTTTTTAGTCACTTTCACTATATTCCTCTTTTGCCATCTCTCCCCACATGTACACCCTCCTAAATTACTAAGTTGTTTTCTGAATTTCCCCCCATATTTTCTGGACGGAAGAACATGCTGTTCCTAGAAACTTGTGTTTGATGATGGACTTAAATTGGTTTTTTGCTAGGTTCTTAGACCCGGTCCAGACTGGAAACCGGCCAACCAGCTGGTAAACAAGTCTAGGTCAATTTTTTTTAAATCGATTTTAAAAAAAAAAAAATTCTTTAGAATTTCGTATTAATAATCCTAAAATCTTCAATTTTTCACTAGTTTAATCTTGGGTTAGCTTCGGTTTGATTCCGGTCTGACTCACTGATCCTTGACCCAGTACCGTGGTTGGTTCAATGACTGGTCCGGGTTTAATTACCTTGATTTTTTAGGGTTGTGACTTGCTGTTACAAGGAAGCATTCCATTGCCCTTCTATATCTTAATTTAGTTTATGTTTTGTTGCATCTTTTTAGGATTCTCAATTGATGGCCACTTTGGCTACATAAGTGCTGTAGGGGTGCAAAGAAAGGCATGCAGAATCCATAGCTGCATGCTTTTAAGCTTGCCTGTATGCTCAATTTTCTTAGTATTTGATTATCTTCCTCTTGTTGAGAATATCAGAAGTTTATCTATTCCTTATTAGGAAACTGCTTTTGCTTAATGTAGCTAGGATTATCAATTTGATGAAACAATAGCTCATTATGTCATGAGGGAAAAAAAACAAACTCCCCAAGACCTTCTAGCTTCTTTGAAACATTGAACCCTGAAATTTTCATAGACAGTACTTTAAGTAGGATAAAAGATTGCAATTTTGTGGATGCTTCTTTTAGTTGGGTATAGTAGGTAAATCTCCCATTAAAGCAAGAAAAGTTTCCAATGTTCACTGTGTCCTTTAAAGAAGAAAGCTGATCATTGTATTTGGACTTTAATCAATGTCAATGTCAATATATCTATGAAAGTTGTAGGAAGCCATATTATTATTCACGAGCAATGCAACTTATCTCAAATTCTGGTAAATGCATAGGGCCCACTCTGGTTATAAGAATTCATACAAGTATCTGGCGAGTATTTGGTTGTATTATGACTATAACAGGCCTATGCCTGAAGAAAGAATATATAAATTAAGAGAGGTCTGTGGGAAGTGAATTAACAAATGGTGTCATGACACATTTTCAAATGTCAAGGGGAAGGAAGAAAGGAAATTGCAGGGGAATAGCTAGCCATGTGTGGCTGTGTTTATAAATATATTCGTTTTTTTTTTTTTTTTGGTTGGGGGGAGGGGTGTAAGGAGAATTTGACAGTGAATGTGGGAGAGATCCCAATCTCTTTAAAGCTTGGGAGTTTTATGTGTTGCTGTGTTTTTGCTTCTGTCATTCTCTTTTTATTTCTGTTTTGGCTTTGATAGATGGCTTGTGCTTGAATTCTGCTGATTTACTTTGAATGTGGTTGGATTCCCCTTGTATTTTCTGTGATTGAACAATATTTTGGCTTTCAATCATATTAAGGATATGAATAACAATTGCTGCAACTGTAGTTAGGTTTGCATAATGTTTTTTATAGGAGCCCGCAGTCACCTCATGATTTGTAGGCAGAAGAAAAAAAACAGTATGGAACAAAATTTTCAGATGCTGGCTTGTAGTGCTGTTGTTTTTCCTTCATATTACCAATAATTAGTAGCCATTCTTTCTATCTACTCACTTTTAAACATTGTACTATTGTGGAAATATTTAAATACCTTCTCTGCTTTTGTTTCAGTATAATGATTTATATCATGATAATTTTCAAAATTCTCATAATTACCTCAATGTTATGGAATCTTTTCTGTGATAACCTTTGCAATCTGTATTGATACATAAGAAAGAGTAAATAATTTATTCCGCTTTTGTTGGTTAGATTCTGAAATTATGGCTTAGCAATAATAGATGGCTCAGTTAAACTTTCTTATTCTAAGCTTAAGCCATTATATGCCTACTGTAGTGGCTATTCACTAGTTGCAAGAACAACAAGCCTTATTTCACTATGTGGAGTCAGTTACGTAGATAGACTTGTTGCAACAAGCCTATTCATTTGTTAGCTAAAACAAATTTGACCTAGCCTTGTGTTTTGAATTTCCATTTTTATTGAACTTACTGTATTTTGATTCAAAAAAGAAGAGATGTGAGGGTGGACACACAAACTTAATATTGGGTGTAATGGTCTGTGCTTATTGACTTGATTGAACATTCTCTGTACTTTTAATGTTGGTCGAAGGACTATGATCTACTGAATTGGCCCTTGTAGTTGGGTCCTCAGCTTAAACCTTTTTCTTACCTTTTGTTTCTCTCAACAACTAAATTTTGAGTTAGTTAACTTCATAAAACTATCATGCTTGTGACTATTTTGTTCAAATAAAAGTCCTCTGGCCCATTGTGATTGTCCATTAGATGAGTACTTTTGGTTGTACCTGATTTAGGGTGGCTACATTACTCTTTTTGAGACTAGCTGGAATCTGAAGTTACAGTTATATGCAAATGTTATTTCCCTCCTCCGCCCGTCTATTGACTGTATGACTATCTGGATAAGATATTTATGAATCTATCATGATCATTTCCAGGAGGAGTTGTAGCATTGGGGAAGTTTGATGCCTTGCACATTGGTCATCGGGAGCTTGCCATTCAAGCGTCAAAGGCTGGGCCTCCATTTCTTTTATCATTTTCTGGAATGGCCAATGTACTTGGCTGGGAACAAAGGTATGATCCAGTACATCATTCTGTCAATTCAGTTTAAAGGTTTCTTTTATCAGTTTATATAACTTGAAATATATGATTGTTTATTTGGCAAAAAAAAAGAAAGAAAGAAATATATGATTGTTTGTTCCAGTTGCATTTGAAAATGAGAAGATATAAACAACTACCCTCAACTTGGGAGTCATCTGCATAGAATTCCCTTCACCTTGAAATCTTGATAATGAACTCCCTTGAACTTTCATCTGTATGCGTATATCATCATTTTGTTAATAACTCCGTTGAATCATTAGAAAAGTGCCACTTCAGTAGTAATAAAACCATGTGGCATCTGGCATGGGAATATTAACATTTTTATAATATTCATTCAAGCTTCATAAGAGTCCATAAAAAAAAAACAAGAAGAGGAACGGGTTCCCTACTAAAACGCATTTCATTATCATAAAAATATCTAAAAATGTCCATATTTCCAAGTCAGATACTGCATAATTTTATTATGTCAGATATGACACTTTTCTGTTTATGATTGAAAAGAGTTATTAATATAATGGTGTTTATATTCACCCAAATGAAAGTTTAAGGGAGTTCATCCTCAGTTTTTAAAGATGAAAGGGTTTCTGTGCAGATGACTCAAAGTTTATGGGAGTTCTTTACATTGTAACCTAATCCCAGATGAGACTGCTATTGTGGTCCATAATTGGGTACTCGTTGAACGAGTTTGGTTCCTGATCTTTTCATGTTGAAGGATAAAATTTTTTTATTCGAATGAAGTTATCTTCCAGCGTTGGAGACTAAATTGATAGATGTTTGAATGATTTTATCAAATTGGTTATGGTGCAAACTGCAAAATATATATTCCCTCTAACTAGCATCATAAACCCCTATCTTGGGCTACCTTGGCAATAACTTGCACATGTACTAAGTAACAATGCAATAGCAATGGTATTTTTTTATTCATTTGGGGAAACTTATGAGAATAGGTATATAATTAACTAAGAACATTCTCAAGAAATTATGTTTGTTTGCAGGTGATTTATATAATTTGGCTTATGATATGTTTCAGTTTTGATGAATAGCACTTGGGCACAATTCTTTTAGGGGCTGTTTGGTATGAGGGGAGGGGAAGGAAAGCGAGCAGAGGAAACTTTTTTTGAGTTAGATTTCAAAAAATTAAAGTGGGGTTAAGATTTTTTAATTAATTTTTCTTACTTTTTTATTTTTCATCTTCCCTTTATTAAAACTTTATAACCCCATTTCTCCAATTTTAAATTCAAATTATAAAAATTTTCCCTCCCTTCCCTTTCCCTTCAAATCCCTCACACCAAACAAGCCGTTAGTGATTTAAAGTCCTCCTTTCTAAAGAGCAGCTTCCTTTATTCTCGTTGGTTATGGTAGCATTTTAGATTTTATTGTAATAAGTAAATATGTTGTGATTAAAATAAGAGAGAATATTGTTATTTCCTAAACAGGGCTCCTATAGTAGCCAAATGTGACCGGAAGCGAGTGCTTTCTTCTTGGGCTCCTTCTTGTTGTAACACGGTCCCAAAAGAGTTCCAGGTTGAGTTTTCAAGAGTGAGACATTTCAGTCCTCGTGAATTTGTTGAGAAGTTATCAAATGAGCTTAGAGTGCGTGGAGTGGTTGTGGGTAAATTACATTTCCACTATGTTCTATTTAATTTTCCTAACTCCATTCTCTTGCATTTTGATGTGGTTACATACACATATCATTTCTTGTAGTATAGGGAAAGTTCACTACTCCAATAAGTGGTAATTGTTCTCTCTTTTTTTCCCAATAAGATTTCTCTGTTGAGAGAAGTAATGAGAAAGTCACAGCAGGACTTACAAGAGAAAGTACTAGTTAAATCTAGAGTCCGTTCAAGTAACTTTAACACAATCTATCCTACTACTTATTGATGGTACACTTCAGATTTAAATGAAGCTATGGCTTTGTGGTAAGGTGCAGTTTTGGCAGTGTTATATGGGATATCTACTTTATGAAACTTAGATAAACGCCTGTAATGGAGCTTGTGGCAGGTGAGAACTACCGATTTGGGTATAAAGCTGCTGGGGATGCATTAGAGTTGGTAAAGCTGTGTGAAGAATATGATATGGAAGCTTACATAATAAAGTCTGTTATGGATAAGAATCAGTACCCTGCAACTTTAAGTTCCAGTAACCCAAAAGAGAGAGGACAGGTTTCATCTACTCGTGTTCGGCAGGCTCTTGCTGTAGGAGACATGAAATATGTCTCAGAGCTTCTCGGTCGACGACACCGTCTCGTATTGATGGCCACTGATTCACAAGGATTTATTGTTAGTAATTACAATTACAAGGTATCTGCTTCTAAATCCTGCTTAATGAATCTTGCACCAAAGGAAGGTTTATATGAGAAATGTTATCTTTTCCTTGATCAAGAGAATGTAGTTGAGTGTAGAGTAGTTATTGACACTAAGTTTGTTCATGTAGAAATAGCTGACTTAGGTCTGAGTCACAATTTTTGTACTAAACATTTTCAGTTCTTGCAAATTGAATTTGCTGGTTCCAGCTCTTGATTATGTCAAAAATCATGTTGGTCTTAGCTATGGTATATTTATATCATACTCCCAAAATTCTTGGGATTCAAATGCTTTATCATGATGCTGATCAAAGTAAGCTGTGGCTTAATCTTCGTTCAATTCCTTTCACTCTGCATCTATTTGGTATACTCAAATAACTCAATTGCTTTAGTAAAGCAAGGTTTGAAGCGTACTGAAGATTGTTTATACATGTATTGTTAAATTTCTGTTACTAATTCCCAGAATAGAATTGAAGTACGTCTTCCCTCAGAATATTTCAATCTAAATATATAAGCATTACTAATCACATAAGATATAAGAGAGGGTGACTTGTGTAATTTAAACATTTTTTGTTCGCGCTAAAATATTAATGGAGTAGCAAAATAGGTAGTTGAAGCTCTTATTCAAAAATTTGTGGTTAAACACAAATTAAGTTACCAACCACATTTAACAAAATAAATAGCAAGCCATTAAAAAATAATGGCTTCATACATCATAGAATTGCATCCAATAGAATCATACAAGGGTCCAAAAAATATACTTTGTGTCCTTAATGTAATGTAAGATCCATTTAACTAATTTAATTAGATTATGGAAATTAGTTAATTTTTTTTTTTTTCTAAAACACTCTAATCATTTTTCTTAATTTCTTCATATCTCCTTACTTGATTATTGTTTAAGGAGTATTAGACACACGAGTGTTAGACACAATCTATTTATGATAAATTTTCAAATGACTCTAATAACAACTATAAATAAAAAAAAATTGTAAATGCATTAAAGTAGTAATTTTAATTTTTTATCTCTAAATAAAAATTAAATCATTGTTATTTATTTATTATGAAATATAAAAAATTATCAATTGAAAGGGGGAAGGAAAAAACCTTGACATGTTTAATATCAAACTTAAATGACAATATAAAACTAATAGAGGAGGGAGGGAGAGAAAAAATTGTCACTCAAACTTCTTGATCATTAAAAGATCATCAACAATTTCTCAATTAAATCTATATCAACGCAACCTTTAGCCTGCAATTACAATCATCTTTGCGGAGAAAAGTAAAAATGTCACTCAAACTTCTTGATCATTAAAAAATCATTTAGCAATTTCTCAATTGAATATGTATCAAGGCGACCATTATCCAGCAATCACAATCATCTTTATGAAAAGGAAGTAAAAATGTCACTTAAAGTTCTTGATCATTAAAAGACCATTCAACAATTTCTCAATTGAATCTATATCAAAACGACCCTTAGCTTGCAATCACAATCATCTTTGTGAAAAGAAGTAAAAATATCACTCAAATTTCTTGATCATTAATAGATCATTCAGTAATTTTTCAATTGAATCCATATCAAGGCGACCTTTAGCCTGCAATCACAATCATCTTTGTGAAAATAAGTAAACCACAAGTAAAAATGGAGGGGAAACATAAAATTATTAAGTGCTTTATCTTCTTTTTTTTGGATCACAACATAAAACCTAGTCCCCACTTTTCTTATTATTTGTCATCAACTATTTCCTTTTTGGTATAAAAAATTTGTCACCCTGTTGTGCAAATTACACACAGAGCCTTACTAGTTCTCCAGCCCCATCCAATCAGCAGCCCAGAAGCAAGTCCAATGGATTTATTCCCCTCAATCTTTTCCTCCACTTTTTTTGTACCATTTGCTATCTTAAACCCAGGAAAAGAGAAACAAGCCACAAGCTCAATATTTGGCCCATATATGATTCTTTTTTTAAAAAAGGGGCCCAAATCAAATTCAATCTAAAGACAATCTGGACAGTCCTTATCTCAAAAGCTTTGCAAAATGAGTGGGCCGAAAACTGTAATTCTTGTCTTTACAATTATTTGACCGCTTTCAGCATATAACCACTTATTTAGATTTTTTATTTTTCAAGATCTACGAGGAAGAAATGAACAAATATAGGTTCAAAGGAAGAGACAGGAAGGGGGCCAAGGACAAAATTCCTTGATCAGCTAATAAAATCTCAATTTTTTTTGGATAAATTAAAAAATCTCAATTTTGAGATAGAAGTACAATATCTTTTCTAAATTTTTCCCCTAAATAAAATCAATGTTTGTCAAGAACTTATAGCTTAAATGGCACCCCACACCTCTCATAGAGGAGATTGTGGGTTCTATGGCCATGGCCAAAATAGCAGTGTGATGGGTGTGTGGTCGGGGAGGGGATTTAAATTGTCCAAATAAAAAAAGCAATTATTTCTATTTTTCGCAATTTCCTTACAAAACTTCAATTTCATTCATAATGAAAACTTCATAACCACTAGGATACTTGGAGAAAAGGGAAGTATAATTTACCCTATTATTTCTGTTGCATTAAAAAAAAGTACAATTTACCCCCAAAAAGAAATATTCTATAATTTGTCAAAATTTATTCATTAGAGTGTCTTGTTTTATAAAATGTGATTGTTCATATCATTTAAAAATTAGATTAGATGCCTTAGTAAATAGGCAAAACATCCAGACTAAAATTTCACAAACTAGATGACAAGTTGTTTAATGTTGTACAGATACCTTGTACATCAAGTATATTATAAATTAGACTCCCAAAAATATTAAAGGGGACAAACCTTAAGAGTTGGAATTACACTTATAGCTTCATCCACAGTTTCAGGGCATAAATTCCCAAGCAGAGCAAGCTACATCACAAAAGAGCAAACACAGTTGTTATAAATTCCTCCTATACTAGGAACTCTTTTTTTTATAGTAAATTGTTTTGTACCTCATACTCAGCGAGCTGATATCTACTCAGAACTCTGAATTCTAGCTAAGGTTCAAACAAATAAAAATAAACTCAAATGAAGTATATGCTGTGTCAAATAAATAACAACGAGGGATACTCTCGAACTTGCTTCACAGCATCTTGATTACTGAAGCGGCGGAAGCGTTTGACATACTGCAGAGACTTCTCAAACACTCTTGTAAAGTAGAAAAAATAATGGTTTCTTTAGAACAAAGCAATGTCTATAAAAGATGCCAAGAAAAGATCCTAAGTATGAATGTCTATTGATTATCAGGTTGTAACATAGAATTAACTCAAAAATCTTCAGCTGAATTTCATTGTATATGATGGTGTCAATTACTCACTGGGGAGTATGATTATTTGAATCATTGGACATTTGTTTGTACTGCTCCAATTTGTGCTCTAAGAGAAGGGCAACCTCACAGTTCATTAAACATTTGGCCTTCTCAAAATCTGAAAGGTGCAACATCAAGACAAACTTAATAGCTTCACCAAGAATGGACAAGAAAGCAACTAAACGGAGCAATGCAGACTCAAAGAAAACCTAACTAAATGTCAATCACTTTCGGTAAAACTATCTAACTGGTTGTCCAAACAACAAAAGTAGATATTCATCTTAGATGCTTCAGTAGAAGAAAGGATTGTCAGATCAACTAGCAGTCTAAATTCAGCTCATAGAGCTCAAGTGTTTCTGTTCATATAGCTTTGTTTACTTTTGGTTGTTTTAGGATGCTTCCATATTGTCCTCCTTTATACAGCATATTTGTTGCGAAATGGAAACAGTGAAGGTTCTTTAATTACTCAAGTTGTGCCTTGAGGTGAAAGAAGAAGCAACCAACAAATGAGGGCTATGCTCTATGAGCTGAAAAAAAAAATCCATATTAAGCTGTTCAACAAAAGACAGAGGCATCTGTAGCTTCCAATAAATCAAACTATATACAGGCACCATCTATATGTAACCTAACATGCTTTAGTGCTTGTTACTTGTAAGAATAATGATTGAGGTGCGTTTTCCATGCTAATTTTCTCAAAACTAAACTATTAAATCCCTCATACAAAAGTGGTTCATTTTGGGCTTCATGCAAACAGATGATGTTCACTTTAGTTATAGCTAATGCGTGAAGTTAAAGTCACATCATCATAAGACTAAAAGTTAAACATGATAGTTTCCTCTTATGAGTTCTAGGAAAGTTCGTCTGTCTTCAATCTATTCACTGTGTTTGAAAAATACATTTTACTGAGAAGTGAGGGGCCCGTAACAAAAGAACCAATTAGTACAATAATGGGGTCCCTCATGCATATTCCCATCCAGAAACTTGGCCACAATGACCTTAATTCCCTTAATCAGGAGATAATCCCATCTATAATTTTGATTTTTCTTTTTCCAAATAGTATTAATGAAGAAAAAATTCTAGTAACCAGCCTCTATCAAAAGTAACTAGGAAAAGCTTGGGGATATTAATTAAATAAACAATGAATAAGCGACACATGCCTGAGGCCCCACCATTAATCTGTAATCTAGAAAAATGAAATACGCACAACAGAAGGATTCTGCTTTCAATATAAATATGTCAGACGGACTCTTAATCAAACAATTGGTACGGGTGAATTAATTCAAAATAATGGATGGAAACTACATGTTCCTTATGAGTTATTGGACGGCGAACTTTAAATTAAGAATGAGGTTTGGCAAAAAAAAAAAAAAATTAAGAATGAGGAAACAAAATACCCTCCCCAAATTTGAGCTCTGATGCATCTTCCTCCTCGTTTCTGGACATGACGATGCCACAAAAGTAAGGATTCTCGAATCTCGATTGATTTGCAGGTTTACTCTGGCGTTGAGGGGTAGAAGGTGTCAGCTGTGTTTTTCCAGCGTCCTCTGCTACCCTTTAAATTAGGGGTTCTTCCTAAATTTTTTTTTTCTTTTGATTATTATGTTGTACAAAAAATAAGTGATATTTTGATATCTTATGAGTAAAAATGGAGTTGTTTTCAATTTTTTGTAATTTTTTAATAATTTATGCTGTTAAAATTGTGTAATTCTCAGGGTTCCGAAACTCGGACTAGTCCGACCCGAGAACCGGTGCCTAAACTGGTTCGGTCCGGTAACCGAACCGGTTCACTTTTTTTTTAATTGATTTGTAATATTTTTTCTTAAAATTTCATATTAATAAGTCTAAAATATTCAATTTCTCACCGGTTTAGTCCCGATTTAGCTTTGGTTTGACCTCGGTCTGACCCACTGACCCTTACCCCAGTACTTTGACCAATTCAATACCCAATTCGAGTTTTAATACCTTGGTAATTCTTTTTAATTTAAAGTCTTAAATCTTTAAAAAATTGTAAAAAATTGAAAACAATTCTGTTTTTTGTCCATAAAATATTAAAATATCACTCATTTTATATACAATCTAATTATCAAAAAAATCACGAAAAAAATATTTAGGAAGAATATCTAATTTAAGGGGCAGCTGTGAAGAGCACAGCTGACACCCAAATCCGGCGAGTTGAGTGGTGTGTCGTTTATTTATTTGAGGAATAGAATTAGGCTTTATAAATTTGCATTGATTATGGGGGATTGGAGGGGACGTTTTAAAATTTTTTTTGGCATTGGCGTTTTATAAATTTTACGGCCAAGGTGCAAATTATATTTAATAATTTTGCTATGGGTACATACAAGATTTAATTATTTTTGAGTGTAAAAATAAATATAAAGTGTTTATTTGAAAGTAGATATAGCAACGAGATTTACGTAGTTTAACTTCCGTTATTTTTTTTTTTCAGTGTGGGTCTCATGAGTCTTTTCTCTATTATTTTAATATTTTTTAAATGAAAAAATATCACTTAGACCCTATGAAAAATATTTTATTTTAGTTAACCTCAAAAGATTATGAAATTTCACTACACCTTTGAGTCAAAATAAAATTAAGTTTTTCAATAAAAAATAATAATACCTTATTTATGAATTAGCTGATTTTACCAATATATCCTACTATTTTTTCTATACTTTAATATGACATTGGTGTAGCAGTCTATGCTCTCAAAGGAATGGGAATGATTTTGCCTTTGGAATTAGAAGCTAAAGACAAAGCATGTTTGTTTTAGCGATTCGATTGCTTATAAGTAACTTTTCAATAGTGATTTACGGTATACGAAGTAAGTATGTGAGAGGAGTTGTGTCTCGATTTACGTAAAAAGCAACTTATAAGCAATCATAACGCCCAAAAAATTTTGGAAGATTCATTAGTTTTGGGTATGATGGTAATTTCTCTTCTATTTGAAGCATTTGGTGATCTGGCTTACTTTGCTTTTGGGAATGAAACAGAGATATCATCACTCCCCAGTGGGGCAAGGACTAGTGACCCCTCTGGTTCTCAATTGGGACTCTGTATCAACCTGTTCTTCCCTTTTCCATTATCGATGGAGCAGGGAAGCTTGAAAGGGCCATCGGCGTGGTAACGGCGGAGGAATCACGACATGAAATTATTGTTTAGATGGATGCTTTTATGATGATTTCCCCTTATCTGCATATGCCCATTTTATTGAAAGTGCCGACGCTCTCAATCATTCCATCGCACGGCATTAACTATACTCTAAACGTTAGTGTTACAGAGAAATTCTCAAAACTTATTCTTGATTTGTTTGTTGATTTTATTTATTTTCTCTCTGATTTTGTGGTTCAAAAGCCCTAATTCGCCTTGTCCTTTAATTTTTTTTCAGAAGATTCATAATATGATGGAAGGAGCATTATGGTCTTTGAACAGTATTCAAAAATCCCTAATGAAATATCTTGTAATAGTTAGAGATTTGTTAAAAGTGCAGATTTAAATATGAATTTGAGTATTTTAAATAGATTTAAATAGAATTCTCCCTGATATAAAATTGGAACAATTTTTACAACTATTTTCTGTCACGAATAAATTTTAAATGATTTTATTTCAAATAATTTATCATTTTACACATTTAAAATTTCCCGTATTCAAGGACTACATTCAAGCACATGCTTGCCTAAAGTGTCGATGTCATCATTATTCAATATTTAAAATGAAATATGAAATTAACCCTAAATTATTTCTCTTTCTATTTTTTAATCAATATCCTCATTTTATAGCATCGGATCATGCGCCATGAACTTGCCCAAAGCCACAAATTTTAAGAAAACCCCTCTTTAAGTTATGATTTCTTGTAATTAGAAACACAATTTTATCTATTATATAAGTGATAATGACATCCGAAATAAGTTACATTTAAATTATTATATAAGTGTTTTTTTTGTATTATATTAGTGTTGATTTTAAAGTCAAAAAAGTTGGAAAACCTCTTTATCTCATATATTTTTATAGATGTGATTTTAATTAGGGAAAATCCTAGATAAAGAACTAGGAAATTATAAAAGGATAAAGTAGTGCTCACAATATTCATACTGCCAGAGAATGTACAAAGTCCTCGAATGAAATTTTATAATTGGTGAAAAAGGACAAAATCGAAACTAAAAGACAAAAATACCCCTTACCTATTAAAAAATTTATCAACTACCTCACCAAAGACCCATTGGTGGCTAGCCACAAACTTTCAAAAATCACAGCTGACTAACATCCTAGGTTTGACGTCTAATTTGACTTTTAAAACATTGCATATGCAATTATTTTGGAAGAGTTTCACTACGAAATTACCCACAATCAATTAATTTTTGTCTAATTTCTTTCATATATTATAACATACATTAAGAGCAATGTTGCCTGAAAATTTCAAAATATAACAATGTTGTCATATCTCACTAAAAAAAACTAATATTAGTAAAAAATAACATTACTATATTTTAACACTTTCAAAACAGTCTTGAATTCAAAAAAAAAAAAAAAAACTTATAAAGTAATATTGCTTCTAAGTAAAAACTATCAAGGTACATTTATACCTTAATCTATTTTTTCTTTGTGCTAAAGTGCTAAGCTATCGCTAACAAAAAAAGAGTGCTTTAGTCCTCATTGACTCCACGAATGACAGACACAAATAATTTTGATAGAATAAAAGTGATTTTTGATCGGGCAAACCCGAATGTTCTTCATGTAAGAATTTATGGTGATTTCAGGTTTAAGAGCTTAATGATACAAGTACAACTGTAATAAGATCCGCTTATAATGAGTCTTTGAGACCGTTTGGATGCAATTTTTTTAATTGATTCTGGACCCAAACCATGATTTCAATTAGAAATATCCAAACACTCTATTTTTTCAGAAAATCCCGTTTCAGCCCCAAACCAAGGTTTTGAATTGCAAAACCTTGGTTTGGCCACAATCGGATTTTTTCTGCTCCTGAGGATGATTATTTGACCGTTGGGGATTAATTATTACTCTCTCTCTCTCTTCTCTTTCCCGAGCCCTCTTCCCTTTCGCAGCTTCCATTTCTCTTCTCAGAACTTCGATTTCTCGTCTCATTCATGTCGCTCCTTCCCTCATTCGCCTCGCGAGTTGCTTGATTCCGTGGCTCCTGCCCTTGTTCTTCTTCCGTCTTCCTTCTATTCCCAGATCCCGTCGAGCTTCGTCAGTCTCCCTCTCTTCCAGATCCCGTCGAAGATCAGCATATCCGGCGTTCTCGGTCACTGATTTGGCCTCTTTGAAGTCCGTCGGTGGCTGGTAGTGGACGGTGGCAGTGTTTCGGGTAGGTACGGATCCCTTTTGTCCCCATTTTGCTGCTAAATCTCTGCAACGATCTGAGGTGCTGGTGGCTATCGGACCTTTGTCGGCGGTCGGTGCAGGAAGAACGGATTGCGGTCGGTGCCGGTGACGCTCATAAGTGTTGAAAATCTCTTAACTAGCTCTGTCCGGTGAGTGTTGCGATTCAGCTTGTTCTGGTTTTTTTTTCCCGAATCTCTGAACGGATATTCTGTTGCTTGCTTCTATTTTGTGGACTGTTCTATTTTTTCCCCCAATCTCTGAACGGATAAGGAAGAACGGATATGTTCTTTTGTATTATCGATTTTGTGGACTGTGATTGCAGTGCTTCCTTTTTTTCGAGGTTCCTTCTGTTATCATTGCCATATGTTTGTGATTGTTCATTGAGATTAATTACCTTTCTATATATTGTTGTGTTATCATCGGCAATTTAAGGTTTTTTTCAACAAAAAAAAGATGGAGGTTTTTGCTGGAACAATCTCCTTTAAAGTTCTTGTCAATGTTTTCCTTGTTTTAGGTTGAAATAGATTCATTTCTCCTCTTTCTGAAGAGTGCTTCGGTTTCTGGATTCTGTGCAAACAATTTTTTCAGAGTCGTATTAAAGTTGGACTGATCCCAATCGAGTAGGAAAAGAACATTTCAATTCCTGAACCTTGTTTTCTTAACTTTTTCCGGAAGTTTATATATATAGGATCTTTCCAGAACACCATTGTCAGGGAAGAATTTTGCATTAGTTTTGAGGTATTTAGTTCAGTACATTATGCTATAATTAGCAAGGTATTATCCATCTAGAGTTTTTTGTTGTGTGCTTTATTAACAGAAAGGTCAATTTGTATGATTTTGAAGTTTCAAAAAATAAATTGTAGACATAGTAAAAAAGCTGTTTTTTTTCCTTTTTTTACCACAAGATATGCAGTGTTTGTTTATGAAAGAGGACCCAGAAATCATCATCCCTGCCATTAGACTCCTAGGATGACAGGCAGGTACATCTCTCTGTTACATTGCTTAGCAAATCAGTCTTCAACCTTGTTGATAGATATAGGAATCATCCATATGGGAGAAACAGATTCAAAATACCTGCATAGTAGGGCTATGAATATATATTGACTTTGATTCCATAGTTCACTGTGATTTTTTATCTATAGTATCTATCTCCACATGCCTCTTTTATTGTGATTCATTTACCTTTTCAGATGTTGTTGTCTTGTGTTCTTTTGCTTGCCCGTAAATGTTTGGTTTTAAAGTTTGGACCTAATAGGGTGTTAGTTTACTGGTTTAGTTCATTGTGATTGACTATGTTCTTTTGTATTATTGATTTTGTGGACTGTGATTGCAGTGTTTCCTTTTTTTTCCGAGGTTCCTTAATGTTCTGTTATTATTGCCAAATGTTTGTGATTGTTTATTGAGATTAATTACCTTTCTAGATATTGTTGTGTTGTGTTGTGATTCACTGTGTTCTTTTGTATTATCGTCAAGCATAGATTTGTGTTTGGTTAGAATGCAATGACTGGAAATCCTTGTATTAGAAATCTGTTTGGTTAGAAAGCAATGATTGGACTGTGAATGATCGTCAAATCTAGATTTCTGTTTGTTTAAGGTGAAACCATAATGAGTAAGGATAAGGAAAAAGCATCATGGGATGTGAAGATGATGACGATGATGAACCGGCAAAAGAAGAGAAGAAAGCGGGAAGTCTGAAATCAAGAAAGGGAACAAAGGGTGGAGGCAGTAAAGGTAGGAAGCAATCCAAGAAGAATAAATCAAAGGAAAGTGATGACGATGAAGATGATGAAAATGATGAAGTTGATGATGAGACTCATGCTGCTGCTGAAGATGATGATGATGAAGAAGAAGAAGCTGAAAAGAAGAAACCGAACCGGGTGACAAAAAGTAAACAAGCAAAGGGAGAGAAGAAATCAAACAAAAGAGTCCAAACTAGTCAACATGGTAAGAATGCGAAAAGGAAGGTTAAGTAGTAAGGTTTTGCCATCTGCCATAAAAAAGCTGTGAACTATGGAAGGAGGATGTGTTATTATGCTGTTCGTGAAACTAACTGTCTGTTATTCTGTCTTTATTATATGGTCAGTAGATCAACGCTGCTTCTGCAGATCATGACTGCTGTTAAACTTGATGTTATTAGATCTATGGAAGGTGAGGATGCCTTCAGTTTTTGTAACTTGTGTTAATGTAAATGTTAATTATTTTGTTAATCCTCTGTTTGTGGGCTGAAAAATATATATGTTATACTTTTAGAAGAGCCAATGCTATCCTCATTCCTTATGGGGGGTTTCACAAATTATTTTATCTAGATTATTTTATATCCTAACTACTTATAATTAATTTTTTGTTATACAAATTATTACTATACATGTACACACACATATGTATATATATTTGACTAATTTTAAACCACATATATTCACTCACATATGTTATTACTATATTAAACCACATTATAGACTAATAATATAATTTATAAAATAATTTTATATATTTTTTGATATTGTATATTTGACTAATTTTATTATTATAATTTAATTAAAATTTATTTCAAATTTTTTTTGTATTTATTAAACATTTAATGTTTAATAATGCATATAATATAAATTTATCCCTTACATGTAATTATTCAAAAAACTAATGTCCTTTTTAGTAATTTGACAATGAAAAAAGCTATTCTCTCCATAACATCCAAACACTCTTACTTTATCAAAATCACTTTTTTCTCATAATCTATTTTGCTCATAATCTATTCTCTAAAAGCTATTCTTCACTTTTTCCCTAGAAGCTATTAAAAAAAGCTTTACAAAACACACACTTTGTATCTATCTTGTGATACGTTGGCCCAGCACCTTAATGTATAATAAGTGCCCATAATTTTTAATTGTATGTATATACATAATCATTTTGGTTCCTGTAGCAATAATTTATCTGGGTCTCAATATGCAATTATTTTGGCACGGTTTCACCACCTACCTCCCCCAATCAATCAATCAATCAATCAGTTAATTTTGTCTAATTTGTATAATATATAATCTCGGATATGGCTTCAGTCCGCTGCCATGCAATTCGTTACTCATCTTTTTCCATCATCTCGGGGTAAAATGATGGGGCTGAATTTTTTTTTTAAAAAAATGATGTCAAGTATTTTGAAATATTTTCCTAGACGTATCTAGTATCTTAAAATATTTTTTAAGTAACATGCAGTATCTTAAAATAATTTTTAGTGTTTTTGACCTTTTAAAATATTTTTCAGTTATACTCAATGTGTTAGCAGATTTATTACAATTTTACCCTTAATATATTTTTTCAAATCCAAAAATTACTTTAAAAAATTTTTTTGGTGCTTTTAACCCTTTAAAATATTTTTTCTGGTGTACCTAGTGTTTTAGGATATTGACTACAATTTTACCGTTAATGTATTTTTCTTAGTAGTAAAGAGCAACCAAAACTTATAATACTGATTTATTGATTTCCATCAACTCTAAAATATTTTTTCAATAGCATCTAATATTTTAAAATGATTTTTGAAGCTGAAAAAATACATTAAAGATTAAATTGTAATCAGTCTGCTAACACATTGGATACAGATGAAAAAATATTTTAAGGGGTTAAAAACATTAAAAATTATTTTAGGATATTGCATGTTACTTAAAAAATATTTTAAAATACTAGATATATCCAAAAAAAAACACTTCAAAATACTAGACACCATTTTTTTAAAAAAATTCAGCCCCATCATTTTACCCCCAAAGAAAAAAGGATGGGCAGCGGACCAAAGCTAGATTTGTATCATCCCACCATCCATCCTTGGCCACATGTCTATAAAGAAAATTATGAAGAATCTTTAAACATTATTATCCCTTATTTAAGGGTGACTAACAACTAACCCCAACTCTAAGAATTTTGAATGGACTTCCTGTAAGACCCTGTTTTACATACCACTTATCATTGATATTAACCAAAGTAGCAATTGCGCAGTTTAGTGGGTACACATGAATAGCAATTACAAACCTTGAAATAATAAAAAGGTCTTCAAATAACCAGCGTCTTCACTCGATCTTGACCGGAACCTTTAATTGCCGGTAAATACAATCATGCCCTCAGAGCTGTTTTCTGCTACTGCAAGCTTTATACATTTATGGAAAGGGTGAGATTCAGGATAATCTCAGTAGTAACAGGCCATCAATTATACAAAATGCTAGAATTAAATATGTCATGCTCCATGATATGCAATATATTAATAACAATATCACATCACGGCATGTATACATGAGTTAGGGGCTCATTCCCTCACTACCCGTAAACCTCAATTGGATTCTTACTCAACAACCAAGTAAGTGTGCCTCCACACACAATTGTCCTTCTTAGCAAAACCTTGTTCATTAAATATATCACAGAAGATGGCATACACAAACATATAGAATATTCACATAGTTTATGAAAGATAGAGTTATTACATGAAAATAACTCTCTCTCGCCTAATTGTCTTGGTTCGGCTTAGCCACAATTGTCCGGTCTTAAAATTCCAAGTTTATAAGAATTAGGTTAATACTCATTCATGTATTACTTTAGACTCTTCCAAATTACTTTTATTGGTTATATTAGTTTGAAACTTCAAAATTATCAAAATGTCCCTAGGGACCTAGTCTAAGTCTTTTTTTACCCGGTCTGACTGTACTTTTCTAGAAATTTTGACCCGAGCTATTCCTACACAGTTTTGTTTGTAGAATCTATTTCTGACCTCGGTTTTCTTAAAATCATTGTCAAATGACAATTTTGCTCTTTACAGCCCCTACTTAGGGTTTTAAGGGTATTTTTGTCATTCTACTTTCTAGGGCCTTTTTCTCACAAAGTGATTAACATCAATCCTACACGATTTTCTCTCTTGAACGCAATGAAACCCTCAAATTAATGAAATTTCAGCTCCTTCCCTTACTTTTGGTGCTAGCCGAAACTTATACTTAGAGAAAAGGGAAAATGTGTTTTTCATGTCTAACTCGTAAAGCTCCTTCCTTTTCACTCCTAATCACATGATTAACCATTTAAATATCATTTGAACATGATTTATAGAAATTTGGGTAGTATAACCCCTTAAAGTTTCATCATCCCGAATTTACAAAATCAATAACCAAACCACAAATCATCCACTACAACAACAACAATATACCAAAGAAATTGAAGTTCTTGAGGTTATCTCTTAATCCTCCAACTTTCCCCCTCTAGATGTCTCACTCTCTCTCCTCAACCTTAAGATTTTGCTTGGCTACACATGATTTCCATGAAGAACAAGAGATTAGAGAAGCTACTATACAAGTTAGCAGACCTAACACTTGAAATCACAAAAGCTTTACCTTGAATTTTTCCTCCGTGAGCTCCTCCTCCTCCCCCTCCCCCCCCCTCTAGCTAGGCATGAAAATGGGGAAGAGAAAGATGACCAAGAGCTTCTAAAATATCTTTCCATTTTTCCTAATTAATTTTATTCATAATTTGGGTTTATGACATAACTTTGTACTTTGGGCTTATCTTCAAGTATGTCATAAGCCTTGCATTAGATTTGAACTAATTTCCTCCTCCCTTGTTGGCCCATAAATGACACCTAAAGGGTCCTTTCCAAACCAATTTTGGTTTCTCCAATTAGCCCAACTACATGCACAATTATATATTATTTTATGCTAATTACAAGTGTGCTAAATCCTTAATTAATTATTATTTAATCTCTTGGCTTTGATGATAACACTTGGCATGTTTATTGTCCAAGCAATTATTTTTCCTTTTCCTTTAATATTTTGGCAGCAAATATCCACCAATAAAGGGAAAATATGGGCTTCTACTTTATTCTACAATTTACACAATTGTCATTACATTTTCTTCCCAAATTCGCAATAGTTGGATATTCTGGCAAATTTTCTGATCAAATTTTGAAAAATCATAACTTTATTTGTAGAAATTCAATTGGAGTGATTCTAAAGATTATAAAACCTTTATTGAGTCTAGTTTTAAGGGAAAGTATAGCATTTAGCCAACTAGAAGTTCAAAATTTCCAGAAATTCGTTAAACCTTACATGTTCCCGAATTGGTTCCAAAAACAGGGTCTAACTTTGAAAAATCATATCTCTCAATCCTCAAGTCCAAAAATCACATATTACCATCAAATTAAAACTTAGGATGTTTACTTTCATCTTATAAAATTTCACAACTTTTGGACATCATTTCGCTATTTAAAAATACGCCACAAGAAAACTACTACACTGGAAAAATACACTAGCAGCAAATCCTCATTCTTGAAACTTTTGCTAAATTTGAGCTTAGCAGTCCA